>CM067362.1:97103007-97138489 GCA_034401795.1 Chaetoderma sp. LZ-2023a | reverse complement strand
AATGTAAGTATATAGGTCAGATGCTGAATATTTTGAAACTAATTTGACTGGGTGATGTGGCTACCTATGGCAGAAAACAGGGCCCAGTCAAATTAGTGTCAATATACTCAACAGAATGTTTATTAAACAGAAAAAATCCAAAAAAAGATATACAATTTCGGAATGGTCTATGCAGTGGTTTTTTGAGGAATGTCCATTTGCAGGCCAAGAGAATTACTATTTTTGAAAAACGACTAAACGAGCCAGTCATACCAATATTACATTTTCAAAAATAGTATTCTCTTGACCTGTAAATGGAGATTAACCAAAGCAAAACATTTTGATATCCTCACGATTAAATAATTAATTGTCTAATAATATGTTAAATTTGTGCATTTTTCAGACCATTTTGATTACGGATCAGTACAAAATTCCAGGGATTTGTGAATTTACTTGTGCACTGATCCGTATGGATCACTATTAATAAAAGTTAATTTCTAGCCATGTTTATCCAGCCACATTGCCAATGCAAGAATCCCATTTTACCTATTTCCCGGACATCTCCGCCCACACTTTACCTGTGCTGGCAGCGATCGATCCCTGCACTCTCGTAATCTCAATTTCCAGAAACATATACAGATAAGTTGTTGAATATTTTAAAACTAATTTGTGGCAGCCATAGCGGCCTGTCAAATTTAGTATCAGTAAATTCAAACAGCATGTTTATTAAAATAGTAAAAACATACAATTCGTACGAACTTGACGGACTTGTTCAGGTTTATGACGGGACTATTTCTGTCATTATGAGTGTGGGATCGTGACACTGGATTGGTGTAGTTGATTATGACCTAATATGATTGACCTATAAACTGGATTCTACAATTGCATATGGATAATTTTCTGGCATTACAGAATTGTGATTGATGCAGGGGCGAATCCAGAGGTGGTGCGGGGTACAGGCGACCAGGAGCCCGCCCCACCTGCTGTACCCTTTCGCCTACAAACTTCTAGCACCACATTAACTACAAGTTCTAACGCTTCCATACGTCCGTAATTAGTCTCTAGCACTACTCTATAGGTAACCTGGACTGAAATAATATGCTCATATTTTTTAGACCTAACTGGACTGAAATTATTGCTGGCATATATTATCATACATGCAACCGCCAAGTGAAACAACAACTCGAAGCTATTGCTGCTCTTGGTAGCTATGGCAACGATAGATTCCGCATCCAGCGGCCCATACACGATCAATATAATTTGACAATAATATTGTCAATTATGACAATTGACAATATTATTGATCGTTAGTGTGTAACATTGAGGTCAAATTTTGACTTGCGCAATATTCTGACGGATTTCAAAACCCGGTAGATATTTATTGATGGCTACGCAATTTTATTGTGTCGGTGGTGGTACTCATTGAGAATATTGATCAATATTTCATTCCGAAATCAATTTTCATAATTGATAATATAGTGGTGGGAATAGTTTTGATGTCGATTTATATTGAATCGTGTATGGGCCGCTTAAGACATCAACAACCTCGAGCCCAGCTTGCCAGATATGTTAAAGAATAATTTTGTGACTGTTAGAAATTAATTGTTCTCAGTTTTTTTAATGCTATGAGTAATTAGGCCCATTGTTAGTGCCATTACACCATAATATGAAGCACCAATCTGAAAAGCATCATCCTCACCAACCGAAATTGCAAATTATAATTAAATGGGTAAAGTGTTAAATAAAAACCCAACTAACTTGAGGGTCCATATTTACCTCTGGAAATGCAGGAGATGCCATCTGAGAAGCACCTAGAATTCGAAATTTCACTGTCTTTAAAAAATCCCGAATCCCCCCATATCCCCTCCCACCCCAGCCCCCCACCCCCTCTGGATAGAATTAATAGGCGGGATTACGTCGTATCCTTTTATCTATTTCTAAAGAAACAAGTGTGTTCTATGTACCTAGCTGTTTTATAGCAAAGGGTGGGGGGGATAGATGGATGGATGGATGGATGGATGGATGGATGGATGGATGGATGGGCAGGTGGGCGGGTGGGTGGGTGGGTGGGGTGGGTGGGTGGGTGGGTGGGTGGGTGGGTGGGTGGGTGGGTGTGTGTGTGTGTGGGTGAGGGTGTGGGTGAGTGGGTGGAGTGGTGGGTGGGTGGGTGGGTGGGTGGGTGGGTGGTGGGTGGGTGGATGGCTGGGTGGGCGGATGGTGAGGATGGGCGGGCGGGTAGGCGGGCGGGCGGGCGGGTTGGTGGGTTGGTTGGTGAGTGAGTGACGGGCGGGATGGGTGGACAGCCGGATGGATGGGGCGGACGGACGCGGGGGCCAGGCGGACGGACAGATGGATGGACGGATGGGCGCGAGGACGGTGGTGGACGGGCAGGCAAGGCCGCGGGGCCCGCATGCAGGCAGGCACATGGGCGGGTGTGTGGGAATTTGTGGAAAGGGGGGCTTTCGCGGGCGGGGGTGGGCGGTCGTGCTGGCAGATAGGTTAATGGGTAGGTATGTACGTAGATAGGTAGGTAGGTAGATAGTAACATTGTTAACGCGCTGAGTAAAGGAATTACAATACAATGAAATTGTAACTGTTAAAGTTGATGTTGTCATGATGCCACGTAGAATAGGATAATTCTTACATGCTATTAGTTTAATTACCTTGTAATTCTGCTATTCATCAATCAGAATTTCAGAAAATCGTGTCTTCTTGCTAGACATTTGCCATCTTAACCATTTATCCCTCGAATTTATTCAGAAGATTTTAATTTTCCCAATAGAAAATGTCCATTTGCAGACCAAAAGAAGACTCTATTTGAAAATAATTTATCGAGCCAGTCATTCCAGTGGTACATTTTCAAAAATAGTCTTCTTTTGGTCTGCAAATGGGCATTTCTCAAGACCACTGTAGAAGCCGTTTTTTAGCTGATTTGAGTGTTACAGGGATAAAGGACATTCAGTTTCACCGACATACTGCTGTTGGTGTAATTTGCAGGATTTTTTAAATAAATGACGTTTATCAGAACAGCAATCTAGATTAGACTGAATTTAGAAATTATCATTATTCTGAAAGCTCAGACATGTTTTTGTTTGCTTGGAAGATGTAGGTCTAATTTACCCCTTTTCTTTCCACATTCCCAGATTTTCATGCGCACATAGTTGGACGATTGTGACCAACTTTGGTAGGCCTGTGATCTGTAACATTATCAAACGATAGTGTTCAAATTATGCACAGTTTTTAGTTAATTTTACGCAAAAACCGAGGCGAATCTCCTCTCGGTTTCAGGACTTGCGTGTGGATTCAAAGTTTTTTCTATCACTCGAATTTCGATTAAAGGTGCATATCACACCAGAATGATTGAAAATAAAGTTGTTAAAATTGCATACTTTTATAAGCTTAAATTATGTGCATATGTGTAATGAAACGAAATAAATCTTAACATATGATGATTCCATTCCATAATAAATTAATATAATTTTTTATTTTGCGAAATTAAAATAGAGGCCCGTGCCTCTATTTAAACTTCACAACTTAAAAATTATATTAATTTATATGGAATGGAATCATCATATGTTAAGATTTATTTCGTTTCATCACATATAGGCTCACAGTTTAAGCCTCTAAAAGTGTATAATTTAAACAATTTTATTTTCAGAAATTTTACTGTGAATATGCACCTTTATAACGGATGATTTGCAAGTTTACAATTCCTTTAAATGTACGAGGCGGATGGAAAGATTCATTGTGCGGTAATTGATGTGAATCTGTGGGCTTATAATATACTTTATAATCTTTGACCAATTATGTCATAGTTTAGACCTTTATATAGAGTTGTATCTAAAAAGGCTATGCACATCTTGTTGATACTGGCTTTTAGTTTGCTATTCGGATCATTGAATTCTTCCTTTGTATCATGCCAAATAATGAGTATAGCATCGTAAAGGAGTCTTTTGGGCAATGTGCTAAGTACATGACACCACCCCACGCCACTCTCCTACATAGATGTTGGCAAAACATTTGAATAAAATGCTTACCCATTGCGTAACCACAAATTTGTTGGCAAGATTCACCAATCGAATGAAGAAATCCAGTTTTAGCTATGCGTCGTCCATTGGCAGCCAACAGCGCCTCGTCAAATTAGTTTCAAAATATTCAACAGCATGTTTATTAAATAGTAAAAACATACAATCCGTACAACAACCCTTAGTCCGTCATCAATTAAACAATGGTGACGAACGTAGTTATGACGTTCATGACTTAATTTATCATGACGTCGTCATAGACGTCACGTAGCTGATTATGACGTCATACGATTGATAGCTAAACTGGAATCCTTCATTGTGCAAAATAAAATAGCATACTCTTGCAATACTCTAGGAAGGAGAGCTCGCGCTGATGACATTATAGGTAAACATACGTATGAAGATAATATGGAAATTTCCCATTGATGATATTGACACAATACCTTTATCTCTATCTTTGCACATATAGGCGGACATAAATACTGCCACAATAAAACACGAATAGCAAACAAGACAGTAATTGCCCTTGACTGGTAAATGGAGCAGTTAAATTTTTGATCCTGTCGGGACCGTCCGTCTTGCCGTCCGTCTTGCCGTCGTCTTGCCGTCCGTCTTGCCGTCCGTCTTGCCGTCCGTCCGTGGCTCAAGCATTAACCTGTGCAAGAGGATTTTCCAGACTTTGCCCGTATGCCGAATTAAAGAACACCAACCCGGATCAGATCAATTTCTGGATGTGTGAATATCTCCAAATTACTGGTCCGATCTGGCTCGATTTTAACACAGAAAAGCATGTGGCAATGCCCTAGGATTCCACAACTTTGGGTGTGATAAAAAAAACCGACAAATCTGAAAAATCGAGAAAATCCGAAAAGAATTGGTAACCCCGAAAGAACCCGGAAAATCCGAAAGCTTTTACAACGTGACGTAACGTGAAGACGAGGGTCTGCAATCACTGATTGATCTTGTTTGTACAAGTAATCATAATATATCACGTGTCTAAGGCATGTAACATCTCGCACTAAACACCATAGCTCTTAAGACGACAATATTTTATCTATGAATTATTCGGTTGAATAATGGACCTTTCCAGTTTTAGCTGTGCCCCGCCCATCA
Organism: Chaetoderma sp. LZ-2023a; assembly: GCA_034401795.1. Lineage (NCBI taxonomy): Eukaryota > Metazoa > Mollusca > Caudofoveata > Chaetodermatida > Chaetodermatidae > Chaetoderma > Chaetoderma sp. LZ-2023a. Next base: position 97,133,372 of record CM067362.1, on the reverse strand, counting down.
CTAGCTAAGCTCCACCACACTTCGCCGTGTTGGGATTGATCGGTCCCCGAATGCCCTGACTATGAATTTCCTGAATACTATACAGTTAAGCTGTTGGATATTTTGTAACTAATTTGACTGGGTGATGTTGCTGCATATGGCAGCAACAGCACCCAGTCAAATTAAGTACAAAATATTCAAAAGGATATTTATTAAATAGTAAAATATACAATTCGTGCAACACCGCATAGACAGTCTTCAAATATGCGTTCGTGACGTACTTATCTACGTCATTCATGACGTCATTGATTGTGATATCATTCTATACGTCACGTAGTTGATTATGACGTCATATGATGGATGGATACAGTGGAAAGGCCCTTTATGGTGAAGGAAATTTGACTGAAAGTTGCTACTTTTAATGGGGAGGTGGGGGTGTGGTGGGGGACAATAAGACCGGCATGCGACCTCTATGACAGTAGAAAATGTGGGACAAATTGTTTTCGACGTATTTAAATTCTATCCTACATAATGCAAATTCACGTCTCCTGTGGCATTAAATCTTTAACCATCATATTTGATCAAGAAAATTTTAAAAAATTCTTAGGAAAAACTTTTCTAATTTACACGCCTAAGAGAAGAATATTTTTTTAATTTTACCACTGGAATGTCTGGCTCGGTGATCGAGCCAATCATTCCAGTTGTAAAATTTCAAAAATACTCCTCTTCTGGCACGCAACTTTCACAATTCTCATGACCATTGCAAAAGCTTATTTTGACCAGCTTAAGCGCTATAGGGTTATTAACAAGCCAAGGGACCTCACGTACAGTACATCTCAGAAATAACTTAACATGTTTCCAAAGTTAAATAAAACATACTGTTAAATATTTTGAACATAACTGGATTGGAATACATTGCTAACTAACCAATGTCTTCTAATCTAACTATGTTCAAAATATAAGCAGAATGTTTTCCACCATCATGTTGAAAATTCTGTTTTGTTTTAGAATCGTTCTATCTTGTTTCTGAGCTGTAGTGTACATGACTTTAGTTTGCCCCTGTTATTGCCTGGAATCGTATACGAGCCTGATCTTAAATAAAACAGCACTTGACACAGCCGAGATACAATATATCACACTGTTAATAGAGTATCATAGGCTTTTGTAAATCCATTTCCTAGTAAATAATTATTTCATTTCTTACAGCTGGGAGTGGACACTAGTGATTAAAATTAGATGGATACATTTCTAGATATGCCCCACCCATTTCTAGATATGCCCCCACCCATTTCTAGCTAAGCTCCACCCACTTTGAACGCGCGTTTTAAATCGATTTCAGTAGCACGTTAAACACCGAAATCTCAAAATCCAAATTTCAAGGTGATTATCCAGGTAGCAACAGCTCCCAGTCAAAGTAGTTTCAAAATATTCAACAGAATATGTATTAAATTGTACATTCATTACACAATTCATACACTTTTGGGGCAACCATTGCCATTTTTGCATCAGAGACATATATAATTTTGAGTGTTTTGTCAGCTAACAGGTAATGCGTTTGATTATGACGTCAGATACTTAAGTGGCGGGTCGGATGCCTCAATTGGAGCTAAGGATCTCTCACAGTGGTGTCAGAAACAGTTTCCGCATACGACATCATAAGTTTGTTGTGATACTGTTTTGAGAATTCACGTTAGTATGCCTAAATCTGAATACGCATACTGACGTAAAATAGTATTTCAATAAACTCGTGTTATTGAATTGATCTTATTTATTGTGACAGTATTTGAATGATAAGCAATAGACATATTTATCATGTTATGTATACAAAAGTAAAACCCACGGTAAAACACTGCAGTTTGACTCTGCGGGTGTGTAAGATAACGATTACTTATGTAATACAATTTCCAAGTATATGGTTCAGTCAGTAGTTATCCGCGTGAGCGCGTTCGTGTGCGCGTGCGCCCATTTATACCTCCGATTTTCTTGTTGAGAGAGTTCAACTGTTCGATAGTCTACAACCAGGGGTCAAAATTATCTAGGTAGTCTATTATTGAGGTGCGGACCCTGTTAGTCGGCTACATAAGTCCCAGGCTAGAGGTGCGTCGAGTTTTATTTGAGCAGTGATGCATGCAAATGAACCAGTATAGTGAAATTTAATATTGAGGCACAGCTGCGGCTATATTTACCTGTTGAATAGGTGAGGGGTTAGGCCTACTTTCGTAACATGTACACGGGGAAACGGTCGTGTTTATTGCATGCGGTGCGTATAGTGTACTCATCAAAAACTGTAGTGTCGTTACTTTAACCATCGTGGATCAAATTACTTACCCAGGATACAAATCAGGTATATATACTATACAGATAAACTCACCATGACCGTCGCTATCGGTATTAGACTTATACCTGGTCAGGTATAGCCAGATGTTAACAGGTGTGGAGAGAAGGACAGGAAAATCCAAGGATAAACATGGTGGCAGATAGGACATTGCACTGGGGAGATGTAGTCACTATTGTTGTCTACTTCGCCCTCTGCCTCGCCGTGGGATTGTGGGTAAGTGTAGCAAAAGAACCACTATGCTCACTGTGTAGCGAAATGTCTGCCTGTCTGTCTGCCTGCCTGCTTGCCTGCCTGCCTGCCTGCCTGCCTGCCTACCAACCTACCCATCCATCCATCCATCCATCCATCCACACCATCCATCCATCCACCCATCCATCCACCCCACCCCACCCCCGCCAAACCACCCACCAACCCACCAAACCACCCCCCATCCACCAACCCACGCACCCCCTCCATTCCTCCCACCCACCCACCCACCCAACCATCCATCAATCTACTTGCCATTATTATTATTATTATTATTAGTATTTATTATTATTATTATTATTATTATTATTATTATTATTATTATTATTATTATTATTATTATTTAGTCGACATGCCGAGTCAATACAGGGAGCGTCACGGGATACTTCTTGGCTGGCAAGAAAATGAGCTGGCTTCCGGTAAGAGGTTGCTGCTGTTGATGCTTCCGCCACTACTACTACTACTACTACTACTACTACTACTACCACTACCACTACCACCACCACCACCGCGGCCGCTGCCGCCACCTCCGCCGCCACCACCACCACCACCACCGCCACCACCTCCGCCGCTACCTCCGCCGCCGCCATCGCTGATACTACTACTACTACTACTACTACTACTACTACTATTACTATTACTATTACTACTACTACTACTACTACTACTACTACTACTACTACTACTACTACTACTACTACTACTACTAACTCCTACTACTACTACTACTACTACTACTACTACTACTACTACTACTGCTGCTGCTGCTGCTGCTGCTGTTGCTGCGGCTGCGGCTGGTGATGTTGCTGCGGCTGCTGCTGCTGCTGCTATTGTTGTTGTTGTTGTTGTTGTTGCTGTTGTTGTTGTTGTTGTTGTTGTTGTTGTTGTTGTTGTTGTTGTTGTTGTTGTTGTTGTTGATGATGTTGTTGTTGTTTACCACAGTGGCGAGGGAGGGGGTGGGCGCTAGGGGAGGGGCGGTGGGGACTATAATAATTTGGTGGGGGGGGGGGGGGTGCTAATAATGTCAATAGACCCCCAAACCCCTTCAATCATCCTAGTGTACATTTTTTAACCCCGAATTATCACTCAAAATGCAGGAGATGACTTCTAAGTGTTGTGTGTACTGTGCATACGTCTTTCTATGCTACTGTCATAGTCCACTGACCACGTATTGCTATTGCTCATAAATCTTATATCAACAATATCTAGGAACACATAAGCAGATCACTGATGGCGACAGTCTGTGATATCATTAACCCAGGCATTAACACCTTAAATAAACATACCTTCTGAATTGATCTTGAAAAATCTCAATTTACACGCCCTGATTTAAAACTGGCATAGCAACCCCGTCGTTCAAGTGGAAGGTTTCTAAAATATTCCTTTCATGCTCTGTAAATTGCAATTTCTAAGAGAAAAATTAAAATTTTCCTGAACAATTTTAACCACGAATTATCACTCTGAATACAGGAGGTGGATTCTCAGAGCATCTAATTTCACTAATTTCCCGTGGAGGACCCCCGGACACCCCTCACTGGCCCATCCCCTTCACGCCCCCCACCACCACGAAATCCTGCATCCGCCCCTGCCCCCCTTCACCCAACAGCCTCCCCCCAACACCCCAACCCCGCACACAGACACACACACCCCCCAACCCCCCCCCCCCCACACACACACAACCCCCCCACCCCGTTGCAGAGCCACTCCGCCGTCACTGGTTTACTATTCTCTTCATCCAAGCAATATGACATCTAAGCGCCTTACTGCACATAAAGACAAGCAAGCCATAATGATATATCAAAATATTATTTGGCCAATCCCTGTGCGCATTGTGAACGTATACGTTACACGCGATGAAGGACGAGCTCTGTATATTTTGAGAGTCATTTTGCTAAAGGTTGTTCCATAAGACTTTTCTCAATATTAACACCTTTTTCAAGACGCATCCCTGATAACGCGGGTTACTGGCCCGGTATTGCCTACTGGTCCAGCGGGGATGGATTGCAACACGGAAGAGAGCCACGCATAAAGTTGTGGCGCCCTGGGCAACTAAGCATAGGGGAAGGGAGAGTTAAGCAGGACCAGTAGCCATCCCGATAGTGTGGAATGTCTGGTGTTGATATATAATCTAGATGTTCCTAGGGAGCCGTATTTCTGTATGTAACATTACGCGTCTATGTAACAACGACACTTTTGCTAACTCACCTACGGACCTTTCGGCTGCTAAATCGTTATATTTTACCCATTCTCTATGCTTTAATAATATTTAGTGATCATCTCTTGACCTTTGCGGTTAACCAATGGACCTTTCCAGTTTATCCATCCATCATATGACGTCATAAAGAATTACGTGATGTGTAGGTTGACGCCATAATCAATGACGTCATGAATGACGTCACGGACGCATAATTGGTGACGGAATAAGCGTTGTTGTTCGAATTGTATGTCGTTACCATTTAATAAGCACGCCGTTTGTTATAGGCAGCAACAGCAACCAGTCAAATTAGTTTCAAAATATTCAACAGCTTACTTCTATAATTTTCTGGAACGTGATAGTCAGGGAGTTCAGGGATCGATCGATCCCAACACGGGCGAGGTGTTTAGGTGAAGCTTAGCTAGAGATGGGTCCATGAATAACACTCATCATGTTCATAATACTAAAGTTTTTAAACTGGTTTTCGATGTTTAGGTTGGTGCGTCTATATTTTCTACCAACGTCGGTAGCCAGTTTTTCATCGGAATGGCCGGCACGGCAGCTGCATCAGGAATAGCTGTCATCATATTTGAGTGGCATGTAAGTAGCGTGACACTGCAAGGCTTATTCTATCACTCAGTTCATTGTCGATTGATAACTGGTTACAATGGAAGGATCCGAGCTGTCCCTCAAGCATCTGACATCAAAATCAAATACGTAAAATGGTGGGTGACGTCACAGTTTTAATTATGCCTAGCGCCGTCGCTAGTGTACGAATTGTATGTTTTAAGTTGAATATTTTGAAACCAATTTGACCGGGAGGTATTGCTCCCATAGGCAGCGACAATCCCCACTCCACCCTTCAAATTAGTTTCAAAATATCCAACAGCTTGCCTGTATGGTTGACTTGAAATTTAGATTCTAGAAATTCAGGTTTCAATGTTTCAAATAGATTCCAACACGGAAAGTGGGCGGAGCTTAGCTAGAAATGGGCGGGTCATATTTGGAAATAGGTCTCTGCATTAACAAAGCAAAATCTTCGTATCATACTATATTATAGAGATTATGAAGTTATTTGGTGCATAATGGTTATTAAGAATAGAGGAATCCAGTCTCTCAGTCAATCCATATGACGTCATAAACGCTTAATAGTACATCAGGTTATACGAATTGTATGTCTTTCTTATTTAATAAATATTCTGTTGAATATTGGAAACTAATTTGAGCCATGGGCAGCACCAACACCCAGTCAAATTAGTTTCAAAATATTCAGCAGCTTACCGGTATAGTTTTCTGGAAATTGAGTTTCAGTGAGTGCAATGGATCGATCGATCCGAACATGGCGAAAGCCTGGGTCGAGCTCAGCTAGAGACTGCCGGGGCATAGCTAAAACTGAATTCCTCCATTATAATACAAATTGCTATTAGTCCAGTAGCCATTCAGTAATAGTACCAGCATGTTAGTCCAGTAGCCTTGTCCATCCAGTACTAGTACCAGCATGTTAGTCCTGTATCCTTATCCATCCAGTAATAGTACCAGCATGTTAGTCCAGTAACCTTGTCCATTCAGTAATAGTACCAGCATGTTAGTCCAGTAGCCCTGTCCATTCAGTAATAGTACCAGCATGTTAGTCTAGTAGCTTTGTCCATCCATTAATAGTACCAGCATGTTAGTCCAGTAGCCTTGTCCATCCAGTAATAGTACCAGCATGTTAGTCCAGTAGCCTTGTCCATTCAGTAATAGTACCAGAATGTTAGTCCAGTAATCGTGTCCATTCAGTAATAGTACCAGCATGTTAGTCCAGTAGCCCTGTCCATTCAGTAATGGTACCAGCATGTTAGTCCAGTAGCCCTGTCCATCCAGTAATCGTACCAGCATGTTAGTCCAGTAGCCTTGTCCATCCAGTAATAGTACCAGCATGTTAGTCCAGTAGCCTTATCTATCCAGTAATAGTACCAGCATGTTAGTCCAGTAGCCTTGTCCATTCAGTAATAGTACCAACATGTTAGTCCAGTAGCCTTGCCCGGTCAGTAATAGTACAAGCATGGTAGTCCAGTAACCTTGTCCATTCGGTAATAGCACTAGCATGTTGATTCATTAGCCTTGTCCAATCAGTAATAGTACAAGCATGTTAGTCCAGTAACCTTGTCCATTCAGTAATAGTACTAGCATGTTAGTCCAGTCGCCTTGTCCATTCAGTAACAGTACCATAATGTTAGTCCAGTAGCTGTGTCCATTCGGTAATAGTGCCAGGATGTTAGTCCAGTAGCATTGTCCAGTCAGTAATAGTACCAGCATGTTAGTCCAGTAACCTTGTCCATTCAGTAATAGTACCAGAATGTTGGTCCAGTAGCTGTGTCCATTCGGTAATAGTGCCAGCATGTTAGTCCAGTAGCAGTGTCAATTCGGTAATAGTGTCAGCATGTTAGTTCAGTAGCCTTGTCCATCCAGTAATAATACTAGCATGTTAGTCCAGTAGCCTTACCCATTCCGTAATAGTACTAGCATGTTAGTCTAGTAGCCTTGTCCATTCAGTAACAGTACCAGCATGTTAGTCTAGTAACTTTGTCCATCCATTAATAGTACCAGCATGTTAGTCCAGTAACCCTGTCCATCCATTAATAGTACTAGCATGTTAATCCAGTAGCTTTGTCCATCCAGTAATAGTACCAGGGTGTTAGTCTAGTAGCTTTGTCCATCCATTAATAGTACTAGCATGTTAGTCCAGTAGCTTTGTCCATCCAGTAATAGTACCAGGGTGTTAGTCCAGTAGCCTTGTCCATCCAGTAATAGTACCAGCATGTTAGTCTAGTAGCCTTGTCCATCCAGTAATAGTACCAGCGTGTTAGTCCTGTATCCTTATCCATCCAGTAATAGTACCAGCATGTTAGTCCAGTAACCTTGTCCATTCAGTAATAGTACCAGCATGTTAGTCCAGTAGCCCTGTCCATTCAGTAATAGTACCAGCATGTTAGTCTAGTAGCTTTGTCCATCCATTAATAGTACCAGCATGTTAGTCCAGTAGCCTTGTCCATCCAGTAATAGTACCAGCATGTTAGTCCAGTAGCCTTGTCCATTCAGTAATAGTACCAGCATGTTAGTCCAGTAACCTTGTCCATTCAGTAATAGTACCAGCATGTTAGTCCAGTAGCCCTGTCCATTCAGTAATAGTACCAGCATGTTAGTCTAGTAGCTTTGTCCATCCATTAATAGTACCAGCATGTTAGTCCAGTAGCCTTGTCCATCCAGTAATAGTACCAGCATGTTAGTCCAGTAGCCTTGTCCATTCAGTAATAGTACCAGAATGTTAGTCCAGTAATCGTGTCCATTCAGTAATAGTACCAGCATGTTAGTCCAGTAGCCCTGTCCATTCAGTAATGGTACCAGCATGTTAGTCCAGTAGCCCTGTCCATCCAGTAATCGTACCAGCATGTTAGTCCAGTAGCCTTGTCCATCCAGTAATAGTACCAGCATGTTAGTCCAGTAGCCTTATCTATCCAGTAATAGTACCAGCATGTTAGTCCAGTAGCCTTGTCCATTCAGTAATAGTACCAACATGTTAGTCCAGTAGCCTTGCCCGGTCAGTAATAGTACAAGCATGGTAGTCCAGTAACCTTGTCCATTCGGTAATAGCACTAGCATGTTGATTCATTAGCCTTGTCCAATCAGTAATAGTACAAGCATGTTAGTCCAGTAACCTTGTCCATTCAGTAATAGTACTAGCATGTTAGTCCAGTCGCCTTGTCCATTCAGTAACAGTACCATAATGTTAGTCCAGTAGCTGTGTCCATTCGGTAATAGTGCCAGGATGTTAGTCCAGTAGCATTGTCCAGTCAGTAATAGTACCAGCATGTTAGTCCAGTAACCTTGTCCATTCAGTAATAGTACCAGAATGTTGGTCCAGTAGCTGTGTCCATTCGGTAATAGTGCCAGCATGTTAGTCCAGTAGCAGTGTCAATTCGGTAATAGTGTCAGCATGTTAGTTCAGTAGCCTTGTCCATCCAGTAATAATACTAGCATGTTAGTCCAGTAGCCTTACCCATTCCGTAATAGTACTAGCATGTTAGTCTAGTAGCCTTGTCCATTCAGTAACAGTACCAGCATGTTAGTCTAGTAACTTTGTCCATCCATTAATAGTACCAGCATGTTAGTCCAGTAACCCTGTCCATCCATTAATAGTACTAGCATGTTAGTCCAGTAGCTTTGTCCATCCAGTAATAGTACCAGGGTGTTAGTCTAGTAGCTTTGTCCATCCATTAATAGTACTAGCATGTTAGTCCAGTAGCTTTGTCCATCCAGTAATAGTACCAGGGTGTTAGTCCAGTAGCCTTGTCCATCCAGTAATAGTACCAGCATGTTAGTCTAGTAGCCTTGTCCATCCAGTAATAGTACCAGCGTGTTAGTCCAGTAGCCTTGTCCATTCAATAATAGTACCAGCATGTTAGTCCAGTAGCCTGGTCCATTCAGTAATAGTGCTAGCATGTTAGTCCATTAGCCTTGTGTATTCAGTAATAGTACTAGCATGTTAGTCTATTAGCATTGTCTGAGTGGGTAGTAAAGATGTTGTTTGAGATCCGGAGGTAAGCTCTCGGCAATGCTGCGAGAAAGGATGGGCACATCTACATTCCCTTGGGGAGCTGATTCACTTCATAACTCCTACAACTCCTATAACACACCATGTTAAGCTGGCATGATATTTACTTTCCGGCTCACCCCAATTATCTGAAATATCAAGAGACTGAGTTCTTCCGGGGCAAGTTTCCCAAAGGGTACTTAGGGTACATAAGTATTGCGTTAATATCAAATGAAGCATTAGCATTGGTCTGTTGTTTACTTTACGACAGGGTGTAACTTACGCACCTTTGTGAAACTGGCCCTTGGTCTTCGGTGAAGAGGACTATCGGTCTGAAGTCCATGGTGGTTTTACATAGATATGGCAAGTTTCACCCGAGGCATGAAAAGTACGTTCAAGGATTATGAACTTGCTAATAATACTCCAGCTGTTCTAGATTCTTCTTGTGCACCTATTCAATAGGTGAATCCAGTCTGCCAGTCGATTATATGGCATCATAATCAATTGTCACAGGCAGACTGACGTCACAATCAAATACGTCATGAATGGCATATCTCATTCCGTCATAAACACTTAATAGTCCGTCAAGTTGTACGAGTATTATAAAATAAACATTCTGTTGAGTATTTTGAACATAATTTGACTGGGTGCTGTTACTTTCATAGACAGAAACAGTACCCGGTCAAATTAGTTTCTAAATATTCAACAGAGTAACTGACTATTTATCTGGAAATTGAGATTCAGGTAGGCCAGGGTTCGATCGATCCCAACACCGACAAAACGTGTGTTGAGCTTGGCTAGGGCTGAGAGAGGCATAGCTGAAACTGGATTTATCCATTGTTTCCGGTCTTCCAGATAGCTTAGACTCTCCGTGCAGAATTGTGGCTAACTTTTTCGCTAACCCCAATTAGCCAGAGGCCAGCAACCGATCTGGATTAAATGGGTGCATTTGAAGATATATAGAAATAGAACATTCTTTTCAAAAAGCAAAAACATATTTTGCCTTAGCAACTATTGCACTTACTTAGATTTAATAGGATATATGATAGTGGGAAGTGATATTATAGGATATATAATAGTGATTGTTTTTATATTCCCAGGCTGTGTTCACATTGCTATTGCTTGGATACTTCTTTGTCCCCGTGTACGCTTCATCTGGGGTGAGCAGGACATCATCATCATCATCATCATCATCATCTCTCTCTCTCTCTCTCTCTCTCTCTCTCTCTCTCTCTCTCTCTCTCTCTCTCTATCTCCCACTCGCCCTCACTCCTTCTCTCTCCTCTCCCTTTACTCCCTCACTCTCTCTCCCTCCCTCCTCTCCCGCCCTCACTCTCCATCTCACGTCTCTCTCCCCTCGCTCCCCTCCATCCCTCCCTTTCTCCATCTCCCATCGCACTCCCACCCCTCCCTCCCTACCTACCTACCTCCCCCCCCTCCCCCCTCTCTCTCTCTCTCTCTCTCTCTCTCTCTCTCTTCCAATAAATCAACCCACCCATCCGTCCGTCCATCCATCCGTCCGTTCATTTGCCCGTTCGTCCGCCCATCCATCCGGTTGTCCATTGGTCGGCCCGCCTCTCTCTCTCTCTCTCTCTCTCTCTCTTCTACAATTTTGTATATTATTGTAAACACCCCTGACAATGCAATAACATTTGATCTTCATGTGTTTCTCCTCTTCAGGCTTACACCATGCCGGAGTATCTGAAGCTGCGGTTCGGAGGAAAAAGACTGCGTATTTTGTTGGCTGTACTGGCCATATTCCTACTCGTTATACAGAAAATATCGGTACCAATTTACACTTCTGCCTGATTTTCTATGATTATCTTAGTAAAATTGAGTAGAAAAAGATTTGGATTTGGATCTTAAATTTTCAGTGCCATACATTTTTTTAAAAATAATTTCTTTTAGAAACCGAAGTCGGACATGTACCTACGTTTTCGGAATTTAGGAAGCAATCTTGAATGTGTTGCAAAAATGAGTCTGTGTGTGCTCTATGAGGTTGCGTGTGTAGGTCGAAAAACTAGATGGTGTGTGAATCTATTTCCTGCATTCTGAGTGATAAATATTGAAATATTGAAGCACAATCAGCAAAGATCTGTGTGTAACTGTCTGCCTGCTGCAAGCCATCAGATAATACTTTCAATGGGCAATAATTCTGCACCTGCTGAATATTTTTAAACCAATTTCACTGAAAGTTGTTGGTGGCAAAAACTTTCAGTCCAACTCTTTTCAAAATATTTAGCATATTCAGAGTTGAACCCCAAGGAAAATGTAGTCTGCTGGAATTGAGCAGCCATACAGTTAAAATTGTTATTTGAGATAGCTTTTGACCAATAAATACTTTTTAAAATCTATCGTAATATGAAAGGATTTAAAAAAAATATTATTCAGAGTTTGACATTTTCAGAGCTGACATTTTTTAGGAATAGTAACTATGATATACGACTTTAAGTTAGATTGTGTTCAGAATAAACGAAATTAGTGTCGCCATAGTTCATATGGTGGGGCAGAGACAATGAAGGGCCATGTTTGCCCCTGGAGGTGTATACTTGGGAGGGGGATCTTTGTGAGGGGGGTCCTTCTTACGAGAGATGGGCTTATCCGGGGATCCCCCAACCCCGACCGGGGAAATCGGAAAAGCTGATGCTCGCACGAGCCACATACCATCTAAGTGATAAACAATGTGTTTATTTATCATATAATCATGTTGGCATCGATTTATATACTAGAATGGCCTTCTAGCCCGTTCCATATTTTTCGATATGAGCACATGTGCCATATTCAACGGAGTATTTTCATTGGCTATTGGGTGCGCAACCCATTTAAATCTACCAATTAAAACATCGATTAATGCGAGCGTGATGCGTAGGGATTACTACGCGGTACCGTTTTACTACGATTTGTTTACTACGATTTGTCATTCATGAAACGTCATCGCAAAATGTCATCGTTTGGCAGTTTATCAGTCTGCAGCGAAGTAACGATTGATGTCCGTGGTTGTGCGATAGTCTTAGAAGAAAAGTGTGGTTTACGGCTGACATCGCCAGATTTTGTGTTTGTCACTATATTTTGCTGCGTATTCAGTATCAGTTATCAAGTAGTGGTGCGTCACAGCGGCAGAATCGATTTCACGATAATCAACAATGAGAAATCAGATAAAAGTCACATCAAATAGTATTGGCAAATATTTCAAAATTACGGTTTATATGATAAATAAAATCTCAAACTCGGTCACTTTTCATATCACTATCATATCACTCGTTGAAAATTATCAATTTTGCACTCGCTAAAGCTTGTGCAAATTGATAATTTTCAACTCGGTCCATAATAGTGATATGAAAAGTGACCTCGTTCCAGATTCTCTATTTAGTGTATGCATTTTTTAGCATATTTTATTGTAATTTCTCCAGAATGGGATTGGGCACAAGCTCTGGCAACTTATTCTTGCGTGCTCCCTACATAATTGTTAGACGGAAGCATATAATTAAACTTATATCCACAATTTATAATTAGATTTGCGCATAAATTTGAATATGAGAGAGAGAGAGAGAGAGAGAGAGAGAGAGAGAGGGAGGGAGGGAGGGAGGGAGGGAGGGAGGGAGGGAGAGAGAGAGAGAGAGAGAGAGAGAGAGAGCTCAAATTTACTACACCAGTTAATAATGTTATCATACTCATCACAAGCATTCCAGTGTGATGTGTAGCCAAACCTCCCACCAGCGATCGGCAAATGTGTACGCAGTGATGCTTCCATCGACAATAGTTAAATACCCCTAGGAGTAGGAAATAGCGAGGTTCGTAAGCAGGAGGTAGGGCAAAAGTATTCTTGTATATTGGGGGTGGGGTGGGGTGGGGTGCGAGGGCATTCGTAAGAACTATTCGTAGGAAATGTATTTAAATAGTTATTAAATTGGATACACGAATAGTGACCGTATTCTAGACCAAATAAAAGTGATAGTGCCCTTTGTTATAAGCGTACACAAAATCGGGGTGGGGGTGGGGGTGGGGGGGGGGGGGGGGGTGGGGGTGTTCAAAGCAATTCCACTGCACATTTAGATAACGTGTACATATTTTCTGTTTTAAGGTTGCGATGTACGCAGGTGCGGTGTTTATTCAGCAGTCAGTCGGATGGGATATATATCTCTCGGTTGTTAGTGTTACCTTGGTAACGGCAGTGTATACAGTCATAGGTAACGCCTCTCTCTGATCCGACATGTATATAAATGAGAGATCGATTTCTAGTTATGCCCCGCCCATATTTAGCTAAGCTCCGCCCTTGCTTTATGCGTGTTGGCATCGATTTATATACTTTGAATCCTGAATTCCCAGAATCCCAATTTCAAGGTAATCTCAATACTGGTAACATGTTGAATATTTTGAAACTAATTTGACTGGGTGCTGACAGAAAGAGAATGTTTATTTAAATATGATAAGATTTCTGTTTTAAATTTAAACATCTAATACAATATACCATTCCAATGGTAAATTTCGTACTCTTGACTGACGACTCAATGTTCGTGGCGGACCTAGATACGTCATTTATTATGCATTTTAATTGTGACGTCAGCTTTCGTATCGCGTAATTGATTATGACGTCATATACCTGAGTAACTGATCTTATCTATCCATTGGTTTTAACGTATATGATAGGTATATTAGATAATGTAGTTAGCATATTGTATTAGATGTTTAAATTTAACATCCACATAATTTAACTCTAGTCTCCTGTTGATGGGTCACATGAGGCAGGTACATCCAATGAGGGGACGCTTTCTCCAACCGAGATTGCAGTCTTGCCCCGAGATTTCATCGTGCACTAATTATCAGACGCGCACGCGCTTACATACCCACACATACGCACTCGTACACACGGACGTATGCGCACAAATCTTGCCCCATACCAGCCCAAAATGGATTTGGCACCGTAGATTTGCGAGTCTGCCTGGCTACTCCACCGCCTAGTATTCTGGGTGTACGTATGTCTTGCTGTCTGTCAATCTGTCTGTAAATGCTAGGTATTTGGTAAGGCGGTGGGAAAAGATTGTCGTGTGACGAGGTGACGGGTTGAGTGGGAAGAAGCAATGCACACGGCAGGTTCTCTCTTAACCGTTCTTGCGCCAACTTAGCCCTTCAAACTTCAAACCTTCTCGTTAAAACCAAACAAAATCAGCTATGTAATCTATTAAAGGCGATACACAAATATATTCTGTCTTGAGGCATGTCTATTTGCAGATCCAGAGAAGTGTATTTTTGAATATTTACCACTGGAATAACTGGCTCGATATCCGAGCCAGTCATTCCAATGGTAAATTTTCAAAAATACACTTCTCCCGCCCTCCAAATGGATACTGACTAAGCAAAAGTTAGTTTTCTTTAATATTACCCTTTTGATGGTCAAGCCCGCCAAAATTCCAGTGGTAAATTTATAAAAAATAGTCTTCTAAAATTAAAATTACTTGAAAAGTGTTGAACATTAAAACGATTAATTGATACAAGTAGTATTTTGAGCGCTTTGAGACGCTGTTGACGCAAGAGGAGTTCTCCTTCTTGTTCTTGTTCTTGTTCTTGTTCTTGTTCTTGTTCTTGTTCTTGTTCTTGTTATTATTATTAATGTTATTGTTGTTATTACTGTTGTGACAGTTGGCAATATTTTTATTCGCTTCTTGATTTATTTAATGTAATATATTTGTACGTAAGTGGGAGACACGCTAATAAGACATGTCTTATTGTGCTCCCGCTTAGACTAAAATAAACTTTGTTTAAATCAAGAGGAGTTAAATTCAGTGCATAGAAAAACGCGTAAAGATATTTAGATATAATACACGAATTTCTTACGTTTTTATTTCTAACATTCTTACAAATCATGTTGGGAAAATACTCTTACATACAACCGAGTTAGAGGCAGTTCAATGGAAGTAATTTAGCTATTAAAGCGATGCCAAACACATCTCAAATGTTATACTGCACCGATAGATAATGGTTTATAGATTCCAGATCATTCATATCCTGTCACATTCCCTTATCTGTATCACAATTATCTGCTTTGTAATATCGCGTAAATGTTGAACTGTGACCGCCACCATTTTGTCTCCTCAAGCGATAGTGTCAATGCGTTACATTCTTTATTATGTAATACTCATCTCGTTGAATATTTTGAAACTAATTTGACTAGAAGTTGTGGCATCAACAACTTTCAGTCAAATTATTTTCAAAATATTCAACCGCTTACCTGTATGATTGCTTTTATACCACAATACCAAACTATAGCTGGCACCTCTATGACTGAGTGTGTATACCAAGGCAGACACGCTAGGCTTTTTCTGATTGGTTGAAAAGTAAATCATGACAGCCATCATAGGTTGTAGCAATATAGCAACATTTAGCTACTAAAGCCTGAATATCTTTCTTTAGCGGCATGATAAACAGCATAAAACTACCTGCATAGTTTATACGTGGCCTATTAGATCATCTGTATAGCTATCAAGAGATGACGTTAGTTATCCTTTAAAGTTTAAAAAACATGTACAACTTATTTTTCTACCCACAGGCAGCAACGGTTCTCAATCAAAATGATCTAAAAATATTCAGCAAAAAATTCCGTACATTATGAGGAATTTGTCATTTCTGGTCTGGTCTGTAATGGTGAAAGGGTTAATAAATATTACAAAATACTCGTTTAGCAAGTACTGTGCAGTTCAGAAATAACTTAGACAGTACTGCTGAATATTTTGAAGAAATGACTTCTAACCCAATGGACATGCTGTTTAATATTTTGAAACTAATTTGACTGGGCGCTGTTGCTGCTGTAAGCAGCAACAGCGCCGAGTCAAATTAGTTTCAAATTATTCAATAGCTTACCTGTATAGCTTTCTGTAAATTGGTAGTCAAGGAGGTCAGTGATCGATGGATCCCAACACGTTTGATGTGTAGGTGGAGCTTAGCTAGAGGTGGGCGGGGCATAGCTAAAACTAGAAAGATCCATTGTGTCCAAAAGATTCAACAGAACATGTCTTACATATTCTTCAAAATCCTACTAACTAGCTACCGTAACTAACTTGTTTCTGTTTGTGTTTTGTAACCGTTACCATGTTAATATATTTCTGAGCGGTACTTTGGCTACAATCACAGATTTGTCTTATTTTATTTTTTTTTAATTTAGTTATCTTTTTAAATATGTTTTTATGTTTCGTTTTACCAGGGGGCTTATCTGCCGTGATTTACACTGATACCCTTCAAACTGTGATTATGTTGCTCGGATCCTTCGCTCTCACAATTGTAGGTACGATATAGTCATGATTGGTATAATATGCCTTATAGCCATGGATAGCTTTGAAAACATCACCGACAGTCTGACCGACGCGAATCAAGGCCAAGTTAAACCAAACCTGAGCAGAATGATACCTAGGCTTCTAATCTTTTAGAATAAAATGTGATTGGGTAGTTTGGTCAGTGACATCAATGTTCCTAACAGTATTTGTCCATATTAAATGGCCCCGGGTAAATCTAGAAACTGTTTTTGATGAAAATAGGAAACTGATTTTACTTACAGAGCAATTTATCAATATCTAAATCAATTTCGTTGTTTGAATTTAATATGCCCTTTCACTCGCATTGTCGTTACAGATAATATATATCTTCATATTAATATATATCTTGATGTACCTGTTGAGTGAAACCCGAAGACAGAAACCCGGTATGAGGGCATCGGTCATTAAGTACAATCTAATATTTTAAATAGCGCATTGGCCTCATGCTGAGAATAAGCCTCTAAAGTAAACGGCT
The DNA here is from genome assembly GCA_034401795.1 of Chaetoderma sp. LZ-2023a. Taxonomy (NCBI): domain Eukaryota; kingdom Metazoa; phylum Mollusca; class Caudofoveata; order Chaetodermatida; family Chaetodermatidae; genus Chaetoderma; species Chaetoderma sp. LZ-2023a. Next base: position 97,116,263 of record CM067362.1, on the reverse strand, counting down.
GGCCATTTTGCAACCTCTTCATAACGACTAGACTGTTACACAGACTCAACTTTGGAGACCACTCAGGTCACTACCCAGTCTATATCCGGCTATAAAGGAGCCACTGTGGATCGTGTGTACTTTGGTATTATCTTAACCCCAGCTTGATACAGACATTAAAATCAAGTCGATCCGTGTAGTGGTTCAAGTGATATCAGCATCTACGCAGCGTCAGGAAATTCTCGTCCTCATTTTATGTACGACCGTACGACTATTTTTCATATGAGCTTTATATCATCACGTTGTGGATGAAATAATATTGCCTGGTATGCATAGCGTCTTGTCTGGTATGCATCGTGTCCTTCCAAGATTCTATTATCTTTTTCAACAAATTCTGGCGAAAATTACTAATGCCTCTAATGGCCACTCATTACACACGAGATTCTTTTCTCGATCTCGTATGGAGGGAGATCTCGCGAGACAAATGTCATCAAGTGCAAAAGTTAACTCAAAATGCTTCCGGAGCGAGAGTGCGATGCAACACAGTTAAAGTGGCACATGACATGCTATGTACAGTTCTTTCAGTTTGGAAAAGAAACTATCCAGATTGAGGAAACAATGCACACCTTCTGTGGCCACTGATAATGAGAGTAGTTCTCAGGTATATACTTCGAATGATCCTTCACCTTTGCCTACCTCCAATTAACTAAAAACTGTTCTGCCTACAAAATAATACAGAAAAGATTCATAGAGTGGCAATTCGGAAAAAATCGACCAACTTAGTAAATTTAGTGAGGACTGGTCAAGTGATTAGCATATGATTGGTCGGTGTTAATGACCTTTCGGCAGCTGATGTGTTTTAGCATCCCCAATGCTGTGTGAAATTTGACCGGTAATGTTGGCCCAGACCTGAGTAAAGGAGATAAAAATCGGTAGGCGAGAGCCTGACAATGGCTGTATATATGAACATGTGTGACGATTGATTAGAAGATTGTGTCGTGGGCATGTTTATGGCATATGGAAGGCCTATAACAAATATGTTGACTTCTAAAGCAATATCAACACGTGAATGGTTCAAAAGCCAGATATGTTCAGTCTAAATCAAAAGTATGTACTCTGATGTATCTGGGTGATGAATCAGACGTCATCATCGCGAAAACCCTATTGAAATCTCCACGATTCACAGCGGCTTCATCTGTGTCAGACGAATGAACCTTTCCAGTTTCAGCTATGCCCCGCCCATCTCTAGTTAAGCTCCATCACGCTTCGTCCGTGTTGGAATCGATCGATCCCCGAACGCCCTGACTATCAATTTCGAGAAAACTATATATGTAGGCTGTTGAATATTTTGAAACTAATTTGACTGGGTGCTGTTGCTGCCTATGGCAGCAACAGCGTCCAGTCAAATTAGTTTCAAAATATTCAACATCATGTTTATTAAATAGCAAAGACATACAATTCATAAAATGTGTCTAACTATTAAGCATTTAAGACGGACTAAATCGACTCACGTAGCTGATTATGACGTCAGAGGAAGGATGAATAAACTGGAAAGGTCCATTTTGTGGTGCGATAGACATTGACCAGCCTAAATCCTTCCAGGAGATGGTATATGTCGCCCATGGAATTAAGCAGGATATGATGGATATCTCTAGTACCTGAAATGGGATTGACCAAGAACAAGTTCAGCAGGTGATTCCAAACATTCTTTATCTATTCCTCCATCTGCTGTGGGTAGTAGTGGCTATAGGAATATATCATTTTGGGAAATAACTCAAAAGCAACCTATCCTTGTCAACGGATTTGGCCGAGATGGGACACTTGATGAAACTGAAAAGTATATGTGTCATTGATCTGGAACTCTTGAAGCATCGGCCATGCTCACTCTAGACTTCAACTCTTCGCTAAAGCTAAGAAGTGTCTGGAAACGTTACCAACACCGCCGGGTGCCTTAGAACTTCACAGTTGTCAGGCTAACTACCAGGCGAAGGTTTGGATACAAGCCGACCAGGAGTTGATTCAGATCGTGACACCGGTAGAATTAGGTACGTGGGAAAAGAGCCAACTGTTCTATAAGTTGCTTTGACAGGATTGCCTTCAGTATCTAATGCCTATCTACCTAGAACAAGTAACTTGTTGATGAAGATATAGATGGTGTTTTTTTAAGAATAATTTTGTCTGCGTCCCTGCATGGGGATGCAACGTTGGTAACTGTTGCAACAAAATGGGCAATAGATAATTAGTAGACGGATGTAAGGTATTCCTTGGGGTAATATGCACATGTTTAAAGACCACTGTCAAATGTAAACCTAGAATAATTTAAGAATGATAAATAAAGTCATAAATGTAATTGAATAAAATATGCAGAACTAGATGTCGGGAAAATCACAATTTTGTGTGCAACTGTCCTAGTAATTCGTGTGTAGACTGACAATTTAATAGCAGATATAACACGTTGCCATGCCTCCATGCAAGGAACTATACATTTTATATGGCAAAACGTGGGCAATCTCCGTGTTTCATAAAAATTACCATTTAACGTATATTTGACCATTGTGACCTTGAATTAACCTTCACTCTCACTGTCAAATCAACGATGGCATATACCATTAATCCGCACTCTATATATGAATGCAACTATTGAGAGAAATATGCTGTCACAAAAGATATCAGGTCTTGGCTGATGTATTATTAAGAGGAAAAGGAACAAAAATAGCCAGATTCAAAAGTATCTTTGTTGTAAATCCTAAACGTATGTGCGTGTGTGCGTGCGTGCGTGTGTGCGTGCTGAATACATACATGAATGTTTTAATAGACTGCTAGTTGGTGGCGTTTGTGGATGATAACAAGTTTCAACTGTAAGACAGGCGATTATTAATTTCTGGCCGGTCTCGATGAAGAACGTCTGTGTGTGTGCAAGTCCTGCAAAACATTAGCAAAGTTTGGTATTACTTGATACGACTTTTCAGTGGTGTCAGCCATTAATATTCGTGAACACGTCCTACGCACTGGATAATTGCAATATATGCGTATTTGTCAACAATGTCAATGATTTGTCAGAAGGACATCTTTAAATACTAGCAGCGCATTGCAACTAAAACCGAGATAACGCGGCTACCTTGACCCAACATTGGCCCAAAATAAGCTGTAATATTGGCCCAACATCATCCTGCTCATTGGTCTAGCGTGTAAAAACAGACTTCCAAGACTTTTGATAGTTTACGTTTATAACAGATTGCCTTTTTTCATAGCAAACTGTCAATTTCTCAAGATGCTTTTTCACAATATATATTGAATTTATATTACAGCATATACGTATTTAATGGAAGGGTACTATTTTTACCCCATATTTGCTTTTAGATGTAAAAGCTATTGAATAATGTGATATCTAGTTGCAGTGTTACCTCCCTTGAGCGGTGAATATTTATTCTTTTTAAACTCAGATTTGCCATCTAATATCAGATACATTGGCTTACTGGTTTTAGATAACAAACAGTAGGCAAATACATTGCCCCAACCCATATATCACATTTATAACATACATTTGGTATACGTTGTTGGGTCAATGTTGGCCCAACAACTGTAACTAGGGCTGGGCACGTGTACACGTTCAGGTGACATTACACGGTTACAAAAATCGTAAACGTGTACGCGGAATAAATTTATAAAATATACATTTATGTGAAATATGTAAGATAGCCCTCAAAGAAAATTATATAGATTTTCTTTGACAAATTAATACTCCGAATCTACCGCCACGCTCTCTATCTGTCAATGCCATCCAATTTCCGAATTAACCCTTTAACACTCAAGCCTGCCAAAACACATCTCGTACAGTGGTCTTGAGAAATGTCAATTTGCAGACCAAGAGGAGACAGGTTTTGTTTTTAAATGATGTCACTGCCAGTCATTACTATGGTAAATTTTCAAAAACAATCATCTCTTGGTCTGCTCATGGGAATTTTATGAGACATTTAAATTTTCTTGAACAACTTAGGAGAGTCAACGGGGTTAACTAATTATCCGCACATAGCGTCGACGACAGCACCCAGGTATTCCTTTGAATAACCAACAGGCCTTGTCAGATCACATAGGTGTGAATTACTGTAGAGCGTTCAAGCGTGATCTTATCAACACAGATTATCACTATAAATGCAGCGGCGTGTGGTCCTTATACATAGTCCTATAGTGGACTGATCGTCGCCAGCCTATGGTCAACTCATTAATGGCCAAATCGGTCTCTATTGTGGTCTTGAGGAATATGTCATTATTGAAATTCTATTTGCATGTCGAAAGCAGACTATTTTTTGTAGATTTATCTCTGCAATGACTAACACACCGTGTAAGCCAGTCATTCTTGTGGTAAAATTTCAAAATGTTATCGTGCGTTTGCCGGCCAAAGCGCCCTATGCAATGGTCTCTATGAATTTCCCATTTGCAGGCAAATAGAAGATTAGTTTTGTACATCTAGCAATGCAATGTGTGGTTCGGTAACCAAGCCAGTCATTTCAGTGGTAATGTTAAAATAATGTTTTCCTTTTGCAAATCGACCCTGATCAAGCAAAAGTAGGATTTTTCATTTTCGTTATAATGTTAAAGCCAGCCTAAACATCATCTACAGAGATCTTGAGAAATATCCATTTGAATGGCATCAAAATGCTCTTTCTGTAAATTCCAGTGATAACTTTCAAAATAGTCTTCTCTTTATCTGAAAATAGACAATAATGGAGTCCAAAAACTTAATATTTACTATTCAGTTAATGAAAATGAGTAGCACTTTGAGTGCTTTGAGGCGTTGTTGACACAATGGGGGAGGGGTGTTAATTGTTATATTATTTTCCAACTCCACCACATTCCAGCCTCTACCCTTAATAATAAACTAAATAGTTATCATATTATTACTACATTTTTGCAGCAGAATGGCAAATACGTGTACACATTCGTTAAAATTAGCGTGTGCACATGTACTTGAATTGCTCCAAATGCACAACCCTAATTGTAACCCAACATAATTTTGCTACTGTTATGCCAACATTGGCCCAATGTATGTATAAAGCATTTATAATATACCTTGGCTATCAGTTGTTGGGCCAACGTTGGCCTAACAGCTGTAACGCAACTGTATTTTACTACTGTTTTACCAATGTTGGCCCAACCCTTCATCACCAACGGGAATGGTGACAACCAGCTGCCATCGTTGGCCCAATCCCTAATATCCAATGGCGACCTTGCCAACCAATTACCAATGTTAGCCCAACATGGTAGTGTCATCTGTGCAGGAGAGGGGAATGGTAGATTGGGTACATGATGCAAATGCATTTTTCAAAGCCACAATAGTGTACGGTACAGCTCAGAAATAACCTAACATGTTTCCAAAAAAACCAGAAACATGTTAGTTAGTACAAATTTGAACGTTATATGTTTTAAAATATTCAACAGTATGAATTGCGTTATTTCTTAGCTGTACTGTATATAGCATAATTGAAATTGTCATGTTGATGAAAGCAATGGCATAACATACTTATTTAGGTGCTACTCGATACTAGCATGAGTTGGTATGTTGGGCTGTCTTTCGCTCTGTACAATTTTAGTCAAGGATTTCAATTATGATTTTATTCATTTTAGTTGCACATAATAATGTATTATATTTAGGTTTTGCAAAGGTTGGAGGTATTAACGGACTTTATCATGGGTACATGAATGCAGTGCCTAATGTGACGACATGTGCAAATAACGTCACTGCCGGATTCCCGCGGGAAGACTCATTCCATATTTTCCGGGATCCAATAGAAGGCGATTTCCCTTGGCCTGGGACTACGATAGGCCTGACTCCTATGGCTATCTTAGCTTGGTGTACGGACCAGGTATAGCAAGATTGTGCATAGCGCAGAACGCACTCAAACACCCTGATAGCACAGATTACTGGGCCATGTTTGCATGAACGACGTAGAAATTTTTTAAAGTTGGATTAAAAGTTTGAAATAAAGATGTTTCATTTATCAGTAGTTCATGTGGCGTATTCGTCAGAATTCTTAGCAAGTGATGCGCCTCAACGATGAAAACCAACAATACAAAATGGTGCATTCAACATGGTTTCAGGGATCGGCTTTATTGACAAATTTGTCAAGATCTCAAGTTGTATAATAAATAGAGGATCTGGAACGAGATTCCATTTCATGGCACTATTATCAACCTCGCCAAAAATTATTGTACTACATTGTGATAATTGTCGGCACAGTTGATGATAGTGATATAAAATAGGACCTCGTTCCAGATCCTTTATTTAACTCTCTAGTGTGTACCCACTTTAGTTACCAGGGCATATTCGTCGCTGCATTTTAGCAGCCACGAACTCGTGCACAGCTGTTCTAAGTCTGTGTATTATTAGCATTTATTCTGTCTGTCATTCTGTTTGTTTGTCCACCAAAGCTGTGGGCAATACTACAGATAGTAACTAGCTGTTGCTGCAGTCAAAACAAATTGCAATATTTCACATACGGAATTATAAGGATAGGAATGCGAATATGTATATTTCTCCTTCGATCAATACTTACCATTATATTACTTTTTGATAATACAGCTCAACTGAAGCTGTGCTCTAGGAATCTAGATTTAGAAAGCTCTATCAGCTCCTGGAACCGGGTATCATATTCCCAACAACCGGGTACCCGTCTGCCAGAAACGCCCATTCTTGTTTGCATAGCAACAAAAGATACAAGCTTTTTGTCTTAGGAGAAATCTTAGGAGTTTTATTTTGTGTTTTTGCTCTGTGCTTTGTGCCTGTTTCTATCTACTGGATTAGTGTATTAACAATGAAAAGCACCACTGAACCTCAGGTCGTATTCTTTCATATTATTTCTCTAGTTATATGGAGACTTATGTCTCTGAAATTTCGTATGTGTTGCATGTCCAATTTTCTGAACCCCAGAACTGGGATGAGTGGTTACAACGAAATATGCCAGATAAGCTCGCCTCGTTTAAATCCCAATGGCGATCCGGGCAGGATTATGAAAGTTTAGGCATCTGTCTATGTTTTTTAACACTAAAATCGGCTTACATCGTTCTTCCATTTGGTCCAAGCGGGTGATGTCACACCCTTTTATTGCTCGGATTATTTGCTGAAGGAAATGTTTCATTAATCCACGCATCTTATTCTTGAATTATGTCAAGTTTTGCGTGTAATCACAATCTGTTTGCATTGATCATTGATCTCAAAATTCTTGATTTAGATGTGTACTCCGTGGCTTTACCGTGTTATACAGCAGTAGTGTTAATTCATTAAGTTGTTCCTTCTCGTATCGTTTGACATTCGTTTGTGTAGTATAATTTTGGAATGAATTCTTAAATATACCGCGAATGTATCCTATACGGTTCCTGGTTCCATTTTATACATCCTGCATGATCAATTTATGGGTGGATTATTGGCCTGCTCTCGTTCTTGTCGCCAGCTTATGCGATCTTTGTTGTAACATTGCGGGTGTTCGGTGCTGGCGGGTTAATCTTATAATTTATTGTCAAACTATTTGAAAATTATTTGTCTGCCTTCGATTCCTGTTTCGTTCCGCTTGCTTAATTAGGTCTTTGCTGGGTTTTAGGCCAAGCCTACACCCCCACCCCCCTCCCCCATCATGTCCGTTCGCCCCATCGCCTTCAAGGACCATGTCTGTTATCGTTGTGCCAAGTGTAATGTAGACGATCTGTGTAGTGTTTCTGACGTGGGGTCAGGCAGACCAAGGAGCATCCATTTCATCCACTGGGGACCTCCTCGTCCGCAGTTGGAGGGTTCGGAGATAGCACCCCCGGCGTGGTTTGGGCATACTATGCAAGGCTTCTTGCATAGCATCCTACCCACACTGGTGTCGTCTCTGATACCAAAGACTGTGGCGCAACTTCCAGAGATCTGGGCTGGCTGCCTGGGGTGTGTCATCATGTATGACTCTCTGGCGGTCCCATCAGGCTCTGGCCTGTTTGGTACTGCCTATCTGCGTCCACCTCCAGGTGGTCCAGTAATGGTAATGGGTCAGTCGAGCATGGGAGCTGTTCGCCAAGACTGCTTCAGTGTCTCTTCATCTTGTGACGACTCTTCGGTGTCTGAGGATGAGGAGGCCAAAGAAAAGAGGGTATTGCAGCCTGAGATACTGCGGGTAGAGTGCATGGAGTTCTATTGCTCATGGACGGAACCGCCCTCCATTTGTCTGGTTTGGTGCAACCAATGGTAGCCGCTCCACACATAGATGAGGCTACACCGGTAAGAGGCACCCGTCCAGTGCTGATTGGTTTGCCACCAACTGACACGGTGACGGGTGTGGCTGGCCAGGCATGGTACTCACCTATCTCGCCTGGTCCAGCAGCCACACACAGGGGTGCCATTTGCGCGCGTGTATGGCCATGGTTGCGTAACCACTACGGGTCCACACGGTTTTCCTAGTGGGCCTACTCCATCGAACAGTGTTTTTCATGAGGTGGCAGTGAAACCACACGGTACCGGTGTTGTTGGCTATCCAGCAGAGGCTCCTTGCCCGGAAGCCACTGCTGGTAGACCCATGAACACATCAACGGGTGATGTGTTTACTGGGGTCTCTTCCTCAGAAGTAAACTGGTCCGATGCTCTGGCTTGGCTAGCCAGGGTGGACCCGGCCGTGCTCTCGGCCACAGCTAAGGAAGGCATGCGCCATCCGTTGGTTGCATCGATTCGGAGGGGGGGGGGGGGGGTGTCTTGTCGATGGCTTGGATCCAGTCCATTGGACTGGAACCAAAGTTCAAGGAGTTACTAGAGGCTATATATGCCAAGCAACTCACGATGGCCTGCGGCCTCTGCGGGCAAGGTGCCGTAACCCCAGGGGGGAGTACGAGCACTATGGTGTGGTCCCAATGGTCACTGAGGATGACCGTTGGGTTCTTGGCGTCCAGATTGCAGGAGCGGGTGGCCCCGCTCAGGCACTTGTGGACATGAGCCAGGCACACAGTGAAGTCCTATCCCTCTGCGATGAGGTGGTGAGGGCAGGTATATATATACTGTCAATCACTCCTATCACTTGCTTCAGTCGGTGTGGGCTAAAGCTGGGACAGGCCACCCTGTGCCACCTGCTGCACTTTTGTACGTCAACTACGGCCTTGTGCTGTCGATGGAGGCACTGGCCAGGTTGCAGGAACGTGGGACCAAGTCTAGGAGGCAGATGGTCCTTGACCATATGCATCTGGCTATGGCTGTCAGGGAGCGTTTGCTAATGCCCCTAAATGGCCCAGCATCTTCGGTGGCCAAGTCCGGGCCATCCTAGAAGACACAGCCAACATTGCGCAAAGTTGGTTAGCGGTGAACCTACAGCTAGAGCTAGTGCGTCAGGCTAGCCAGGGTGGACCCGTCCGTGGTCTCAGCCACATCTGAGGAAGACATGACCCATCTTCATGCACTAGGGGCTGTAGGGAAACCACTAGCTGCTCAGCCTTCCTCCAAGAAGCAGATGAATCGTAGAAGCAAGGCGAAAGCCAAGCCAGCTCCTGCTGCTCTTGCTGGGCCTTCTCAGCCACCTTAGCTAGCGGCTAAGAAGGTGAGGAAAGTTGTGCCGGCACGTGCCCACCCTATTGGTGGCCCTGATCGCCTGAGAGGCGGTAAGGGCAAGGACAAGGGGAAGTCCTCCAAGGGCTGAAGGAAGGGAGTGGATCGTACCTGAGGGTATGATAGCTCCGTTCGTATCCGTCCGTATCACGCATGTGCGACAGGAACAGTGGTGGCAGTTAGACCAGTCAAGCCAAGACCAAAATGGTTCTCTCTCTCCCTCATTAAGAGGGTGGGGCAGCGGATCGCAAGCTATACAGTAGCATTAGGCATCAATGGACCTGTAGTGGGTAGAAGGTTCATGCGTTTCCTCGAGGCCTGGCGAGGTTTGACGTCAGACAGTCTGGTCCTGGTTGGATATCCCAGGGGTATATGCCAGAGGGGTATGATTTCCTGCCACAAAATCTGTCTTTGGCACCTATCTGGACTTCCGTACCAAGGGAGTCAGACAAGTTAGAAGCCATTCAAAACGAAGTGTTGGGTTTGCTTCTGAAGGGAGCAATAAAACCAGCAAACCAGAGTATTTCAGGCTTCTATTCAAACATGTCCCTTGTCCCCTAGAGCACAGGGGGTGGAGACCGGTACTCAATCTAAGGCCATTAAATTTATCCATACACCTTGGTTCCAGATGGAAACTCCGAAATCGATAATGTCAGGATTGAGGAAAGGAATGTGGTTTGTGTTGATCGATCTGAAAGATGCAAATTTTCACATTCCAATGAACAGGGGTGTTCACAGGTTTCTGAGATTCGCGTTTCAGAATCGTGTTTGGGAGTTCGTAGTCCTCCCATTCGGCCTGTTGACAGCCCCAAGGGTTTTCACCAGAGTTGTCCTGGCGGTGACAGCGTTTCTCAGAAGAGAGAACGTGGCGCTTCACACCTACATAGTCGATTGGCTTATCAAGGCGGACACGCCAGCCAGGTTAGGAGTGGATACTGCTCTGACTCTGAAATTACTTTCAGATCTAGGCTGGCTAGTCAGCAGGGTGAAATCCGAGTTGACGCCCACTCTGCACTTCATTTATTTTGGGATGCGATTCGATCTCGAGGAAGGCAGGGTTTACCCGTCAGATCCCAGAGTGGTGTCTCTTTTAGCCATCCACAAGAGTTTTCGATTGGTAAACCAGATTCAGGCGATAAGGTTTCTTCAGATGCTGAGCATGATGGTCTCCCTGGAGCAGGTAATCCCATACGCTGCTCTAATGCGAATACCTATCCAGTTGTATCTGCTTTCTCTGTGGAAACAAAGAACAGAACCCCTGTCAAAGCTGGTACCAGTTTTGGAGCCAATAATGTCGCATCTTGTATGGTGGAAGGAGCGTCAGAATCTCCTAGTAGAAGCTTTGCTTTCACCTACCCCACCGCCAGCTGTCCGTGTACATGGATGCATTGCTGGAGGGATTTGGGCCTGCCTGGGAGAACACCAGGTTTCGGGCACATGGACTCTTTAAGAGAGCCAGCTGCATATCAATCTTTTGGAAATGATGGCAGTGGAACTGGCACTGGAAAGGTTTCTTCCAGAGGTCATGGGCAAGGTGATATTGATACGGTCGGACAATTCGACAGTATTATTATACACAAATGGCCAAGGAGTGACCAGGTCACCCACACTGTGTATGACGGTGTGGCACTTGATTCAATGGTGCAGGAATTACTCGGTTGTTTTGAAAGCAGCTCACATTCCTGGGCGATTGAACATTCTGGCGGATGCTTTGTCTAGCAGACAGAGAATTCTGCCAACAGAATGGTCTCTCAAACCTCCAGTTCTACAAAGGATCTTCGAGCATTGGGGCAAACCGCACGTGGACTTATTCACCACAAAGGAAAATGCTCAAATCATGACTTATGTCTGGCCAATTCCAGATCAAAATGCCGTCGATACAGACTCTCTGGCAATAAGCTGGAGAGAGATGCACGCATACGCCTACCCACCCACCATTCTTCTACCGAAGATCTTGGTGAAGATCAGGGAGGAGCCGTGCCTGGTCCTGCTAATAGCGCCATATTGGCCCAGCAGGGCGTGGTTCACGGATTTCCTGGATCTGCCTGAGATACTGAACATAATCTCCTAGGCCAAGTGCCACTTCCTACACGAGAGGCCCGAGATGTTCAAATTGATTGCGTGGATGTTATCAAACAATGTTCCATGTCAGAAGGCTTTTCTCATCAGGCTGCGAGTTTCATCGCAGTCGTGAGGAGGAGGAGGTCACCCTTCAAGTCATATAACCACAAGGTTAACAAATTTGCAGAGTGGTGTGAAGGAAAAGGCGTTGATCCCTTTCAATCCACTATTTAGCAACTAGCAGACTTTCTCTGTGAGCTGTTCTTTACAGTACTGGCTCCTGTCACTATTATTGGATACAAGTCAGCTTGGGCATCAGTTATCTCTTGTTTAGCCAACAGGGATAGTCCAGATGTGGTCCAGTTAAACGTGATGGTGAAGGGAATGAGCAATATCCGACCGAGACAATCGGTAGTCATTCCAGCCTGGAGTCTATCTTTGGCGCTTAATGTGCTAGCCAGGCACCCTTTCGAACCTTTAGGTTCGGTTAGTCCAAAGCGTCTGACTCCTAAGGCGGTTTTTCTATTGGCAGCTTCCTCAGCTAGAAGGTGTAGTGAGATCCATGCACTTTCAGCAAAGAAGGACCGATTTATTGTCCCTGGATAGGGTCTGCGACTGCTGCCAAGAGCGGAATTTATGTCAAAGAATCAATCTTTGAGATATTCTGACAAATCGATCATTATACCGAAACTAACTAGGTCTGATCGTGATGCCAGTGACTGGTGGCCAGTCCGTGCTTTGAACAAGTACAAAGGAGGGACGGACTCTCTACAGTCAAATGATAGACATCTGTGGATCTGCCATAAGACGCTATATGACGCTGCATCCATGGATTCTATCTTTCGTTGGGTAGTCGAATGCATTCAGACTAACCCCGAGATTGCGACTGGGAACGAGGTGCAATGTGCTAGGGCTCACGATGTTAGAGGAATAGCCACCTCGACCGCCGTATTCAATGGTGTCCCATTAGAGGGCATTATCGCCATTGCACAATGGCACCGTGAGTCCTCTTTCACGGATTACTATATGAGGAACATGTCAGTCTCTGCCAATCCACTCGCTTTAGCTGTTTTGAAACGATAGGCTAGTGGCCACACTGCTCATCTCCTTTTGGTAACTTTGAAAAGCAAAAGTAGTAAGAACAGACATGGTTAGTAGAGAGGAATTCCGCCGTATGTGACACGTTTGGTCGGAAGTGTGTTGGTTGGTGGCGCCACGTCTGGAATCCATAATTCATGAGGTAATTCAAGTTTGACAGTTTTTTGTATTATGATTTTATATCATGATCATTCATCTTATATATTCATGCTCATTCCCAGGCGTATATGTGTCAAGAGCTGTTAACCCTCTTGGCATATTTGTGTTTCAGTCGAGATGCATGTTCGTGAGTTCTCTCCCTTTTTAGGAGAAAGGGGGGAGCGGTGATGCGAATCTGATTCGGTCCCAAACTCGTCGGTCCTTCTAGGTCTCTGTGTGACAAGTTTAAGTTTAAGTTCTTTCTTTAGGGGCAAAGAAGGCTTTGTAGGGCTTGCTCTTTCCCACCAGGTTACTGGCTAAATCTGGTGTTATCAATAAGTAATGTAATTGTAAATATTGGTCAAAGGAGAATGAAGGAAATGTCAGTTTCCCCTTCTCCGAGATCTAACAATACTTACCATTA
>CM067362.1:97063007-97100507 GCA_034401795.1 Chaetoderma sp. LZ-2023a | reverse complement strand
ATGAACTATTCAAACACGCAAACGGCATTATCTCAAACGCGATCACGCTTATAATCAACTCAGCTTTTATACACCATCGTTTCGTCGATGATGTAGACTCAATTTCAAAGTTCAAGTTTACTTTATTTCTTCCAGGCTATTACAATATGGGCCAAGGAGCCAGTATTGCGCTACACCAATCCTAAAAGCCACCTGCCTCCCACCAGCCAAACTACCACCCAGTGTGCTTATTTAACAGCATACAGAAATTCCTATCCAATGTTACCTTATGCCGCAGCCTAGACAAGACCATCCGAGACAAGATCGATGACTTCACTGGATCCTGTCCTAGTGGCTTTACCCATAGACGTAGCTGCACAGACATTGTATTGGATCAACGCATGTTTATGCCAGTAGTCATTTACAAACACTGGGATTTCCACAAATTAGGTTTTCACCTGTTACCTTGCTGTATGCTTGAAATCTTTGCGGGGCATTTCCACAATCGCGCCCCCCCCCCCCACCCACCCACCACTACCATCCAACCTCACCCCTCACCCCACGTCTAATCCATACTTAGTATGCCACTGGAGATGGAATATGCCAACAATGTGGAATTCATAGACGAGAAGCAAAAGCCACATCGACGAACTCCAGACAGCTGCAAACAAACTAAAATGAGAATCTCTATTGATGATCCCAAAAGAGAGTTTATCCACATTGACCTATCGAGTATCGACAAAGCACGGCGATAAATAAAATGATGATCCAATTCACCTTTCCAGAATATCCATCCATCATCTGACCTCGTATTAAGTCATAATCAGCTCAGCACGTGCATGATGACGTCACAATCATTACGTCACAAAGGGTTCCATATAGACCGTCATCAAATCTCAAATTGTCTGACACGTTGTATGAATTTTATGTCTTTGTAATTCTTTGCTATTTAATAAACATGCTGTTGAATATTTTAAAACTAATTTAACTGGGCGCTATTGCTGCCTTAGGTTATTTGCCTTAGGCAGCAACAGCACCCAGGCAAATTAGTTTCAAAATATTCAACAGCTTACCTGTGTAATTTTTTGGAAATTGATAGTCAGAGTGTTCAGAGGTCGATCGATCCCAACATGAGCGAGGTGTGGGTGGGGCTTAGGTAGAGATGGGCGGGGCATAGCTAAAACCGGAAAGGTCCATTCATAGAGGCAAACCATGGAGCGTCTCACTGCTCTGTAGTACTTCTGAGATTACTTCACGCGGCGTCACAGGAAACATAGCTTTCCCATCCTTCTGAAAGCTGTGGACTCGCAGATCAAAGCTACCATTTGACGTTCAAATACAACGACAATGCAACCTTATCTTTGATGCTGTATAACTGTAACAGCTGGAAGCTTGATGCCTGCCACCGCAAACACCTACTGTAGCACGGACCGATCGGACGGGTACTGACCATTCCAGCAAAGCTAGGTGCGGAAAGGCCACTCCGGATTCGCTCCAAGCACGCCCCCCCCCCCCTGGATAGGATAGTATGCATACATAAGCCTTATGAGGGAGGGGTCTCGTCAGAGCTTCCCTGACAACACGTCATGGAATTGGAAGCGAGTGCGTGCCTATAGTGTACCGAGGAGGTACTGGTAAATGCTTATAATTCGTCGAAGCTCCCCGCTGATTTATACTCAGAATATTGCTATAACGTCGTAATCGTGTGTATATATTAAACTAAATACAGAGTGATATTATACACGTGGTCGATACGTCACTAGTATACTAGCACGCCAATTGGCTGGCGCTCGGCCGCTGATTGGTTGAGGCGACCAGCTCCGACGTCACAGTGAGTATGATGGAATGGTGAAAAATCGAGGACCAGGAGCATCGTCGGCGTGGAGACTGACCTGCCGAGAACTGACTGGAGGTGCAGACTAGACACGTGGACCGGAACACCGACGGAAGATTCAGCACATCACCGTGGTTCCTTGCGGCTTTCAGCTCACTCACACATAAACAGTTCTCGGACTTTCTGCATTACGCACTTTTGGGTGCTCTCGGACGGCTATCCGGGAGCAAAATAATTAATTAAAGTGATGGTTTCCGCTTCCGAACTTTTCTAAAGGGAACACCTGCAGAAAGGGCCCTTGCGGTGTATGACTCGCCAGATCTGCCGACCATGTTGAAAAGTGGACACTAAATTGTGTTTAATTAACTTTTGGCCACAGTCTGTAAGAGCTATGCGATGCATCCCACACCGTGTTCTAGTTTTTGTAACTGCTTTGACTTTATAATCCCTTCTTACTTATGGGCAAAACTTTAACTTTCCTACTCCCGTCGCCAGATGGAAAACCTTCTCACTTCCGCATAAATTGTGATTTAGTTACAGAGACTATCTAATAGATGTTGCTTCACTGCTTTGCTTCACTGTCGTGAGCTTGTACCGTATCTACCCTGGGGTCGGCGTGCAGAGGCGTTCCTGTGGAAATTGGCTGTGGACATATGCATGCGGAAACTCGTCCAGCCTCAGAGAACATGTCAACTCGCACTATAAATATGTTAGTGCCTCAGTTTCAGTAACAGAGTAGCCTGTTCTGTGCAAGTGACTATTAGATACTCAACTAGCTATACATAGAATATTTAATTATTATTCATTTCCGTATATGGTACTGATGAGTAATAGGTACCTTCCCGGTCCTAAGACTGCAAGTTGTAATTTCTTTATTACTGTTCATATTATCCTTATTTAATGTAGATGCTTTAACTAACCGCACTGTTTAGGTCTATCAACCTGATATTTACTACCTCATTAACTATCATATAAATTGTCATTGTTCATTGCATTGGTTAGTTATATATATGGCAGATAGCCATTCTATTCATATGTTTTGTTTAATTGTAGAAAACTTGCACCGCAGTAGCTAGGAAATACTAAACAGTGACATTATATCAGCATCACTTTTTCCCTCCATCATCAATTTTACACTGAGGTCGCTGACCGTGCTCTAATTATTTGAGCCTGGCATGCTACCGACTAAACCTTACTATTCAGCTCGATAGGATAGGTTAAAGTGGTTAGGGACAATCTTTTCGTTAGGAGACATATAGTGTACGCCTCTTGTATGGTTGTTGCACTAATGTAGCCCCGCACACCAGCAAGGTTGTGTAAGATTTCCCAAATCCCTATAGGGCCTCGTATATATCAAGTTATTGTCTCTTTCCATGATCCACCAGCCGCATGGCTCTTAATTGTTTGGACATCCCATCAGCACATTGATCAGATCCGACTCCGGGAAACTATCTGGGGTTTCCGAGCGGTGATGGTTAAAGTGGTGATTTACATACATCTCCCCCGTATCTTTGGATACTTATTAGCTGGATAACCCCACCAACCAAGGAAAGCACTGCGAAAACATATAGTTATAAATGTGAGTTTGATAGTTTATTTTGCCAGCCCGTGGTGCATATCTGGGCACATTGGAACTTAATCCTAACGACAGATCAAAATCTAGATCCATAGGATTCGGTGACAGACGAGACGTGCATCTCAATCCAACTCGTTGCAGTGTCTGGGAAGGATCTTGGAATCCGCCACACCCTCATGGGAAGGACGCTTGCGATGGATATTCGCCTCCCTATCCCCACCTTAACGACATGTCAATGATCAAACTTGCTTATGTAAAATGTAGCCATTGTCCTGGTGATGTTTTATGTGGTACCGGAGTAAGGTAGCCAGATTTTCTCCAAATTCGGAAGCGTTGCGATGTAACATGTAAGCATGCTGTTCTTGGAGGTAGATGCTCTTTCAGAGTGGCCTATGTGAAGCTAGGCGTCAACGCCCATGGGACAGCTGTATCTAATGATAGGTAGGAATCCATGCCACTTGCAGCCAAAGCCAGTTTTTGTTTCTAACAACTAAATGGTAGGTTAGACTGTAGCAGAAGGCCCGCATAAATAAAGCGGCATCTACCAATACAGCATCTTGGAACTACATAAGACGGTGATGTGGGAATTCTTCGGAAATCGCTCACTCCGTCTTCACGTAAACCAGTATGCATCACATTAATTATGGTTTCACTAGGATCGTCACTTAACATTTTTCTGTTGAACAAGAGAGTGGCCCTTTTAGCCAGCTCTTTTCCTCCGCTTCTGTGTCGAAGGCATTTTCCTGTAATGGAGGCAAGCACGAGGCACTTGCCTCTTGCAACAGTGAGAATTCCTGTGACAGCGCCCCACGTGAGGCACGTTCATCTCGCACCATCATGGCACATTCGGTGATGGAGGCCCGCGTGAGGCACTTTCCTCTCACAGTATCATTGTTCTCTCTGTGTGCGTTAGAGTATATTAACTTACATTAAGTTACTCAGTGATCTCGCGCTACGGATGCGTCTCTGTGGATTCAAGGATCTGTGTGGCACCTCCGGCGACACCACATGCGCAGAAAACCAGCTAGCTTTATGTTGTGTATTATCGTATGCTCACTTACTGTCAAACGATTGTCTTGTCTGTATAGTACTTAATTATATTTCTAGTGTATTCTTCAAATTGTGCCATGCTCTAAATTAGTATGGATAGACACACCGGTGACACAATTAGTTGGGATGACACAGTGTGGTTCAATCTCAGCGGCAATGGTCGCACGGCCCCACAGGAACATCAGTGTTCCACTGGCTCTAGAAGTCCGTCTTTGTACACCGCGGAGAGGCGTCATATGAGATCTACAACCCAGAGATCTGCAGCTAACCAGCCATCCTGGTCATTATGCCCTTGCGGTGTAATGGGCGGATATCTATCAGCGGACCAGCACGTACCCCCGCGAGCTACACTAAGCTCCATCATGACCAGCCAGCATAATTTCCAACGATACGCTATGCAAGATGTGTAATACATCGCCTCTGTGTGAAAAGCTCGTCCAGCAAAGATGGTCCATGTTTGGCCACGTGCTAAGGATGTCAGAAGAGATACCCGCATAGAGGGCCTTGGAATTCTCCGTACTGTGAGCCAGTAAATATAAGGCCAAGAAAGGACGTCATTGCATAAATCTGTTAAACGTCCTGCGAAGGGGCCTCAAGAAAGCAGGACTCTGTACACTCAGATCAAGACTGGATCGGAGGAATCTGAAGATTTTGGCCGAGGACACAGTGGTCGAAAATTAAGAAGGACTGATTCCAGTTATAAGGTGTTTCAAATACTGCAGCCAGAAAACACATCATGATCATCATCATCATCATCATACGACGTTTAGAAATATGTGATATATGTTACAGGTGTGCGTGGTATAATGATAGCCGTGATGCTGTCCGCCTTGATGAGCACCCTGACCTCTGTCTTTAACTCAGCCAGTTCCATGTTCACGTTAGATCTCTGGAAGCGTTTCAAGAAGAGCGCCTCAGAACGAGAACTCATGATCGTAGGCAGGTGAATGAATTAAAGATGAACTGACTTAATAAAATAAAACACTTAATCGTCAAATTTGTTCTAGAAATTTTTTATTTCATCATAGAAAGTGTTCATTTGCACACCAATATAAGACTATTCTTGAAAGTTTACCACTTGAGTAACTGGCTCTGTTATCACCCCAATTAATCCAGTGGTAAATTTTCAAAAATAGGCTGCTCTTGTTCGGCAAATGGGCATTTCTCAAGATCACTGTAGAAGCGAGATTTCGTCAGCTTGAGTGCTAAATTGTTAACAATATTAAGAAATATAGGTATTTTAGTACCCAAAATGTATAGCAATATTTATTTTGAAATGGTGTTTCAATAATGCCAATATAATTTATCTAACCATTTACATAGTCCTTTTGAAATAAGTACGTTAAAAAGTGAGAGAACTGGATGGATTCGTAGGGCAGGTTTAGTATAGAAATATCAAACCATACATGTCTAGAAATGACGGCAGCGCAATTATTCTTAGAGATCTTCTCGGACTCCTGTTCTTCTATTATATTTATAAAATGTATTGTCCTTATACCTATCATTGTGAACAAATTTTCAAAATAAGATAGCATTTGTATTCACCCAATCGTCCTTTGATTGGCCAATCAATACTACCCATTATGTTTCAGGATCTTCACGTGCATATTAGTAGTAGTGTCAATCGCCTGGATACCAATCCTTAACGCAGTACAGGGAGGACAACTCTGGGACTATCTACAGGCGATGACGTCATACCTGGCACCGCCTTGGGCTGTAATCTTTGTCATGGGTATTATTTGGAAGGGCACGACTGAGCCGGTATGCCTAACAGTTAACACACATCATTGTGATTTCTATTACATTACTTGGTTGAACCCTTTTATGATGAAGACGGCCTCTGCAGTTGTCTTGAGGAATGTCTATTTGCTGGATAAGTGAAAACAATTTTTTGAAAATTTACGACTGGAAGAACTGGCTCGATAACCGAGCCAGTCATTCAGTGGTAAATTTTCAAAAATAGTTTTTTTAACTTGGCCTGCAAAAATTGTGATTATTTTTTTGGGACAAATTTTGTCATAAAAGGGTTAAATCGTTTTGCACACAAAAATTCGAATGCGAAAAGTCAATAGGAATTTAATAGATATTCTCTTAAATATTTTGAAACTAATATGGCTGGAAGGTTCTTGTCCAAATTATATTCGAAATAATCAACAGCTTACCTGTATATTAAAAATCGATGCTGCGTCAGATATTTAATTTTGTATGCATGATATAGATACTATTAATTCATGGATCCAATTTGATAATCAAAGGACCTTATTTGTCGGAGTTTTGCATAAGTTGAACGAATAGATCAGGTCTGTCACTCAATTATCTCACGTCATAATCAAATACTTCGCATGCTAGCCGGCGTCAATCAAAACGGCGTAGCTCCATCACAAAAATTGAAACTAATTTGCCTGGAGCTATTACTTTCATAAGCAGCCATCGACAGCAACAACCCCAGTCATATTAGTTTCAAAATAGTAAAAAAACTAACCTGAAATTTAGATACTGCGAATTTGGTTATCAAAGGTTCCAACACGCATAAAAATGGTCGGAGCTTAGCTAGAAATGGGAGGGCATAGCTAGAAATCGGCGGTGCGGAGGTAGAAATGGGCTGAGGATCAATTCATTATGATGTGTTATAAAACTATGTAATGTTGATAGAGTGCTCCAATACCTGGAATCATAATCCTAGTTACAGAAAAGAGACATGTATTGGTCCCACTATTTTATTTTACTGATCACAGGTGTGGACTAGTATTAATTAGTTTAACATGGTATTCCAGCTTTAAATTTTTACCACGTACATGCCAAAAACTTCATTATTGCTGAAAGTAGCACATCAATACCCTGAAAGTAGCATATCAATACCCTGAAAGTAGCATATCAATACCTTGAAGGTAGCATATCAATACCCTGAAAGTAGCATATCAATACCCTGAAAGAAGCATATTAATGCCCTGAAAGTAGCATATTAATACCCTGAAAGAAGCATATCAATACCATGAAAGTAGCATATCAATACCCTGAAAGTAGCATATCAATACCCCGAAAGTAGCATATCAATACCCTGAAAGAAGCATATTAATACCCTGAAAGAAGCATATTAATACCCTGAAAGTAGCATATTAATACCCTGAAAGAAGCATATCAATACCATGAAAGTAGCATATCAATACCCTGAAAGTAGCATATCAATACCCCGAAAGTAGCATATCAATACCCTGAAGTAGCATATCAATACCATGAAAGTAGCATATCAATACCCTGAAAGCATATCAATACCCTGAAAGTAGCATATCAATACCCTGAAAGCATATCAATACCCTGAAAGTAGCATATCAATACCCTGAAAGTAGCATATTAATACCCTGAAAGTAGCATATCATTAGCCTGAAAGTAGCATATCAATACCCTGAAAGTAGCATATCAATACCCTGAGTTTCTTGATTTGTATGGCAAACGGTTAATGGACCGTTCCAGTTTTAGCTATACCCCAGCAATCTCTAGCTAAGCTCCACCCACACCTCGCTCATGTTGGGATCGATCGATCTCTGAATACCCTGACTATCAATTTGCAAAAAAAACACACAGATAAGCTGTTGAATATTTTGAAACTAATTTGACAGGGTGCTGTTGCTGCCTAAGGCAGCAACAGCGCCTAGTCAAATTAGTTTCAAAATATTCAACAGCATGTTTATGAAATAGCAAAGAATTACAAAATCATCTAAAAAATCTTTGAG
This sequence comes from Chaetoderma sp. LZ-2023a, assembly GCA_034401795.1. Classification (NCBI taxonomy): domain Eukaryota; kingdom Metazoa; phylum Mollusca; class Caudofoveata; order Chaetodermatida; family Chaetodermatidae; genus Chaetoderma; species Chaetoderma sp. LZ-2023a. The sequence goes on along the minus strand of CM067362.1, from coordinate 97,092,337 downwards.
ATTTGATGACGGTCTATATGGAACCCTTTGTGACGAAATGATGGTAACTCCATCATACACACGCTGAGCTGATTATGACGTCATACGAGATCAGATGATGGATGGATACTCTGGAAAGGTGAATGGTGAGAGGTTAAAAGTCAAGATCATCGAAAGGGGCGGATGAGTGAGACTCCTGAATTTCCTGGAATCCTAGTTTTAACAAGAATTTTGCTGAAGCTCAGCATACACCCCCAAAACATGCTTGTTTGAGAAATGACATATGTGAGTAGTTAGCCTTTGTGGATCTTGAATTCTGTAGGGGAGATAACATTGGCATATATGAATAGATCTTGCTGATACCTGAATCAGCATTACAACTGAGGAAATATTGTAATATCTTTATCTACATGTATGTACCAAGTTTTAACTAAATGTGTGTATGCGCGTTCAGGTTATGCAACGGAACAATCTTTTTAATGAATTTAAGTTTTTCAAGAGAAAATCGATATTGATAGATTTAAGGATACTTCATCTATACTTAATAGATCATGCGAGTGTAGGTTCAAAACATTCTGAGATCTTTTTGACGGATTTTAAGGTTTTGCAGGGGAGATAACTCTGACGAATATGGACTCCATTCGCAGTGTAGTCCAAAGCTCTCCATGATATGGGTCGGACAATACACTTTTGACACATTTCTTTCAAGGGAAATAACTCTGGCAAATATGGACAAATTTTGTGAAATGATATCGTGACACTTCATCTATACATGATGTAGTCCCACACAAATCACGAGTGTAGGACTAATATTCTCTGAGAAATTAGTTGGACAAGAAACTTATGACGAATTTTACATCTTACAGGGGAGATAACAAGGGCAATTTTGCCAAAATGAAAGCCTGATACCTCATATAGACCTTCTAGATCCGCTGACAAAAATTAGGAGTTTAGGTCCAAAACTCTCTGAGATATGGATCGGATAAGAAATGTTACTACTTTCAAGGGGATAACCCAGGCAACTATTGGTGGATTTTGTCGACACAAAATCATAACACTTCGTCTATGTCTATTAGAGCTGATGAAAAAAAAAATGTGAGGATAATGTGAGGATAAATCCCAGTAGTAGTGTCGGAGTCAAAATCCCTCAACTGGATTTCCATTTAGATAAATGAGCCCCACCACCCTCTCAATCCCTGGGGCATAGGTTGCTGGGGCCACCACGGATCGCTGAACGGCTGCCAGGGAGGTATACACCACCCACAGGTACTGATCGCCACGCATAATAGCGTCTGAACGCCCATTTAGCGACAGGCATCCACAGGGCTATACATCACCCACAGGTACTGATCGCCAGCACCAGACATAATAGGTTTGAACGCCCAGACAGGGGATATACACCACCCACAGGTACTGATCACTACACATAATAGAGTCTGAACGCCCATTTAGTGACATGCATCCACAGGGATATACACCACCCACAGGTACTGATCGCTAGCACCACACATAATAGGTCTGAACGCTGATCGCCACACATAATAGGGTCTGAACGCCCATTTAGGGACAGGCATCCACAGGGATATACACCACCCACAGGTACTGATCGCCAGCACCACACATAATAGGGCTGAACGCCCAGACAGTGGATATACACCACCCAATGGTACTGATCGCCACACATAATAGCATCTGAACGCCCATTTAGAGACAGACATCCCCAGGGATATACAGCACTTTCGCCTGCAGAGCGGGGAATCCTGCACGTCCGGCAGATATGAAGATGCGATGGAGGCGTCAAGCATGAAATCCCAGCAGCAGCTGAGAAGATAGCGTAGAGGGGCTGTGTCAGCACCCACAGTGTCAGGTACATCCAGTATCTGTATGATGCATGCACGGGAAGCCATGACTATCCTGTGGTCTTAACCTGTGTACACCCATAAGCTTTGACCCATACTTGGGACGAGGTAGTTTAGCACAGGTGTTATGAGGAACATGGTCTGACTAGCCTTCTTGGCGACTTTCACTGTACCTGTATATATATATATATTTTTTTTTTTTTTTCATGACAGTATTACTCTCTAATCGGCATACCAAGGAACCCTGACTTCTTCACCTCTGGTAGCCGGAGGCTGTCGATAGCACCTGCACCTGTTTGGCCGTCGACAGTGATACTGCTAAGGCCAAGGGTGCCAATCTTGAGCTTCCCTCCATCCTGGATGAATGTGCTCCGTGGTCTCAGGAGATCCTTAACCAGGTCCTGTGCATAGGACTCAGCCATAACATTGATGGCTCCAGCCTCATCGACTCCGAGCATACCTCGAATCGTCGCCCTCATCTTGATGCCCATCCCCTTGTATACAGTCTTGGCCTTGTTAATGGCCGATTGTCTACCGTAGCAGTGATCCCGATGAGATCTCGGGCTGGGATGGTACCTCGGATCTCCCGTGGGTCTCCCTTCTCATCGAGGCAACAGTGTCCTCTGAACCGAGGCGTGCCTCGCCCAAATGAGCAAGGTCGCATAGCTCTTTGCTTTCTAGGTCTGTGAGTGACAGGGCATAGGAGGACCACGCAGTCAGCCAAGGGAATAGGTAGCAGTGCTCAGGGTACTGGCCCTCTGCAGGGGCATGCCTTGTGGGTGGTCCACCATTCTGGGGCATTGGCAATCCTCAGTCCGCGTGCTCGACTATGGGCTACACACCGCCCTCCAGCATGCCATGCCTCATATGCTGCAGGGGTCTCATGATCCATCTCTCACTATTCAGAGGGGTTAGACGTATGCGACGATGATCTCAGCCATTGCACTCGTTGCTAGCCAGAGAACCGCAGCCTCCATTAGTGTAACACGTTCACCCATGATCTTGGCGGCAGCAGTGTAAGCGGCAACACTGAGGGCGATCTTTCGGATGGGGTGAGTTTTTCCGAGACAGTGCCCAGCCACCCCACTCACCACTGTAGCGGGGACAGCTGATGTGGCAGCAGGAAGAACCTCACTACCCCCTGTCATCTTCACCACGGCCACATTCGCCGCCATGTTACTGGCGACATGGACTGCCAGAGGTTTTGCTTTGGTCAGTAACTTCTGTGTCTTGGTTCGCAGCAGGGTCTCCACCTTCTGAAGACTCGCCTGGCTCTCGGGCAGTTGCTTCATGATCTGTACTGTTGACGTCATTGTTTAAGCACTGAGTTTACAATGCGGTTAAACGTCTGCATCCCCTGTCGAGAGAGCTAATAAGATCTTCATAGTCTGTGTCTGCCAGGTGGCCAGGTTGGTACTCAGGAATATTCATTTCTCTATTGAGACATCTTAAACATGTCCGGGCTCACGATATGCGAGAAGTACTATGATGTCTTCCGGAGGGAGTTGAAGGACTACAAGAAGAAGACACCAGATGAGCTCGCTCAGCTCTCTGGTTCTGAGCTGACAGAGGAGCTGACAGCTGTGAAGCTCTATCTAGGATTTGGCAAGGGACAGATCTGCTTCCTCGAATACCTTATCATGGGCGTGAGTATCGTCGAGCAGCTCCTGCGAGATAAGGTTTCTACAAGGATCGGGAGTATCTGTCAGATATGTTCCAGCAGTTGCAGACCGCCATGGCCTCACTGTACTCAGAACTGAACAAGGCTCTGGGATACAACAAGCTGGAAAAAGGATGCGCTGCCAAACCCTCCAGCCCTTGGATGTGCATGTTGGCAGTGGGTATAGGGGCTGTAGGGCATGCCAAGCTGGTTCAGTGTCTCACCGTGGTCCCCACTGCTACTATAGAGAGTCAGGATTGTCTTATAGCTGATTTGCTAGCAGCAGAGTAGGCTGATCCCAAGCGCGATGATAGCTAGGCCTGACACCACATGTAGAGCTACCACGGGAAGCGGTGCCATGTCAACTGGCTGCATTGTTGGGCGCCTGGAGCTGCCGTGTCGACTGGCTGCAGGGTCAGGGTTGGAATGACTGTATGGCTCGTACTACACGTAGGTGCGTTGATGGCAGTGTTGAAGCCGAAGTGGACACCGGGGGAACTCCCCTCGACTATCATGTTGTTATAGCCCCTGACTTGGAGGTCCTCGATGTTCACAATCATGTTGCTCGGAATCAACCGTAGGTGTGGTGAAATAGCAATGTCAAGTTTGCGACGGGCTTTCTGCAACCCCTGCTGGAACTTAGCAATAAGACTACTGGAGTCTTCCACGATGATCATATCCTCAACGAGACTGATGAACATGGCCTGGACCTCTGCTCTGCTGACACCATCTATGGAATGCCGCAGCTGGGTCTGTGCCGTACGGAGGCAGTAGCACAGTGTTTCCAGGGACTGGTTGATCCAAACGATCCCTGCTGGTGTGAGGCCTGAGGTGGTGTGTGGGACAAAGTACTTCCACACATCTGGATAGTCCTGCTGCAAGCCAGTGATGTGCATATTTTGCACCAGCGCTCCAGGGTCGGAGTCTGGATCGAGCGAGAATGTCACTGTCTTCTGACGGCCTACTCGTCGGGGGGTTCGATAGGGGAATCATGAGTAGTCCTGTCCCGGGTCAACGTACATAACCCCTATACCGCTGTTGTCACCACCATGCCACCGATAGTCTAGGTGAGCGCTGAACTCTCTCTCTCTCTCTCTCTCTCTCTCTCTCTCTCTCTCTCTCTCTCTCTCTCTCTCTCTGTCTCTGTAGTCGGCTGGCCGCTGAGACGCTATGACTGTTGAGCTGTGGGTCGAAGGCGTTTGTATCAGGGAGGCGTGCCCCCAGCTCATGGAGGATCTGTCACACCGTGAAGTACACATGGAATCTGAGACAGCTGGCGATGAGCACAGCTTCGGGAGTACAAGAATCGGAGTGAAGCAGGGTGGAACTTACTCCACATCCTGCCGTGGCACATCACATGGCAAAGTTCAGCTGCTGATTCCAGTATGAGAGGCTTGGAGCAGCCATCCACGTATGAGCTTGCTTCGCATCCTTGATGGTGATGGGGCAGTTGGTCAGCGGTCGTGGGTTGATGGAGAAGTTGGTTCGGGACCATCCATCCACTGTGATGGAGAACTGTGTTAGCTCTGGTATATCATCCAGTAGACCTCTCAAGCCAGTCGAGAGCTTTGCTGACAGACTCGTCAATAGTCCGTAGCATACTCTGTGCCAGTGCCACATACTTAGCATGCTTCTCCAGCCTCCTTGTGATCTGCCGCTGCCCCACCCCCAAGCATGTGGCGAAGACAGTGGCGGCTAGTGTCACGCCACCAAGTGGGATGGCGACGATGGCCCCCGCCCCTGTAGCGAGAGTGGCCACAGCTGCCACCAAATCACTGGCTCAAATCACACCCGCAGCAGTGGCTGTATGCGCGAGGACGTTGTAGGCTGTCTTATATCACCTACGCGTTCTGCTGTACTTTTCTGCCTCATGGACGAGATTCTGTCTGATGGTATCTATCTGCTGGAGTCGCCAGCCATGTACTGTACCTCCCTCGTCAACAGTCAGGGAGGGGTATATTTCTGGTTGCTTCCACCACTCTGATTTTGCCATAGTATACCTGGAGATTAAACCTGCATCAGAATCCACTCATGAGTCCTAGAAGGGTACATTTTGGAAAGCCTGGCGAACCGTGCCAGCTTGCTGATTTCGAGACAGACGTATCTTAGACAGAGGTCAACCATCACTATGTCGGGTACCAGTAGCTTTCTGAGACGTGACATCTGGAACTTCACCTTATCACCAAGATAGTAGGTCCGCCGCTGGATGGCTTTCTTGATCTTACACTTCTGCACCATCTCCTTTTTCCACTGTATGACATCTGGTTGATCCTCGTCTGAGAAGACACCTGGCTCATCCTCATCTGTGAAGACATCTAGCTCATCATCGTCTGTCAAGACCCCTGCGTCCCGCTTACTCTCCACCAGGAGGGCCTGCCAGTATTAGAAATTTTCACTGTTCCTTCGCCTCCTTGCATGGCTCGCGTTCTGTTGATACTAGTTCTCCCGCTGTAGTCACTCTCCTTCTTGTTGTGTGCGAGCCTCTGTTCGTTTAAGGCATTTATCTGTGCAGGGGTCATGAAGGGGCGAACCTCTTTCTTCATCATCTCGGCCAAGGTCAGATAATGGTGGTATGATATCATGTTGTCATCAGGTCAATGAGTAATAAGAGTGTAAACTCCAAATGGGCGTCCGATATCCCATCCGTGCTGGCATATATGTTAATGGAGGGCTGTCAAACAGGTGATTTACAGGTGTGAACAGGCTGGGACTGATAGCTTTCCATAGGTTGCTGTTGGCGGCACCTGGGCGATACTCTATCACGTCCCGGCCGACTTCTACTAGTGAGCTGCTGTGTGCACTGCCCAGAGGTTGATGTAGCACATCGGCGTGTATGTCTGTTGTGCCCCGCTGGGGCACCTCGAAGAGGACCCATTCTACATGGTACCGTACCACCCATCCCCCCTCTAGAGAGGGCGAGATTACGTTCTCACCACCGGAGAGCAGCAGTCGGATAATTGGCATGGTTATATCTCCTGTTTAAACCCCTTCCATAGCGTGCTATGGAACCCATATTTGCTCACTCGACTGGTCTTGCTGACCTGGCAGATGCGTACGCAGTTGATGTTCCCAAGGTAGAAGAGAGCAATGGCAAGTCATTCACCCCACAGTATGAAGCAAGCTCAAAGGCATTCTCCCTCCACCCCATTGGTGGTGATGGGGTAGAGCTGCTCACAGACCTCAAGGATGTGACGAAGGAGCGCCTGGGTCGCAACATAGATGGCCACAAGATCGTGTTTCGGTACGATTTCCCGAAGAGGAAGTACATCCTCGAGCCATTGATTGAGCTCTCGGATACAGAGGTGGCAGACATCAACACCCTAAATAACGACCTCAGCTTTCATCTGGTCAAACCCCAGTGGTGCCCCGCCGATGGCCCATGATGACCTGCTATTGACCCTGGCAAAAGACCTGCAGTTCATATTTGAGAAGAATGAAGTGTGGTACAGCGCTGGACCTGGGGGTGACTGGCAAACACGGTTGCCCCTATATAGCAGATATTTCTCGAGGGGTTCACTCTGTTCAGTTTAACTCTTCATATATAGCCATGATTATCATCATACTGCTCGTGCTGGCGTCTACAGCAGTGGCACAGGGCGCTGAGACTGCCATGATATTGGATGCCAAGTGGGCCCACTTCCAGGATGACCCCAGTACAATCCTTGGGTCGACCCCTTGCAGAGAAACATTTACGACCGCTTTCACCCACGTAAAGCGATCGAGTCTGTCTGCCACTTCTATGGGGTGGAGAGGGTAGGCCGTGGTTGTCTGCTGGAGACCCCTGCTCAGCACCACATTCTCTGCGTACCATGTGAACATGCCAGAGTCTGCCGTGGTTCACATGCTAATCACTTTAGCCTCCTCCCAGGTGAGCGTTGTCAAGGTAGATGGAAGCCCCTATGGGTGGTCCCATCATGCCGATGCGACTCTGGCAGAGACTATGTGTTTGTCTACACAGAATAGAGAGAGAGAGAGAGAGAGAGAGAGAGAGAGGCCGGCCCTGTGGTTGATGGCGATCAGTGGTGCATATCACTGTGGAGGCTTGACTCTAAATGGGCATTCAGCCCCTGGTAGTAGTAGTGTCGGGATGATCCTACCTCCCTACAACTGTTCGGCGATCCGTGGTGGCCCCCGCAACCTATGCCCCAAGGATTGAGAGGGTGGTGGGGCTCATTTGTCTAAATGGAAATCCAGTTGAGGGAGGTGGGGGCTCATTTGTCTAAATGGAAATCCAGTTGAGGGAGGTCGTATCATTTTGACCCCGACACCACTACTATGCCAAACTCCCCAGGATATGCATTGGACAAGAAAATTTTGACAAATTTTGCGTCTTTCAAGGGAGATAACTTTGAGGAATATGGGCGGATTTTGCTGAAACGAAATTATGGCACGTCATCTATATGTGCTAGATCATGTGAATAAAAATTGTGAATGTGGGTTCAAAACCCTGAGATATGGATCGGACAAAACGATTTTTCAGATTGTATGTAGCTCATTGGAAATAACCCCGGCGAATATGGACAAATTTTGCCGAAACGGCTTCAGCTATAGACAATATATCTGTTGAACAAAATTTGTCAGTTTAAATCCAAAGCTCTCCGATACGTCAAGAAATTTTTGACTAATTTTACTTTCTCCAAGGGATGTGACTTTGGTAAATATAGACTGAATTCGCCAAAATGAAATCATGGCACTGTATCTCCCCATAATATAATCACTGAAGAAAAATCGAGAGTGTAGGTTTAAATCTCTTCGAGATATTGATCGGACAAGAATCGAGCAGATGGACAGACTGATGGACAGACAGATTGCGAGTACTATCACATAATACGACCCGCATCACACGACACGTATACAAATTGACATCAGCAACTCTCTTTCTTTTACCTCCATAGGGTGCATTCTTCGGACTACTAAGCGGCTTAATTATGGGTTTAATAAGACTTGGACTGCATCTGGCGTACCCGGTACCGGAATGTGGTCAGCCTGATAATCGGCCAGAAATATTGGCTAAGGTTCATTACCTATACTACAGTATAATCTCTACCGGTTTTACCATTATTATGACCACAGCGATAAGCTTATTTACCAAAGCAAGGCCAGAGGAGAAGGTTAGTACAGAAAAGGGTGCTTATCCTGAAGGTTTATTGGGATATTTATCTCATCGTAAATATTGTATTGTACTGAATACTGATAGATTATATGATATAAAAGTCAGGAACTGATCTACCCCCTAGCCAATTAGCCAAATGCTAATAAATCTGATATCTGGCTAATAAAAATCAGAATTGGCTAAATTTATTGGATAATGATTAAAATTAATTAAATTTCATGATTAGATGAATCCTGATTAATTCGAGCATTACAATTGAAATGCAAAAATTCCTGTTTACGTTGTTGAATATTTTGAAACTAATATGACTGAAAGCTGTTACAGCCTAAGCAACAGCCTTCAGTCATATTAGTTTCAAAATATTCAACACATTTCTTGTATATTGAGACCCTATTGTATCTGGACTGTAAAATTGATAGTATTAGCTGATGATGACTGACTGCAAACATGCTTATATGTGGCATTGAAGCAAAGATGTGGCTAGAATATTTACTATTTGGCTAACAAAAACGGTATTTGGCTGATCTATTGCCGAGAACATTGTAAAAGCCAGATTTGTCTACGGTATAACGTCTGTTGTCAATCTAAACAATACCAACTCAGATCTCTTCATCATTGATATTCTCAATATTTTTTAATGATTTAGAAAAATGTGTTTTATGAAAAAGAAAGTTTAGGCCTCAAAAGCCTAAACTAGCTGGCAGAAGAAACCCGTAATCTGTATTTGCATCTAATCATTGTACTATATGCTGACGACACGGTCATACTGGCTGACTCAGTAGAAGCACAACAACACTCACTAAATTCGTTTCATAACCACTGTCTCGATTGGAAACATCAAATCAGCACCACAAAAACAAAGGGCGTGATTTTCTCCAAGCGAAAACTTAAAGGCTAACAAAATTTTGCAACAGGTGATCATGCAGTTGAAATCGTAGACGAATACCTTTATTTAGGAGCCCTCTTAAAAGCAAATGAATCTGTCTCTAGTTGCAAAATACGAAACTGTAATAATGGCACTAGGGCCATATATTCACTAATATCAAAAAATAAACAGCATGGAATTTCAATAGACTTAAAACAGTACTTCTTGATACCATGATTCAACCTATCCTCCTATACGGCTCGGAGGTCTGAGGTTTCGAGAACACCAGCCAGATCTGCCAAATACAATTATCTGAAAAGCACGCCAAACGTTATGGTCTATGGCACACTGGGAGAAGACACAACAACAACAACAACAACTACAACAACAACAACAACAACTACAACAACAACAACAACAAGGAGATAATGATAAAGCGACTAATGCAGCCACTACCTTAAATACCACCATTACAATAATCTCGACTTCCGCTGCTGCTGCTGCTGCTGCTGCTGCTGCTGCTGCTGCTGCTGCTGCTGCTGCTGCTGCTGCTGCTGCTACTACTACTACTAATTACTACTTTATTGCTGCTGCTGCTGCTGCTGCTGCTAATTACTACTACTACTACTACTACTACTACTACTACTACTACTACTACTACTACTACTACTACTACTACATCATCATAATAATATTCAACTTAAGGATTTCTTATTTTAGCTGCGGCGCGTTACCTGGTGGACCCGCTGGAGCAAGACACCTCCAGAGCCTGATTCTGATGAGGAATTGGACGACACCAATCCGACTGAAGAAGCAGATAATAAAACAAATGGAGACTCAGAACCTAAGGGCACCGAACTTGGTAAGAGAGTTAATCAGTGGACTTTCTACAATCGATTGCACGCAACATATCCTGGCGAAGAGATATGATCGCTTGATAAATCAGTTCACGGGGCTGATACTGAGCTAATACCGGTCCAGTAATCTGCGTTATCAAGGTGTTTGTGGGAGTCAATATGTGGCGGTTCCTTAAGCACAGTTCATAATCTCAAGGAAATCCAAGCACCTTTATTGTGTTTGTTTAACAATGTTCAATGATTTTAATGATGTTTGTAGACAATTTCATTGACTTTTATACTTCTTTAGCCTCTGACCCAAAAGAGAAATACCTTAAATAGACCTTTCCCGCTTTAGCTTTGCCCCACCCATCCGTTGCTAAGCTCTACCCACACCTCGCTCGTGTTGGAATCGATCGATCTCTGACGACCCTGACTATCAATTTCCAGAAAACTATACTGGTAAGATGGTAAATATTTTGAAACTAATGTGACTGGGTGCTGCTGGTGCCTATGGCAGCAACAGCGCCCAGTCAAATTAGTCGCTAAATATTCAACAGAATGTTTATTAAATAGTGAAGGCATACAATTCGTACAACGTGTCGGACTATTAAGAGTTAAAGATGGACTATTTCGAAACATTCATGACGTCATGATTATGACGTCAGCATGCACGTGGCTTAGTTAATTCTGACGTCATATGACGTCAGATAATCGATGGATAAACTTGGAAAGGTCCGTTGTTTACAATGTAAGAAATATTATGTTGAATATTTCAAAACTAATTTGACTGGAAGTTGTTCGTGCGTATGGTATAAATTTGTTTCAAAATATTCAAGAAATTACCTGTATGGTTACCTTGAAATTGAAATCCTGTGACTCCAAGGTTCAGAAGCTTGCGGTCAAGCTGACCAGGACTCGAGTGAATGTCCATAGACAGACCAAGAGATGACTATTATTGAAATTTTACCAGTGAAATGGTTGCCTACAAATGGATATTCACTAAGCAAGCATTTTAATTTGGTGGGCAAGGCTTAACAAGTAAAGTGCCAAACGTTCAGTTACGTACGTGTACCCTACTAGAAAGAAAGGTTAGCGAAAACATATAGGTTTCACAGATTTAGGTATTTTCAAGTCAATTTGCTAAACCTAAGCACATTTAACCTGTAAATTTTAAATTCAAGTATTATAACTCTCAGCTACGAGACAATGGACAATAATTTCCATAGGCAATAACTATGGACGGGATGAATATTTTGAAAAAGATTTGACTGAAAGCTGTTGGTAGCTTAGCCACCAAAAACTGTCAGTCAATCTGCTTTCAAAATAGTCACCCAGTACAGTTATATCACATGGAATATGTTGCCTGTACAAATTTAGCACTCATACGGTTAAGTACTTTCAAGGAGTGTTGAACCATGATAGGACAGGTAGTCAAATGAACAAATACTTCAAGAACCACAATCATGAACCATATTGATTCCTGAAAGACAACTTAATTTGAAAATATTCAACAGAATGAATATTCTTTGCTTCATAAAAGAATTTATCTTTACTGGCCTATAGGGCCTAATGGCCTTTAAAAGGCTAAGAAACAAGTGGAGACAACTGATCTTATATAGGCAAATTTCATTAAATTGATTCAGTGCCCACATTCACAGCAGAATGCTTTCAAAATAAAATTGTTAAGATTCTATGCTTTTACAGGCTTACATTGTGTACCCGTCAAGGTAATGAAAAGAAATAAAACTCAGCGTATGATGATTTCATTCTGTATAAATTAATATCGTTTTTTAGTTAGGAATTTGAATTAGCGATGCATTATTGACTTCTGGTGTCTCTAATTCAATTTCACAGCTTAAATATTACACTAAATTATACGGGAGGAAATCATCATCATTGATTATTCTGATGTACGTGTGGGACTTTAATATCCACAGACCTTGCAAGTCTCATACATCCAGTGTGAGGCTCACGCATTTAGCTGCCATAGGCTTATGCGATTATTGCATTGAGTGATCGCGATCGATAGTTAAAAAATAATCGTGATTACTCGATTAATCAGCTAAGATGCAAATTACCAAGCCATAACAACACAATTGCAATGGTGTTTAAAAAAGTCCATTTGCAGGGATAGAGAATACTATTTTTGAAAATGTATCACTGAAATGCCTGGCTCGATTCTCGAGCCAAGCATTCCAGTAATACATTTTCAAAAAATAGTCTTCTCTTGCCCTGCAAATGGACATACATTCACTAAGCAAATTGCCATTTTTCATAACCGATCGCATTAAAAAGTAATTGAAAGTTAGGTTTTGAAATAGTTTATGCAATAGAAAATATTCACGATTATTCGATTATTTAATTTTTAATCATATAAATTCACGATTTAAAACATAATCGCGATTTTCGATTTAATTACGTAATCGCGCAAGCCTAGTCTGCCATCCTACGCTCCCATGCAGTTATCTGTAAATCTCATGCATTTTCGTTCTGGTAAGAATAGTCCAAGTCTGCTTTGACGCGGAACCGGCCCTATGACAAATATTTTGATTTTTCTATCCACATATCTGTTATAGTTCCGGTTCCGGCTCAGATTAGTAACAAATCTGCTTTAAAGGATTTGCAGCAAACTGAATGTCATGTATTTTCGTGATTGCTAAACAGATTCACCCCATCGTAAATTCACCCCATTACAATGGTTGCGTTTCTTAAAGGGATGCCGATGTCATATCAAAGATTGTATTGTACTGATAGAGTCTGGTATATAGATTCCACATCATTCATATGCTGTTACATTCCCTTCTCTGTATCACAATTGTCTGCTTTGTAATATCGAGTAAATATTGAACAGTGATCGCCGCCATTTCGTCTCCTCAAGCGATAGTGCGTGATGCCATGTAAGTGCCAATGTATTACATTCTTTATTATGTAATACTCCTCTTGTTGAATATTTTGGAACTAATTTTACTGAAAGTTTTTACTGCCTAAGTCAGCAACACCTTCCAGTCAAATTAGTTTCAAAATATTCACCAGTTAAACCTGTATGGATGCTTTTACACCATATCGTCAAGCTGTAGATGGCACCTCTGATTGCTGAACATATATACCGAGGCAGACACACCACGTGTTTTCTGACTGGTTGAAAAGTAAGTCATGGCAGGCATCATAGAGTGTAGAAATGTACTAACATGTAGCTACTAAAGGCCGAATATCTTTCTTTAGCAGTATGATAACGAGCTTAAAACTACCTGCATAGTTTATTAGTGCCATATTAGACACCTGATTAGCTATCAAGAGATATTGGCTCTGAATCTTTGACTTCGGTAATTTAAAAAAACTTCATGTAAAAGTCAAGTTTATCTATATCTGTATTATTTGTTTTAATTCCAGTGACGATCAGCTACAGAAAACGCATTTACAACATTCTGTGCTGTTACTCCAGCGCGCCAGCTGATAAACCGGAAACAATGAAAATGACATTTGACGAAATGCGCAGATATCGGGGTGTATTCGAAAAACCATGGGTGCACCACGTGGTTAACTTCAACGCGATTCTCGTTCTCGCAGTTGTCATGTTTCTATTTGGATTCTTTTCTTGAGAACATGTTCGAACAATGAATGTCCTTAGGAATGGACCTTTCCTGTTTATCTATCAATCATATGACGTCATAATCAACTATGTGACGTGTATGGTGACGTCATAATGAATTAGGTCGTGAATGACGTAGATAAGTTTGTCACAAACGCTTAAATGATGACGGAATACGCTTTAATGTACGAATTGTATGTCTTTACTATTTAATAAACATTCTGTTGGATAGTTTGAAACTAATTTGACTGGACGCTGTTGCTGCCAGATATTGCACAGCACGGAGTCAAATTAGTTTCGAAATATTCAACAGCTTACCTGTATAGTTTTCTGAAAATTGATAGTCACGAAGTTCAAGGATCGATCGATCCCATCTCTGGCAAAGCGTGGGTGGAGCTTAGCTAGAGATGGGCGGAGCGTAGCTAAAACTGGATTCCTCCATTGATGTAGAACAAATTGAATGTAATTCATTATAGTCATCGAAACCTAGATAGAACGTATTTTGTGCATAAACATCTATATTTATTCCGTGTTATCCTTAATCTTTCCCATCACCTTTTCTGCAATTTAATTGGTTGTGGGGGTTGGGATCCCTTATCGAATGGGTCAAGGAGGGTATAACTACTACTACTACTACTACTACTACTACTACTACTACTACTACTACTACTACTACTACTACTACTACTACTACTCTAGTAGTAGTAGTAGTAGTAGTAGTAGTAGTAGTAGTAGTAGTAGTAGTAGTAGTAGTAGTCGTAGCCTCTAATCCTAGTGTCAGTGCGTCGTCAAAGACAGGGTTCATAGAACTAATGCTTGACAATAATAACAAAGTACTACAACTACAACTGCCATGAATGCTGTCGAATGTCATAATTTTGTTGAATAATTTGAAACTAATTTGATTGAAGGCCGCTGCTCTGTAAGGCAGCACCGGCTTTCAATCAAATTGGTTTCAAAATATTTAACAGCTTGAGTACATCATGACTGTAAATGATAGATACCGTGATTCCAGTTTCAAATGGGTAAAGTGCAATAATTTTTTTATTTGGGACTAATGTGTACAACAACGCATAGACCGTCTTCAAATATGCGCTCGTGACGTACTTATCGACGTCATTCATTATGATGTCATTCCACACCTCACGTAGTTGATTATGACGTCATACGATGGGTGGATAGGTGAATTAATGTTGCTTAGCTCTGACAGGTGTCCGGAAACACATAAGTAAGCATAGTTGATGAGCTTTTAATAATAAGAATAGAAATAATAACCCCATTTTTAACTCGCCGTTACAAAGCAAAATGACCTAACGCAGCTATTGAGATAGGCTACCTTGCACGTCGTCCGGCGGAGGTGGTGGAGGCGGCAGCGTCCAATTTGCATTTTGCTCAACATTTTTGTTTATATTTCATGTTTAGTTAAGCATGCTAGACTCAAGCTTGGACACGTGTTTCCTTATAATGGCACGGCATCACACAATTATACTTGGGATCTGTTATATAGACCCTGTCCCCTAACACTAACGTGTCATGCTTTACAACACTGTGACATACCCTGGGCACAATAGTATTGCAATAAATCCAGGCTACATCTTTTGGTATAATTTTTGTGCTATTGTGTCTAGCGTTATTGCATGCACTCACCATCTTCGGGAGTACGTTTATATACCACTTCATTTTCTTGTTGGTCCTTATCATTCTCTGAACTCGTTCAACGATAGCTGCATGAGGCTCGTTCTGAGATATATCAGACTAGAATATTTCTAGAACTTGATAGCCGCTTAAACAATGCGTTTACAAACTCCCCACCCTTGTCGCTTTGAATGGATTCAGGTTTTCTATCTACGATATTCAGAAAGCGTTTTGGACGTTTTATTCCATAAAAGTAGAATCCATAAATATTTTGATCGACCATCTCTAATACACAATAGATAACGGGAATCATCATTGGCTTTGACTAACATCGATATGTCGCTAAGGTACATTTCGTAATAAAAAAAACCCTTAAATGCCTGCCTCGGTTAATGACCTAGCTGGATATTAAGAGAAGTTACTTGTTCACCCGACTACGTTAACAAAACATAAAATCTGTAATAATCCTTTTTACATATCTCGTTAATGGTAGGAATAGCTTGGCATTAATGGCGGTTATTCGATTATACATATGTGAGATTTATTTGTTAAATTATTCGGTAAAGAAAGAATTATATGTCCAAAAAGACAGCTCATTAGCACCTAGCGATAAGGAATAGAGAAGCGTTCGTTCAAAAAAAAAAAACCTCCCACGGTTATCATGAGGGCTATTGCAAATTTCCAACCTAATGTTACATCTTGGGGCGAAACCTGTGCTGGAATGCAAGACTTTTATGTCGTCTATGCTAACATCGTAGCAATTCAATTAAATTCAATCCCTTTCTAACACCATGGGTACTGAAGCTATATGACCTGGGATTAGTCCAGTACCGATTCAGTAAACTATGGTGTCAGTGTAATGAAATGGTACAACATGTCAATTCCAGGTCCTGTAGATCTACTTAGGCCAATAACCTCACGGTAGAGGTATCCGATGGTCCATTGTTATAATAAGCTATATTAGGCATATCATTCCCGGAGCGCTGTGTCAGCATCAGCTTGCCGCCCAAGGAGGCTGGGTAGAGTCGAGCTTATGTCTCAGTGGGTCCTGTAGAAAGTTTCGGAAATTCTGACCTGGGAGCCAGAAAACTATCTCAGTTATCCATTTAACTGATTCTTCAATAGCAATTCACCTTTCCAGAGTATCCATCTATCATCTGACGTCATATTACCTCATAATCAGCTAAGTGACATACCTATGGCAGCAACAGCACCCAGTCAAATTAGTTTCAAAATATTCAACAGAATATTTATTAAATAGTTAATACATACAATTTGTACGCATAGACCGTCTTCAAATGTGCGTTCGTGACGTAATTATCTACGCCATTCATGGCGTCATTCATTATGATTGATTATTGATTATGACGTCATATGATCGGTGGATGCTTTGGAAAGGTGAATTATATGACTTCAGAATCAATGGATCGCTCCAGTTTTTGCGAAGCCCCGCCCACCTCTAGCTAAGCTCCAGTCACACCTCGCGCATGTTGGAATCGATCGATCCAGCACAAGAATCATATAGAAACATAGCCATATTGGCGTGTGGGTGTCAGAGGTACATCCCTGACTATCAATTTCCAGAAAATTATACAGATAAGCTGTTAAATATTTTGAAACCAATGGCAACAACAACACCCAGTCAAATTAATTTCAAAATATTCAACAGAATGTTTATTAAATAGTAGAGACATCCAATTCGTACAACGTGTCGGACTATTAAGAGTTAAAGACGGGCCAAATAGAATCATTTATGACGTACTGATTATGACGTCATCCTACGCGCCACTTAGCTGATTATGACGTCATATGATGTCAGATGACGGATGAATACTCTGTAAAAGCCTGTCAGGTTGTACGAATTGTATGATTTTACTATTTAATAAACATTCTATTGAATAATTTGAAACTAATTCGACTGGGCGCTGTTACTGTCATAGTCTGTTTCAAAAATATTCAACCGCTTTTTGCTGTATAATTACCTTGAAAACGGGATTCTGGTAATTCAGGGTTCAAAGTATATAAATGTATTCCAACCAGGTTAAGCAGTGGGTGGAGCTTAGCAAGAAAGAGGCGGGGCATAGCTAGAAACGGAGCCCTCTACTGGCATATTTGACTGTTAAGGTATAACAACTTATTACCCCTCAGTAATGTCACATGACGAAATGTTGTTATTTGATTGGTTAAGATCAGGTATGGATGATCTGATATTTCCCTCACGCGAGGGCAATACCACACGGTATCCCACCGGGCGAAAAACGTGTTTTAGTTTTACTGAGCAGCTAGCCATAAAGCTCATTGTAATAATTTGCATGTTGCTAAAATAGCGGATACGCGCCAGCTTCTGAATTGTTGAATTTCAAGATTTCAAGTGAATCAGTTTCAAGGCAACTATACGGGAACGCTGTTGAATATTTTGAAACTAATTTGACAGGAGCTGTTGCTGCAGCAAGGTTGTATATCCAGCAAAACACGTGTAGTGGAATAGCGAATGCATTACTCGACAAATTAATCATAGCCATAAAAGTGGCGAGTTAATTATCGATCGCAATCTTGTACATTTCTTCGTGACGTGATAATAATGATCCGCGTGACGAGTGTGTTACATACGGAAATCAACATACCGATGTGAAATGGATTACTCATAGAATTAATTGTAGAAGTAATTAGTCTATGGTAAGCCCATATTGAAGTATGACGGCATTCCGGATTAACTCTCTAGCGTGAACACGATCATAGACGCCGTTTTTGGCGTACAGCCAAAGCAAAATGTGTCAATTTCACTCTTGACGAACTAGCCTAAAGCTGTCTAATTCATGAATTGCATATCTAATTATATTGTCACGTTGTGATACAATCTCTATCTTCGACGTCTGAGGGGTAATAAATTCGTTACACCTGTGTTTTGACGGGGGTGGGGTGGGGGTGGGGGTGTTACAGGCTGTTACCACACGCGCAAACAATTATGTTTCCCTCGCTACACTCGGGAAATATAAAATGTATCCCCCTCACTACGCTCGGGAGATACAAAGTTTGCGTCCACCGTCAAACACTGGTGTAACTAATAGTATCAAAGCAAAACTTAAGTGTCTCGAAAGTCGAAAACCTAAATCATATATATATATATATATATATATATATATATATATATATATATATATATATATATATATATATATATATATATATATATATATATATATATATACACACACACTTATGGTGTTTTGGTACTTTGTGGGATCTTTGCTTTCCCATAGGAATTTTGGCTTAAAATTCAGATTTAAGGTAGTTCTGATATCCGTAATAATAAATATAAAAAGAAGTATTGATTATACTTACGTTTGTATAAAACCTTGTGGGTCACCGATTTTATGACTTTGTGGGATACTGACGCAAATGACCCACAAGGCACCCAAAGTAATATACAGTATATGACTTTGTGGGACACTACATAAAATGACCCATAAAGCACCGGGATGATCTGTTAATATAATACATGTAATATATGTTAGCAGCAGCAGTAGCTGCCACTGCTGCTGCTGCTGTCACGGTTGATGATGACTGCCACCATTGGCGCTGCCGACGCCGACCTTGCCAACAAGACACCCCACTGACATTGCCAAGCCTGATGCAGCCATTGATAACAATCTCAATTAAGTTAGCAAATAAAAAAAGTAATTGAAAGGTAAAAAAAAATAAAAATTATCTAATGCCTATAATGACGAATGTCATAAGTTAACTCGGGGTGTTGGAATTTGCAGACAGCTCAGAAAACGCGTGAATTATGTTATTGCGGTAACATAATGAATACAATAGCAGAGAAAGACAAATCAACATCATTACATTTCACTTTTCGCATTCAAATATTGTATACCTTACCCATGGCAGAGTCCATTCAGTTGTTACAAAATTATACCTTAAAATAGAATCTTAAAAAAGATAGCTATAAAACGTAATTAATATTCAAAAGGATACTGACAGCAATAAACTTATCTGAAACCATTCCAAGTAAAAGATGTGTTTAAGAAAGAAAAATTATAAAATGCATAAAAGAAAGGGTGAATATATTTGTGTGTAATGCTTTATGAAGAATAATCATGGAAAAGAAAATAGATAGTCATATTATGTATTACTAGTCAATACGTTGTCATAACATATATGTGAACAAACCATAAACAATCGTGGACACTATCGTGGCTATGACATCGAGCGACCAATTAACCAACTTATACTAGTTGCAAGTTGCAACTAAAATGTAAATGAAATAAGCCATACTAAAAATAAAAATAGGTTAATCGCCTAGTATACTAGAATATCAGCATCATCATCATTATCATCATCATCATCATCATCATCATCGGCAGTAGCAGCAGAAGCAGTAATTGATAGGAAGCTCAATTAAGATAGCAAATGAAAAATAATTTGAAAGATAAAAATAAATACATTACCTAATATCTATTGTGAAGAATGTTTTACAAGTTAACTCAGGATGTTGACACTTGTTGAAAGCACAGAAAACATAATGAGCTATATCATTGCTGTATCATAATGAATACAATATCAGACAAAGACATATCAACATCATTACATTTCAGTTTTAACATTCAGATCTTTTGTACCTCAGACGCTGTCAGAGTCCACCCAGCTGTCATTAAATGCATGCCTTGAGATAGGAAAGATAACTATGGATCGAAATTAATATTCAAAAGAATACTGGCAGCAACAAACACAAGCAGGACCCATTCCGTTATTAAAATATGTATATAAATAATGCATAAAGGAAAAAGCAATATGAATATGTCATTGTAATGCTTTATGAAGAATGATCGTGGAAAAGAAAACAGCCATATTATATACATGTAGTTGGTCACGTTAAAACAGGTGGGGCCGCTGTAGTGCAGATTACATGCATTGACATATATAACAACACGCGCAATCAAATAAAGAGGTAAATATGATTAGAAACATAACATGAAAAAAATTTAAATGATTTCAAAATCATAAAAAATAATATTTAATGTTTAAAAGCAATTTATTGTTATAATAACACTAGTTCTCTATTGATCGAATACTATCTGTTGTGATGAGTTGAAAACCGTGTATGCGAGATCAAAATCTACTCGGTATCCTTGATCTGTAATCGTTTGATGGGCTTATATCAGCCATGTATGAAGCACTACTCCTAGCTAAATAAATAGAAGAACTCGCTGATTTTTAAAGTCAAGCTACTGAATAGTAAATAATGTTCTATTCTCTAGGCATTGATACTGTTTGTTGTCGGAAACAGTTGGATAGTAGGCTAGTCCAGTAGGCAGGCTAGTAGGGCGTGCCGGTTACTAGGATATTAGGCTAGGCCAGTAGGCGGGCTAGTAGGCTAGGCAAGTCGGCATGCTACTAGGTTAGGTCAGTAGGCAGGCTAGTAGAATAAACTAGCAGTCTGGACTAGAAGTGTAGGCTAGTAGATTAGGGTAGAAGTTTAGGCTAGTGCACTAGGCTAGAAGACTATGCTAGTAGCCTAGATAGATTATGTTAGTAGGCTAGTAGACTTGGCAAGACATCTAGACAGGAAATATAGGCTAGTTGGCTAGTATACGAGGGTAGAAGTGCGTGGTAGAAGGCTAGGCTATGAGGCTAGTAGACTAGGTAGACGTTGCTAGAAATCTAGGCTAGAAGTCTCGCTCGGGTAGTAGACTATGCTGGAAGTCTAGTCCAGCAATCTAGGCTAAAAGTCTAGATTACTAGGCTTGGAGACTAGGATAGGAAAATAGGCTAAACGTCCAGGCTATTAGGCTAGTAGACTATGTTAGAAGTCTAGGCTAGAAGTTTCAGCTAGGAAGCTAGTAGACTTGGTAACAATTCTAGTCTAGAAGTCTAGGCTAGTAGGCTAATAGACCAGGCAGTAAGCATCGGCTAATGGGCTTGTAAAAGAGGCTAGAAAACCAGGCTAGAAGTCTTGGCAAGTACATTAGGTTGGACGTCTATGCTCGAAGTCTAGACTAAAAGTCTAGGCTATAAGGCCAGTAGACTATTCTAGACATCTACACTCGGCTATGATAGACAGCAGCAGACATCTCCCAGCAATTTACAGCAAGGTCAATTAAGATAGCAAATATGAAGGAATCTGAAAGATTAAAAAAAATAGGTACATTACTTAATATCTATGATGAAGAATGTCATAAGCTAATTCAGAATGTTTACACTAACTAAGTCTTGTTGACATGACAGAACATATAAATGAGTTTGAACCTTAACACCTGCTAGAGTCCATCCAGTTGTTATGAAAGTTATACCTTGAGATAGGGAAGATAGCTATAAAAGGAAACTAATATTCAAAAGGATACTGGCAACAATAAACCTGTCTGAAACCATTCGAAGTACTTGAAAAAGATGTGTTTATGAAAGAAATGTTATATAATGCATACAAGAAACAATGTGAATATATTTCAGTCTAATGCTTTATGAAAAATAATCATGGAAAAGAAAATAGATTGTTATATTATGTATTACTATTCAATACGTTGTCATATATTATATGTAATAAAAACATAAGCAAGTGTGACACGCTATGGTTTTGACTGTTCAATCAACTGAGTTATAGTCTAGAACCATAAGTTAGTAGGCTAGAAGACTTGGCTAGAAATGTAACATAGAAGTCTAGTTAGGTAGGCTACTAGACAATGCTAGAAGTGTAAGATGGTAGGCGGGAAGACTAGGCTAGAAGTCTATCCCAGAAATCGGCTAGTAGGATAGTAGAGTAGGATAGTCGACTAGGCTAGAAGTCTAGACCACAGGTTTTAGCCTAGTCAGCTAGTAGACTACACAAGAAGTCTAGGCACGTAGATTGGGCTAGAAGTGTAGACTAGTAATCTAGGAGACTAGCAGTGGCAGCACCCCAGCTGGTGGGATTAATATGATAGTAGACTAGGCTAAAATCTAGAAACATAAGTTAGTAGGCTTGGCTAGAAATCCAGCATAGAACTCTAGTTAGGTAGGCTACCAGACAATGCTAGAAGTGTAAGATGGTAGGCTGGCAGAGTAGGCCAGAAGTCTATCCTAGAAATCGGCTAGTAGGATAGCAGAGTAGGATAGTAGACTAGGCTAGAAGTATATACTATAGGTGTTAGCCTAGTGAGCTAGTAGACAATGCTATACGTCTAGTGGGTGGGGTGGTGGGGGGGGGGGGGGGAGTCAAATACACATGCTCACATACACCCTGTGTAGTCTAGGCTAGACATGCGGGTTGGTAGGCTAATAGACTAGGTTAGAAAAGAAGCTACTAAACTAGGCTAGATGTTTAGACAAGTAGGCTAGTAGACTAAGCAAGAATTCCAGGTTAGTAGTATAGGCTAGTAGAATAGGCTAGAAGTCTAGGCTAGTATGGCTAGATGACTAGACTCTATGATTAAGCTAATATACTATGAAGTCTAGGGTGTAAACTAGGATAGAAGTCTAAATCAGTAGACAAGGCTAGGACAAAAGCAATAGATGGTGGACACTCAGTCAATGGCATACACCTCAACTTCAAGAATGCTTTCGACACAGTTCTATATAGGAGGCGCATGGGCAAGACGCAGTCCTATTATATATGCAATCCGATTCATGGATGTGTCAGAGCATGTCTTGCCAAGCGAAAGCAGTAGGTGCCCATTGGTGGAAAAGAATCAAGTTGGATGGTAGTAACGAGTGGGATTCCTCAGGGAAGTGTATTGGGACCTCTGCTTTTTGTGATCTATATAAATGACTTGTCAAGCCGTGTACGTTTAGACATTTATCTTTTTTCAGATGACACACACTTTTTTTTTATAACAATCCTTGAAGAGGAAGACCATGCATCCTTACAGGCAGATTTGAATGAATTAGTCGAATGGTCAAATACACGGTTACTTCGCTTTCATCCTGACAAGTACGCCAATATGAGTATTGTGCGGATAAGATTATAATTATTATATTATTGCTGATGATAAAACCCATGGAATTAAAAGGTCTCAGCAGAAGAAGGGAATAGGGGTGAACACAGATGGGCTGAAGGTCAATAACGCAACTAGTATGTTCGCAATTATGTGATTATGTGAACGTAAACCAGATTACATTTAGCCCACTGCATAAAGCAATGGTAAGCTTAGCCACCTTGATTATGGAGTCCATAAGCCAACAAACAGCTGGCAGATACTAAATTCTATACTAAACTAGAAACCAATCCAACCATAACGTTTACTGAACTTGTCCGCAGAAGACTGAACCAACTGGTCAGGGATGAGGAGATTGACTCCTCCACCACCTACAGACTGATCCCAGACACCCCCCCCCCCCCCCGCCAGTTTCTATTTACTACAAAAAATTCACAAGGCCAAAAGAGATGGCCTAACCCCAGATAGACCAATTATCAGCAGCATCGGCTGCCCTACGGAACTCATCAGTAGTTTCGTGGATGAACACATTAAGGTTCACGTTGGACACCACAGACTTCATCAACAAAGTAGAGTCCTTTGGCCAACTTAAGGCTAATTCGCTACTAGTCACCATGGATGTCACATCCTTATACACAAACATCCTAAACAGAGAAGGCATCAGAGTGGTAGCCATGTTTGCTAAAACATGGTATGTCAGGCACACTCTCAATCAGGAGCCTCTGTAACCTCCTGAAACTCGTTTTGGAATGCAACAGTTTTGAAATCAACGGAGAACATTATCTCCAAGTGGGTGGTACCGCAATGGGAAGCAAAGCAGCATGCACATCTGCATGCATCTTCATGAGCATTCTAGAGGATAAGCTGCTACAGAATGCACCATACTTCCCAGCACTGTACGTCAGATACATAGACGACATCTTTATGATCTGGGAGCACAGGCACGAAGCTCAACAAGAGTTTGTGACTCACATGAATGCACCCCAACACAGAATTAAATTCACCATGTAATAAGCATCATATGCCAAGTCTCCTTTTTGGACACCATGATCCAAAACTCGCAAACGAATTCCATCATATTCGACCTCTATATACCAAGCTCACGGACACACATGGGTAGCTACACTACGAGTCTGCCCACCCGGCCTCTTGTAAAGAGCCAGCCCATATGGCCAATTCCTTAGGCTTAGAAGGATCTGCTCCACCCTTCAAGATTTTGATAGAAACACCCTGACCATACACTCACACTACAAAGTCCGGGGCTATCCTGCCAAGATACTACAAAAGGCCAGATAGACAGCCCGGTCCAAGGACCGCCAGTCACTCCTCAAACCCACCCCAATGGACTCATCCACCAAAAAGCCCTACAGACAAATCTTTGTCTGTGAATTCAACCGCACAGATATGATGCTGGAGGACACAATCACCAAATTCTGGCCCATCCTACAGGGAAAAGAACATTGCAGGCTAGGTTTCCCAGAAAAAACCCTATCGCTTTCAAAAACAAAACAATAAAAGATATGATCGTCAGGGACAAACTCCCTCCCCTGGACCAACTGGCCCAAGAATACCACAACCCGTTAATCCCTTGGCCAACCAAGAACTTTAATATCTGCAATAATATGGACAAATCCAGATTCTTTAAAAACCAACACACTGGCCTCTCCTAAAGAGCCAAAATTATAGGCAACTGTCAATCACGCAATATAGTCTATCCCCTAAACTGCAGAGTCTGTGGCAAACAATGCGTAGGAGAAACCCTCTGCCCCTTTAAAATCAGGATCCAAGAACACAAGCGCTCTAGGTTAGCATTCTAAACTAGTAGACTAGGATATATCATAGGCTAGTATGCTAAGTCTCGGTTAGAAATCCATGTTAGTGGGCTAGTAGATTTGGCTCGAATTCCAGACTAACTAGAGCTCTAGGCTCGTAGGCTGGTATAAGTCTAGGTCAGTAGACTAATAGACAAGGTTAGATGTCTAGCCTAGTAGACTCGGTCATAAGACTAGCATAGTACACTAGGCTCTTGGAGTCTAGTTTAGTAGGTTAGTAGAATTGATCTAGGCTAGATGCTTAGGCTAGTAGACTATGGGAGAAGGCCAGATTTTGTGAATACAGGATTAGGATAATAGGCTAGTAGACTAGGCTAGAAGTATATGCTAGAACTCACGGTTTGTGGGCTAGTAGACTCCGTTAGAATTCTAGACTAGTAGACTGGTAGAAGTCAAGTGTAATAGGCTAGACGTCTAGGCCATGAGACTATGGTAGAAGTATGGGCGAGCAGTAAAGGATAACAGACTGGCTAGAGGTCTACACTAGTAGATGAAGCCAGAAGTCAAGGCTAGTAGTATAGGTTTAAAGTCTAGGCTAGAAGGCTAGTAACCCAGGCTAGTAGACTACCTGGGTAGAAGTCTATGTTGTAGACTAGAAGTCTTGGTTAGAAGCATAGGAAAGCAGACTAGGCTAGATGTCTAGGCTAGAAGTCTAGGCTAGTGGGCTAGTAGACTAGGTTAGAAGTCTAAACTAGAGGTCGAGGGTGTAAATCTAGTCCAGTAGGCAAAGACTATCTTATAAGGCTAGGCTAGTAGTCTAAGTATGTAGGATAGTAGAATAGGCTAAGCCTAGGCTAGTAGATTGCTTGGATAAGACACTGATGTAGACTAGTCTAAACGTCTAGGCTAGAAGTCTAAACTAGTCTAGAAGTCCAGACTACAATGTTAGTAGGCTAGGCTTAAGGTCTTAGGTAGAAGCATATGCTAGTCGGTTTGGTTAGAGGTCTCAGCTAGAAGTCTAGGTTAGTAGGCTAGAAGTAGACTCGGCTAGAATTATAGGCTACCTAGAACTATAGGCTAGTAGACTGGTAGAAGTCTGGAGGTGTAGGCTCGAAGTCTTCTAGACTAGTGGGCTAGTAGACGATGCTAGGAATTTATGCTAGCAGGCTATCAAGTAGACTATGCTAGAGGTCTAGGCGAGTAAAATAGGCAAAAAGCAATGCCAGTAGACTAGGCTAGAAGGATAATCTAGTAGGTTAGCATAATAAGATAGAAGTCTAGGCTAGTAGGCTAATAGACTAATCAAGAAGTCGATGTTATATTTATAGGCTAGAATTCTAGGTTAGCATGACTAGTAGATTTTGCAATAAGTCTAGGCTGTAAACTAGGCTATAAGTATGTGATAGTAGACTCGGCTATACGACTGGGGTAGAAGCATAGGCTACTAGACTAGGCTAGAAGTATAAGCTAGTAGACAACATGTGTAGAAGGCAAGGTTGTAGCCTATACTAAAAGTGCACGCTAGAAGTCTAAACTAATATACTAGGCTAGCACTCTAAACCACTAGACTAGTAAACTAAACTAAATGCTAAGTTAAACGCATAGGCTAGCAGACTAGGTTACTATGCTAGAAATCTAGGCTACAAGGCGAGGTTAGTTGGCTGTTAGATATAGTCCAGAATTCTAGGCTAACTAGCACTTTAAATTAGACGGCGAATGTAGTGGGAGAAGACTGTGGAGCATGTTAGAAATCTAGGCTAGTAGGCTCGTAGACTAAGTTAGAATTCAAAGCTAGTAGACTAGGATCTCAGACTAGGCTATAGGTCTAGGCTAGGAGACTATGTGGAAATCTAGGCTAGTAAACAACTCTAATAGACTAGGCTAGTGACCTAGCATATTATTCTAGGTGTCTAAGCTAGCACTCTGAGTATGGTAGAAGACTAGACACGAAGTCTAGGTTAGTAGGCTAGTATACTATGCTAGACCTCTAAGGTTACCGTCCAGAGCAGTGGGCTAGTAGATTCAGCTAGATATCTACGCTAGGAGCCTACCTGTGTAGAGGTCTATGTTCTAAACGAGTCCTTAAGTCTAGGCTAGTATTCTAAACTAGTAGACTAGGCTAGAAGTCTAGGCTAGTAGAGTAAGGTAAACATCAAGGACAAAAGGATATGCTAGTAGGCTATGTGATTAGACTATGATCTACGCTAGTAGTAAAATTTATTAGACTAGTAGCCTTGGCTAGAGTTTCAAATGTCTAGGCTAGTAGACTATGGTAGACGTCTATGCTATAGTCATAGGGTTGTAGGCTAGTAAAGTAGACTAGGTTAAAATTCTAGGCTATAACCCTAGATTAGTGGGCTAGTAAATTCAGTTAGAATTCTGGACGAACTAGAACTCTAGGCTTCTTTGCTAGAAGACTGGCAAAGCTTTTAATAGAGATGGCTAGTAGAATGATAGGCTAGTTGGCTAGTAGACTAGACCAGAAATTTTGGCTAGTAGGCCAATGGCCTAGGTTATAAATCTGAGCAAGCAAAGTAGGCAAGAGGACTAGTCTAGTCTAATAGGCGAGTAGAATATGCTAGAAGGCTAGGCTGATAGGTTATAAATAGAGGCTAGCGGACTAGGCTAGAAGTCTATGCTAGCATGGGTAGTAGATTATGCTATAAGTCTAGTATGTAGATTAAGCTAGAAGTCTATGCTAGTTGGCTAGTAGACTGGGCTGTAAGACAAAGCTAGAGGTATAGGCTAATGGACTAGGCTCGGAGTCTAGGTTATAAGTCTAGGTTAGTAGGTTAGTAGACATGGCTAGAATTCGAAGCTAGGCTAGAAGGATAATGGACTGGTTATTAGACGATGTTAGATATCTAGGCTAGTAGGCAAGACTAGTGGCTTAGTAGATTCAGCCAGATGTCTAGGATAGAAATCTAACTAGTAGATTAGGGTAGAAGTCTAGACTGGAAGTATATGTTAGTGGGCTACTAGGTTAGAACCCCAGGGTAGCAGTCCAGACTAGTGTGCTACTAAACTCAGCTAAATGTCTAGGATTAAAATTTAGGCAAGTAGGCTAGTATAGAACACTAGCACTCTAGGCTTGTAGACTAGGCTAGACGTCGTGGATAGATGGCTAAGCTGGAAGTCTAGAATGGCGTGGCTGGTCGACTTGGATAGCTGTTTGGGCTAGTAGACTACCTGTGCAGAAAGCTATGTTGCGAACTAGACTATGTCTAGGCTAGAATTCTAAACTAGCTGACTAGGCTAGTAGAATAGGTTAAACATCTAAGATAGAAGCATATGCTATCAGGCTAGCCGACTAGGCTAGTATTCAAATTTATTGGGCTGGTATATTTGTCTACACTTCTAGAACTCTAGGGTTGTGGGATAATAGGCTGGTAGACGTCTAGGAGCACATATTAGATGTCTAGTTTAGTATACTAGGTTAAAGGCTTAAAGGTTTAGGCAAATAGAGTAGTTTAGTCTAGTAGAGAAGGCTAGCACTCTAGGCTAGTGGGCTAGTAGAGTAGGCCAGAAATCTTGGTTAGTAGGCCAGTAGCCTAAGTTAAAAATATTAAACTAGGCTAGCAGGCTACAAGACTAGCCTAGTATGCTAGTATACTAGGCTAGAATAGAAGTTTGTAAGCTATGCTAGAAGTCTTGGATAGAAGGATAGAAGAATAGGCGAGAAGCATATGATAATCGCTTATAATGCTAGAAATCTAAGCCAGTATGGCCATGGGACTAGGCTAAAAGTCTAGGCTTGTAGACTATCTGGGCAGAGGACAATGCTGTAGACTAAGCTAAGCATTCTAGGGTAGATGTCTAAACTAGTAGACTAGACTAGAAGTGTAGGCTACTTGGCTAGTAAACTATGTAAATGCCTCGGCTTGAAGCATATACTAGTAGGCCTGACTAAGTCTGAACTAGAACTTCGTAGAGAAGTCTAGATTAGTAGGCTAGTAGACTAGGATAGAAGACTATGCTAATATACTAGGCTAGAAGTCTAGGATCGCAGGCTAGTAGACTAGGCTAGAAGTCAAGGCTAGATGCCTAGGCTAAAAAACTATTCTATACATCTAGGATAGTAGTCTATGTAGTAGACAAGATAGGTCTAG
>CM067362.1:96799436-97062507 GCA_034401795.1 Chaetoderma sp. LZ-2023a | reverse complement strand
GAAATACGTAATATGGTAATACGTGCTCTTCTCTGAGGCATGGCCGTGTCGCATAGACCTGCTCAAAATGCACGCTCCAATAACTAAACCGCAGATCTCATGTGTTTAATTATTAAACATTAAACATCCATAAACATATTACCAGCAAAAGGCAACACATTACAAAACAGTAGTAAAACTTACAAACATGTTTCTAGCGTCTCTGTACATCCATGAACGCGGCCATGTTGATTTCAAAGGACACGTGATCTATTTACCCATAATTCCATGTTATCTGCAGCAGTTACTTGTGGGTCATCTACAACCGTTTCGGAATCTTGCATTTGGCGGAAAAAGTTGAAGTATGGCTGAAGGCGGCTTTCAAAAGTTGGCTTTGTGGGTCACTGGTCAATAAGGTCTTGTGGGTCACTAATTACAAAAGTGTGGGGAAATGCGTATTTCGACGAGTTCTAACATTTAGAACACATTTTGAGATGGTGCTTTGTGGGTCATTATACAGTGACCCATAAAGTACCATGATTTTTGGCAGTGACCCACAAGACGACTATGAGACACACTATATATCCCGCAAGGTACCATTCATAAAACTATATATATATATATATATATATATATATATAAATAGGGAAATATTGAGTAATTTTCTGGACATAGATCCCATGAATTATTAATGAAGCCTCGGTCTCGTGCGCTACGGGTGCAGTATCGTATCAAACCGAAACTTAAGTGCCTCAAAACCGGAATCACCTACATGTACCGTACCGCCTCAAGCTTTCTTAAATTAGCTATTAAATCAGGCTGATTTTACACCCGTTAAAGGATAGCTAATCCTATGTTTTGATAGCTATTCAGGTGATCTAACACGCCGCTCATAAACTATACAGGTAATTTAAAGCTTTTTATCACGGCGCTAAGGAAAGATATTCAGGATTTAGTAGTTAAATGTTGGTACATTTCTCCACCCTATGAAGGCCGTCATGATTTACTTTTCAACCAATCAGAAAAACCCTAGTGTGTCTGCCTCGGTATATATGCTTATCCATAGAGGCGCGTGCTATAGTTTGGCAATGTGGTATAAAAGCAATCCTACAGGTAAGCTGTTGAATATTTTGAACCAATTTGATTGGAAGTTGTTGCTGCCATAGGCAGCAAAATCTTCCAGTCAAATTAGTTTCGAAATTTTCAATGGGATGAGCATTACATAACAAAGAATGTAATGCATTGGAGCTTACATGACGTCGGGCATTTACTCGATATTACAAAACAGATAATTGAGATCAGGGAATGTGACAGGATATGAATGATATGGAATCTATAAACCATATGCTGTCGGTGCAATACAACATTTGAGATGAGATTAGCATCGCTTTAATGAAGAAGGCAATTTCATAATGGATGCACTTATATACATAAGCCATAAGAATCTCGCCACAGCTCGGGATTCTTATATGTTTGTTAATTTAATTGTTTTAGAGATTTTCCATTATTACTATTACCGGGACCTTAATTCCCGCCAATTGTCAAACAATAAAATGTTTTATGTTATATTTAAAGCGTTACATACAGAGAGGTGTTCAATTTCAAGATAACTATACAGAAATGCTGTTGAATATTTTGAAACTAATTCGACCGGGAGTTGTTGCTCGATTTTGGAGCCATCATCAAATTAGTTATGGTTTCTGAATAGTGCACTTAATTTCGCTCAAATAAATGCAATACAAAGCGACCATAATGTTAAAACAACAAGGTTTTGTTTATATTTTAACTAAATTCTTAAAGTTTCGGCAGTTTAGTTGGTTTATTGGCCACTCACACCGAGATGTATTTGGGCCATGACTCACTCTTAGAGGTGCTTCCCCGAAGGGTTGCATCGCTTCCCCGAAAGGTTGCTCTAAATAAGTCAAAACTGAAAAAAGTTGAAAAAATAAGTTGTTGCTGGGAGTGTGTTGCTGATGTTACCTAATGCATTGTTGTTGGCTAGTGTTTATGTTGTTTGCTGTATTGAGGAGGGTCGGAGGGGGAATTATTTTATTTCTCATGGAGGTGGGATGGGGGTGGAGGGCAGTCTGTAAAATAAAATCTCAAAACGGAAATCAGGAAAATTTAAATAAAATTATTATGACGAAACTGAATGATAATACTATCAACTAAGAAGAAACAAATTAAAATAATGGCCTGTGAAACAAGAAAGGGGGAAAAGTTAAACTTAAAATCCAGTGTTTGTAAACTGAATATCCAAATTTAACTTAGAATTATAACCTGTTGTTATTAAAAATAATAAGTTGAATGCACGTGGCGCCATTTGGGAGTTAAATGGGTTTAAGTCACGTCGTCGAGTCACTAAAAATCCTTTTATACTTATGCTAAAATGTTCATCCAGCGACGGCGAGAGAAGAGAGGAGAGAGCGACGGCATCTACATCATAGCAAAGCAACGCCAATCACGACCTCTGTGTCCATTTTCCGTGTTTCCACCTCGGTGCATCATCGTCTTCGTCTTGGCATCCTCGGCGGATCGTGATTGCAACCTCGGCCGAATTGTCACCAGCAGATATAAGTACACAGCAGATAGAAGTAGCGTCAACACTCCACTCGACCAACAGCATCTCTCCAGAGCGGGTTGATTGCGGCTCAATGATAAGCCCACCTCGTTCACCACGTGGAGCCAATCCCACAGCCAAAAAATTCTTAAAATTGAGATCGTGATTTTTAACCTCCGCTTTTCCTAATAGCTATGAGGTACTGAGTGGACATTTTGGTCCAATAATTCTTTCTTTAATGTATAGTTTAGTTAATAAATCCGACATCTTGTAGATATGGGATTGTCTTGTGGGAAGTCATGACCCCGCCGGATATCTTATATTTACGAGTAAGTCCTAAAATGAAATTCGTATTTGAAAATACCAGGTGAGCTAATGGACCGAGTTATCCTCATGTACATTATTATTTAGATATGTATTACCCTGTACGGGTTGACATTAACCAGTGCTGCTGATGTACAGTTTCGACGAAACCGAATCGAAACTGAGTAAGAATGTCAAATGATATATGCATCATTAAAGTTAAAAGTCGAATTAAATGGAATAGGCCCTCCGGTTCGGGGTTGATGTGTATCTGGCAATAGTTGAGATAAAAGTTGTTGCTGTGGGATCGGCACACACTTTTATAATATTCAGCAGTCGTTTTGGCCAGTAGTTTAGGAAATAATCGAGTGATAAGAATCGATGGGAATCGTACGTGACAGACTGAATATAGTTGATGACGGTAGACATTCCGACTCTCTTACGAGAGTACAACAACACCAGCTGGCAATGATATCATACAGCTCATGTGCCTATTAACGATCGTATCCTACAGGCTTATTCATGATAGGCAAGGGACAGGACAGAGGCATTGTAGCGTCCTGTAGGAATTAATAACACAATCGAAATTGTATATCAACCATATGTCAATCATAGAAAGGCATGCTACAACAACACATTCCATAATGTTGTTAGTTAGCTGACAGATCACATCAAATCAGAACCAGCCAACAACGCTTTGACCTTGTGCAGCAGTAGGTCCATAGAAGAGAAGCCCAGAGTTTGATTAGTCAGGATGACGTCATGATCAATGAGCATCGATCGAACTCTGGGGCAGAGAAATATAAAGAACATGTTTCAA
The DNA here is from genome assembly GCA_034401795.1 of Chaetoderma sp. LZ-2023a. Classification (NCBI taxonomy): domain Eukaryota; kingdom Metazoa; phylum Mollusca; class Caudofoveata; order Chaetodermatida; family Chaetodermatidae; genus Chaetoderma; species Chaetoderma sp. LZ-2023a. The sequence goes on along the minus strand of CM067362.1, from coordinate 97,058,845 downwards.
AGTGAAATCGAGAGGTAGATAGTCACGGATTGGTCAGGTAGACCAACAGTAACAAGTAGAAGCTTCTAGGAGGAAATAAGCAGACGTTGATTGGCGGACTGATTATCCAGACCAATCAAGCTGTGCTTATAACCTACCTAGAAGAATCATTGAAACAAAGAATATATATTACGATATGTATATATCTATGTATCGTAATATTTATATAACTTCGGGTACACCGAAATGAATAAATAAGGCACTTTGCCTATTGAAGAATTAATCAAGTCGCCATCGTGATTCCGTAGGCACCGTGCTGCTACGTTAGTTGAAGTTGCGATAGTCATACTAGAAAGATATTCTAGGAGTAATCAAAGTCTTCATCGTAAAATTGTCTAAGTTATTCTCATCATTTGAAATATATCAGTATTAGTTTAAGTGTGCAGTTAGTGTAAGCAAAATAAAAGCATCCTCTTGCTTAGCAAGACACTAGTTTGGGTTGTGTGTTAGATAGTGAACTCCAGAGCGCAGAGCAACACTGCGCCGAAGCTAGGAATCTTCCGATAGTTAGATAGGCCCGATTATCACATAAAAATATCGTCACTCTCATCAGTGACGAGGCGAGCCGATAATCATCTTCTACTGCATCTTTTGTAAGAGGTTGTCGCAGCAACCGCTTACATCATAATCTTTCCAGAGAAGTAGTAGGAACCGTAGCGACCCGAAGATCCAAAATCTTCAATCTGTATAATCAAATAACCAACGTTAACATTAAGAGATTCTTTTCGTTAGCGTTGAGAAGAAAAATATTACCGATTTCATGGTTTTCTTAGTGAAATAAAGCGTCTAACGAGCCCCTTCCTTGATATCCCGGTTACATTCCTGGGGTTCACTGTCTATATTTTTCACTGAGATCTTTTGCTGCCATATCGGACCGCATGGTGATGATTCTTTAACACTTTAATGACGAAATTTGTTCAAAAAATTAAAATATTTACTTATTGAATGTCCATTTGCAGGCCAAGAGAAGACTATTTTTGAAAATTCCCCACTGGAATAACTGGCTCGGTTATCGAGCCAGTCATTACAGTAGGAAATTTTCAAAAAATAGTCTTCTCTTAGCCTGCAAATGGAGATTCCCCCAAGACCAATACAGAGGCCGATTTTGGCCGGATTCGTTGTGAAAGGGTTAAGATCTGAAGGGATCTTGAAACCAACCGGCTTAAGCAGCCACAATAATTTGATCAGCAGATCTTTAAACCATGCATCTGACTTTAATGAGCTCATTCTGAGGGCCCCTACAGAGCCCACTATAGAACAGTCAATCTGTCGCTCAAGTATATGATGTCATAATCAATTACCGCGCATGAGTGACGCTGTTACTATCATAGTGAAGTTTTATAACTCCGTCATGAAGCTCGAATTGGCCCGTTAAGCTGGCCGAATTGTATGTCAACGTATTTGTGATTTCGTAAACATTCTGTTGAATATTTTTAAAACTAATTTGACTGAGCGCTGTTACCGTAATAGTCTGTTTCATAAATATTCAACAGCTTTTCCTGTATCGTTACCGTGAAAATGGTAATTCTGGTAATTCAGGGTTCAAATTATATAAATTGATTCTAACACACATGTAATGCGGCCTCCCATGCGCACTGCGGGTGCGCGTATGGATGTATAGGCACAAGCTCCCCACCCCACCACCACCCCTCCCCCATAACGTCTCTTCTAGAGTTTGTTTGCCTAGATAGTATCGTGGCCGTACTGAGACGGCAATGTCTGGCTGCAGTGTGGCGGCTAGCCTATGTATGCCAAGCCCTATTGGAAGTGAAGTTATGGTTTGGCTGTTGTAACTATGTGATCGCACATGTTGCTGCAATACACATGTGCATATATGTGAGGTCCCGCCTCCCCCGCCCCCTCCAACCCCACGCCCGAGGCTGGCCATCTGTCTTTAATGAGCTCATTCTGAAGGCCTATACAGTGCCAGCTATATAGGTATTCGACTTGTCACTCAAGTATATGATGTCATAACCATTTACGTCACATTCTGGTTGACGTCACAATGTCACAATCATAAATTAATGAAGTTTTATAGCTCCATTATAAACTCTTAATAGTCCGTCTATTTGTACGAATTATATGTGTTTAATAGATATTCTATTGAATATGTTGAAACAAATTTGACTGTCATAGGCAGAAAAGACCCCAGTCAAATTATTCTCAAAATATTCAACAGCTTACCTCCCAGTATAATTACCGTGAAAAAGAGTAAATTCAGGGTAGGATCGATTCCAACCCGGGCAATGCGTTGGCAGAGCTTATCTAGAAATGTGCTGGGGTATAGCTAGAAATGGATCCCTCTATTGCTGTGAAAACTGATTCAAACCAATGGACTACCTGCTTTGGGTGACTCCTCTCTGGTACTCCCCGCAATGTTTGCTACAAGTTTTAATGGCAGTGATATAAGTTAACTCCAATGCAACTTAGGTATTTTTACACAAATCGAGGTTAATTGCATTTCGTCTTTGAATATGCTGCCCGTATCGCACACCCAAATTTGATAAATAAACCTAGCCAGGTGTAGTATCATATGATGTTTGGTAATGCATAGCTCCGTGAATTATTAGTGAAGAATCAATTCACATTTCCAGAGTATCCAGCCATGATCTGCCCTCGTATGACGCCATAATCAGCTCAGCGCCTGTATGATGATGTCACCATCATTACGTCACAAAGGCTTCCATATAGACCGTCATCAAATCTAAAAAAATCGGCCGACACATTGTATGAATTGTATGATCATATGGGGCGTAGCTTAATATGCAGATGAGATGATGTCACACAGCTGTAGACTAATCAGAGTTGCGCCCAGCGTGCCATACCTGTACTTACAATTGTGTCCATGATTGTAGCATTGTGTGTGCATGCTCGTGGAGACATACAATGGACATTTCCATTTTAGCTATACCCCGTCCATCACCGGCTAAGCTCCACCCACACCTCGCTGTGTTGGGATTGATCGATCCCCAAATGTCCTAGCTATCAATTTCCTGAAAGCTATACAGGGAAGCTGTTGAATATTTTGTAAGTAATTTGACTGGGCGCTGTTGCTGCCTATGGCAGCAACAGCGTCCAGTCAAATTAGTTTCAAAATATTCAACAGAATATTTATTAAATAGTAAAAGCAAACAATTTGTACAACAACGCATAGACCGTCTTCAAATATGCGTTCGTGGCGTACTTATCGACGTCATTCATTATGATGTCATTGTACACATCACGCAGTTCATTATGACGTCATATTATGGGTGGGTACTATGGAAAGGTGAATTGTTCTGCCTGTTATAATAGCTTGTATTTTTAATGTAGAGTGAGATATTCACAGTCAATATATGCATAGGCCTCATCGTAGACGCTGCTATAGTATTTGGTTATTTTATTTTCGATCTGGTTCCAAGTTTAATGTCAGATATATCAATTCTAATATGTTTATGCACATACAATTTATTTATTTATTGTCATTATGCATCCAGTTTTGACAACTAGTTTAAACCGGAATAGATGGTTCCATTTCTAGCTATGCCCGCCCATTTCTTGCTAAGCTCCACCCACGTTTTGTGCCTGTTGGGATCTATCTATGTACTTCGGGCCATGAATTCTCAGAATCCCATTTTCAACGTAATTATACAGGTAACCTGTTGAATATTTTGAAATTAATTTGACAGTCAAATAAGTTTCAAAATAGTCAACAGAATGTTTATTAAATAGTAAATCCATCAAAGACATACGATTCGTACACTTGGCGAAGTATCCTACCTTCGTGACGGAGTATTCTTTGTCAATTAGGACTGCGACATCAGCATACATGTGATTCTTTATGACGTTATCTACTTGAGTGACAGATATATCCATTGGCACACAAATACTCTGAATAGTAATAGAAAAGCAAAATAGTCAATCAACCATATTCAACCAGCAAACTGTTAAATAAAATACAGTCAAATAAGTCATCTATCTTTTAAAATCAACAGTAACGTCACGCACCAAAATATTTAGGCCATGGACCGTGCCGTGTTTTACTATTTCTAATTATTTGTGATAATCAATGGCATAGCAATAACAACCACCACCCCAACCCCACCGGCTCCAGCCACAACACCCCAATCCCCACCGCGAAGAGGCCCAAACATACAAGAGGCATTGTGATCCTATGAAAAAATTCTGGAGTGAGAGGGAGAGAGATGGGAAGCGAGAGAGATAAAGGAAGGGGGAGGTAGAGAGAGAGGTGGGGCAGGGGAGAGCGCGCGCGCGCGCACAAGAGAGAGAGAGAGAGCGAGAGAAGGAGAGAGAGAGAGAGAAAGAGAGAGAGAGAGAGAGAGAGAGAGAGAGAGAGAGAGAGAGAGAGAGAGAGAGAGAGAGAGAGAGAGAGAGAGAGGGGCAGGCAAGCATAACTATTGCTATCCCTATCATTATTGGCCAATGATGCAACCATCGTCAGCAGTAATTTAAAGGTATTGGTGTCCTTGATACTATTTACCAATGGGGAAAATATCATTCACCAATTGGGTAGCCATCCGTGATATTACTGATCCAGAAGATGGCATTTACCAATGGGGCAATGGGTCACGGTAAGATTTGGATGAGGAAATGCAAGAATAATGGTGTCATTGACATTATTGACCAATGAGAAAAGCACCATTGAGCAATGGGTCAGTCATCACTGAGACTAGTGACCAATGGTTCAAGTGTCCCAACACTGACACTTACCAAAGAGGCGGTGGTGAGGTTACAGTAAAAAATGGATGAGGAAATGCAAGAATATTGGCACGATCAAGGAACATATGTGCAAAATATTACAGTAGTAAATTTTCAAAAATTGTCTTCTCTTGGCCTGCAAATGGGCATTCAATAAGTAATTATTTTAATTTTTCGAAGGAATTTAGTCATTACAGGGTTAATACCCTTTCTTCGCCGTACAACTGTATGTGGGTGCGTTTACAACTAGATAGCAATGCAATAAATCAGCTTGTAATACTCAGGAAACATATCTTTAATGAATTCCCATACAAGACCAGCAACTGCATGCCAGATAGATAGTAGTGTACTCGTCATCTTTCTAAAGGCAAATATGTCTACGTCATATTCAAACGTTCACGCATGCTCTTCCTGTTTGAACACTACCATGCCTATAAATGCACGCGTATGGCTGGCTTCAAACTTATACAAATCATACGGAAATGATCAAAGCATAAGTAGTGTAGTCGCCGGGTCACGTCGGGTCGTTGCAGGTTAGCTCCCGGTCTCGGGGTTACGGTTTCCGGACGACGCGCGCCAGCGTGAATCAAAGACCGGCTCCTAAGGCCGGTGGAACTCAATCGTTCCGGTGGGGCCGTGCGACCATTGCCGCTAACATTAAATTGTACAGTGTCAGCCCATGAGTTTGTGTCACCCGTATGCCTGTTCATAGCAATTTCATGATCTATGGACTTACAAGATTTTAATGGTGACACAAATTAGCTAAAAGTAATTAAATATACCTAAACAAACAGTACAAGTTTGTATGATACAATGATATTTTAAATAATACATAACATAGGGACAGCCTGGTGAACCTCTTTCAACGTGAAGTCACCGGAGGTACCACACAGACTCCAGGTCCGCAGAGGTACCCATGTCAAGGAGGCTCCCGCATACGATATCACTAATTAACTTAATATAAGCTAGTATACCTCTATGCTGAAAAGGAAAAGGAAAGAAAAGAAAATCCTGAGTGGCGAGAGGCGTTGTGCCTCACGCAGGCATTACTTTTGATGCTGTATCTTTGGGTGAGAAGCATTAGCCTCACGTGGGCCGCCATCACTGGATCCTTGCGAGAGGTAAGTGCCTTGCGCGGGCCTCCATCAAAGGAAAATGCTGCCACCGCAGAAGTGGAGGGACAGAGATGGCCAAAAAGGGCCACTCTGCATTCAACCAAAAGGTGCTGCAAAGAAAAGACCATCCTAGTGAAATTATAACTAAAAAGTGTTGCGTGCTGTTTTACGTGAGGACGAGACGAGCGATTCCCGCAGGACTCTCACATCACTGTCTTATGTAGTTCCAAGAATACTGAATTAGTAGGTGCTGCTCTTATTTAAGCGGGCCTTCTTCTATGCCTAACCTATCAAGTAGGTGTTAAAGACAAGAACTAGTTTAGGCCGCAAATGGCGTGTACCCTACCTATCTTTAGATACGGCTGTTAGTGAGAGAAGACACCCAGGGCATCAACACTCAGGAACAGTGTGCGTACATGTTACTTTGCAAGACATCCGAACTTGATGAGAATCCGGATGTCCTGTTTCATAACCACATAAAACATTACAAGACGATGGCTACATTTTTACACAAGCAAATTCTTTCAACTGACCTGTCGTTACGGTGGGGATTAGAGAGACGAATATCTACCGTAAATGTTCTTCCCGCAAGGGCGTGGCCCAGACATTTGTACAGAATTCGGTGGAGATGCGCATCTCGTCCATGACCAAATCCTATGGAGCTACGTTATTGACCTAACATTAGGTTTATATCCAAGTTGCCCAAATGTGCACTGCGGTGCGGGAGATATATCCTAAGAAACATAGAGAAAAAAAATAATAATAATGTTTTCGCAGTGCTTCCTACATTGGCAATGATAACTAACTAACACGTATCCGAAGATACAGGGGAGGTGTATGTAACACTGTACCTTGGCCATCACCGCTCGGAAACCTCCTATAGTTTCCCAGAGTCGGATCAGCCCACGGTGTGGATAGGGGCATCCAAACAATTAAGAAGCTAGAAGGCTTAGTGGAACATGAAGAGAGACAATAACCTTATAGATATGAGGCCCTATAGGTAAATTGGCCAATTTTACACAACCTTGCCGGGGTGTGGGGCTAGATTACCACAATGACCAGAAAAGAGGCGTACACTATATGTCTCCTAACGAAGAAACTGTCTCAAATCACATTAAACCTATCCTATCGAGCTAAATAGCCAGGTGTAGTCGGTAGCATGCCGGGATAAACAGAGTTAATAGAACGGGCAACGACCTCAGTGAAAAAGTGTCCGTGACGGGAGGAAGTGATGCATATATAATGTTGCTGTATAGTATTTCCTAAATACACTGCGGTCCTAAGTTTTCTACAAATAAACAAAACATATCAACAGATGGCTGCTTAACTAACCAGATACAGAACGGTAACGATTAGAACAGTAATAATACAGGTCGATATACCTAGTACGGTGCGGTTAGTAAAACACCTTACAGTAAACAAGGATAACTGTGAACAGTGATAAAGAAATTATAATTAGCGGTCCTAAGACCGGGACGGTACCTGTTAGTCATCGGTATCGTTTACAGAGGAAAATACGGTAATTAGGGTATAATTAAACGAGTAACTAATGAATAGTTAAAGATGTAATTACAGATATACCATGTATAGTTACTTGAATACCCAGTAGTCATTCTTAGTTACGGCTACTATGTTACTGAAATTGAAACGTCACCATTCTTGTGACGTGAGTCGACACGTGGTCTGGAAGCTGGATGTTGTCTCCGCATGCTGATGCTCCACAAGGCAGTGTTGCCATATGTTGTTCCATGACGTTACGATCTCAGGACAGTATAACATAGTTATAAGTAATGTCTACTGAATAACTAGTAAGTTCTACACGATATTACTGTAGTTATGAAAGTTCCCGTTATGACAACGGCGAGTTGTAAAGTTAAGATAACCCATTAACAGAGAGGGTTATTGATACAGTTGTAATTAAGATGTACTTATTTAAGCTTAATGGTGCGGGGTGCATCAAATAGCTCGTGTGGCGCACCGAGCAACGTTTACTTGGCTGCAGTCAAAACGTTAAATTATCACATACGACATGCAGTATGGCAGTTGAATGTCCACTTTTCGGCGTGGCTGGCAGATCTGGTGAGTTATCCACCGAGGAACATCGCTGGCTCTACGTCATGTAGAATTACATAACTGGACCGTAAGGGTCCACCGTTAACAGTTCCTATACAGTTGTTAATAAAACTGGAACGTAATACACTATAATAATATAACTATACAGTGCGGTGGCCCGATGATGTTTGCGGTCCGAGCTGAAATGGAAGATGAGATGTACCGAGATGATGCTGGATTTCGTCTTCGGTGCTCCAGTTATTCAGTCAGGATCCCTGGCTTGTGCAGCTCTTGACTGGTCGACCCCCGGCCGACGACGCTCTCGATTTGATGAAATCATCCCTTTTTATACTCTCAGCAACGTCAGAACCTGGCTGCCCCAACCAATGAGAACTAGTTGAACCAGCCAATCAGCGTACCAGAAATCCGTGACGTCTGCACAATTATCTACATATTACGATAGCTATAGATGTGTAGATGACGTAGTACGTCACGTGTACACAAATCACTAAGTATATAGCTATATATATATACACGCGATTACCACGTTATTTCACTATTTTGAGAATAATTTAACGGGGAAAATCGGCGATAACTTTTCTGAACCGATTTTGAAATTGTTTACAGTTTTGAAAAGCACGTCGAATTCTGGTCTTGAATGATACCAGACTCGGCGGAAATAATCATTTATTAAGAATTAAGATGTGCCTACTCGGCACACCAAAAGCGCCACTCGCTCTTGGATGTGCTACACTTGCTCTGTCAATACAGCGGATAGTGCGCGCATGTGCGCCACACGTTTTAACTAACTTAGTCGTTTTTACGATGAAATTCCTCTCGCATAGGCTTTTACACGCTTATGGCTCTACCCAGGCGGGCGCGCTTATGGAACGAATCCAGGATGGGCGGCTTAGCTGGTACGGCTCATACCCAACCGGTCGATCTGGCTACAGTAATAATGCAGGTCACTGGACGTTATTGTTCTAGAACAAAAGAATTCGTCGAGAACAATAGCGTCCAGCGGATCAGGGGGTGAGAGCAATGGCGTCCAGCGGATCTGAGGGTGAGAACAATGGCGTCCAGCGGATCAGGGGGTGAAATCAATGACGTCTAGTGGAACTGAGTGTCGAACAATGGCCAGAACTCCAGGAATCTCTCCAGGGAGTCTAAACGATGGCTCACGCACTTGAGAATCTATTTTTCGCGCTAGAACAATGGCGCCCATCGTGCTATTGTTCGAGAACAAGGGCGTGCATTGCTCTGACGAGCAGAACAATAACGAACAGCCGTGGCATGATTTGTAACATATGGTCATCGTTCCATGAAATGTTGCAATCTCTGCAGGGGTTCTAAACGATGCCCCATCCACTTGAGAATCTATTTTTGTCGATGAGAGCATATCGTAGAATAAAATTATGCAAATTTATTAAAAGGAGTGTTAATGCTAAATGTTTTTGAAAATTTTAACCCCTAAAGGTTGGAAATTTTACGTTTTAACATAGCGCCGCGTGGCCCCCTCCATGGTATCTGATGCAAAAAATACGAGGTGGTCTTATAAGGGAGTTGAGTAGTAAGGTATGATTAATGCTTGGTAGGGGTGCTTCCCCCTCCATGGTATCCGATGTAAAAAGTATGAGGTGATCTTATAAGGGAGTTGAGTAGTAAGGTATGAGTAATGCTTGGTAGGGGTGCTGAGGCTAATGTTTTTAATATATGCTGAAAGATATTTTGAAAATAATTTTGATATTTTCCTTAAAGTATTTTGAAAATTTTTGGACTGAATTGTTTTTAAATACTTAATATTCTGCGGTATGTGAGATAATAGAGTTTAAGAGGTGGTCTGATAAGAGAGGGATGAGGAGGAGGAGGGATGAGGAGTCAATTAAGAGCCACATTACGAGCATAGTAGCATAATCATAGATGGTCGTTTACCACAAATATAAATATATCCTTTTGGGCTACACAGCAGAGATACATTATAACCATGTTTTTTTTACTATAAATAATTCAGTCAAACCTTCCCTAAGCGACCACCTCATGTTACACCATTGCATGGGCGCTATAGACTTTCTTAACTCTTTAACCTTCGAATTTCTTCAAGAGAATTTCAATTTGCTCATAGAAAACGTCCATTTGCAGACCAAGAGAAGACTATTTTTAAAAATTGTATCATTGACAGGCTCTGCTGGCTATCCATTTTTCTAGACATTGCGCCACCAAACACCCACCACCATCCAGCTACACCAACCACCAACGTACGCCACCAGCACCACCACCACCTTCACCACCACCGTCACTAGCACCATCACCAGACCCACTTCCACCACTACCACCAGTACCATCATACACCACCATCCACTAAGCACCACCACCACCATCATGACCACCACCAGCATGACCACCCAGTACCTTCACCACAACCGCCACTAGCACCACCACCATAACCACTACCACCACTACCACCAGTACAATCATACACCACCAACCACTAAGCACCACCACCACCACCACCACGACCACCATCACCACCACAAGCACCACGAACACCGCAACTACCACCATCACCACCACCACGACCACCACCACCACCACTACCACCAACGTTACCACCATTACGAGCACCACCACCACCCCCACCACCGCCAGCATCAGCACCACTACGACCGCCACCACCACGATCACCACCACGAACCACACCACCACCACCATAACCAACAGCACCACCATTACCACCACGACCACCACGAGTAGCAACACTACCGCAACGGTCACGACCACCACCGCCAGCACAACCACTACCATCACCACGACCACCAGCACCACCACGACCACCAGCAACACCACGGCCACCAGCACCATCACCTCCAGCATAACCAGCCACCACCTTCACCACAACCGCCACTAGCACCACCACCATAACCACTACCGCCATTACCACCACTACCGTCATACACCACCAACCACTAAGCACCACCGCCACCACTGTCACGGAGCGAGCCTCCCTGTGGTGCTCAATTAAGTGATTCAAATTGGAAAGTTGTTGTCTATGGGTTAAATATCGGGAGGATCTACTGTTAATCAATTCATTTGATTCGAATTGCTTAACTAAACCGAAGTTAAGTCAATGCAATTATGACTCAAATGAATTCAAGATGGTAGATTGAGAGAATCAAGAGACCCAAGATGGCGGTCTCTTTTTCAAATTGACTCAATATGGTACATCATCTTTCGAACATCCAATATGATGACTTCTTGACCTGAGAATGACCTTATAGGGCGATCTCATTATCCAAGAAGATACAGGGTTACGAAATGGAAAAACCAATCTGAAGTGTAAAACTATCGGAGACCCAAGATGGCCGCCAAGGACAATTCTAGGATTTACCAGAATCGACTGACGTTAAATTAATATGACGTAATTTATGATTGGACCATCTCGATGAACTTGGAAATCATTAGACCTGTGAATATTATGACATAATCATAAAGTGTGTCAAGATGGCGGACTGCCAATTCCTACTTGGATGACTCGTTGAACGACTCATCAAGATTAAATTCTATGGTCCCATCTCAATGGTCGATGAATTGGTTGTTAATCAAGAATGTGGATTGGATATACCAGACAAGGTTTCAAATTATTAATTCCTAAGAACGGACTTAAACTAACTGGATATCATTGTTGGCAGCGAATGCGTCAGAGAGGGTTAATTAGACAAAGAAAAGCGGATACCAATATCAGTTGTTAAAAGATATTTAATATATATAGCATTTCAATTAAAAACATCATCAATTGCAGTTGGATAAAACAGAATAAAATGGATGAGATGGACGGACAGTAATGGTATATCACAGATAATTTGACTCAGGATTGAACGAATTCACGATGCATGCTATTTCAGCGAAAGTTGAAGCATAGACCTACTATAATTCGGTTTATAAATTAGTCGTTACCATAGAATAATTTGGCATAATGATTTCATGCTTAGCAATTAAGTTATTAGACGTTTGGTCATAATCAGTTAATGTCTGGAGTAAAATGTTATCCCAACCATTAACTGCTTGAAACCGAAACGTATAAACAACACTAAACATAAAATGTTTGACCTTCTTGTCTCGATAAGCAACGGGATATGATTCAGTTCAAATAATGAATCGATTCTGTTAGTTCCCATTAAGTCGAATTGTATAAAATTGTGTAACTCAAATCTTTACTGATTTTACCCGTTGGAAATAACTTCTATCATGGGTCTGAAAAATGTCCATTTTCGTAGGAATAGAAGATTAATATGAAAATTTACTACTGGAATGATTCATTCATCACCGAATTTCATTATGGCGTGACGTCACTGGCGAAACATTTATGAGCAATGCCCAATGTGGGCATTAAAGCACAATGATGTTAAACGAAATGGAGATCCAGAGGTGGTTCGTTGAAGACTATCCTCGGATGACTGTTGTTAAGAATCGAGTCCTGAAATGTAATTCGAAGAAGATAACTATATTACATCTGTGTTCTGATAACTGATGCGTAGAGGTAAAGAATGGGTTCGACACATCTCTATGGTGATTGAGAATGTTCGATGATGGATCTTTATGTTTGCAGCTTTTATGGGTGGAAAGCGAACCCAGAATAGACTGAAGATTATTGTAGAAGCGTTCGATGGTGCGTCATAAGATTAGAAGATCCATGAGCAGATGAATGACTACTGAAGAAGGTTCAATGGCGGATTCGGGAAGATAAGTGGTTCCCCATGGCTGATTTGAACCCAGAGCCGGCAGTTATGATGGCAGGTGAGCTAAGTGAGCTTTCCCTAAGGCGTGGAGAGGTGTTTGATAGCTGAGTGTTTATTGAAATGTGACCACAGATCATGCGAAAATGATCGACCGATCGATTACCTCAGTTCTCCTGTAGATTTCACGCCTCCTCCATAGGAATCAATTACGTCACCTATCACTACTAATTCAACTTAATATAAAGCATTGATATTCAACTACTTGGCATTATAACTTAGCTTGTTCCTCTTAAAAGGGAACACTACTGCTCACATAAAATAATAATAGGAACACTTTTTTTAAAACTTCACATTTGAAGAACCAGACACATCTCGCTGGTTTCACGCCTGCACAGACAATAATCTTGCTATTCACTGACACATGCTTTGGCAGCAATTGTCGCGCCGAGAAGCATGTATAATGCCATATATGGAAGTTGACTGATCAATCATAGTATTGAGTGATCACTCAACCATATCGAAATCAGACCAAATAGTCCCAGATCAATTTAACCAATTTTGGATTATATTTTGAAAACATGGCATCTATCATGTCAGATTAACATTCTTAGGCCCATACGCAATTTATAAGCGGCCTTATTCAAATTTTAGTTTTGTTTGTGACGTCATCAACTTAAAGTTGACGCGTCTCTCCTTACACCACCAACACCACCACGACCACCACCAGCACCACGAACACTGCAACTACCACCATCACCACCACCACGACCACCACGACCACCACGACCACCACCACCACTACCACCAACATCACCACCAATACGACCACCACCAACCCCACCACCGCCACCATCAACACCACTACGACCACCAGCACCACGATCACCAGCACGACCGCAACCACCACCACCATCACCATCACCACCACAACCACCATGAGTAGCAGCACTACGGCAATGGCCACGACCACCACCGCCACCACGACCACCACCATCTGTGACCACCAGCATCACCACGACCACCAGCAACACCACCGCCACCATCACCACCACCATCACCACCACCACCACCCATCCACCACCACCACCGCCCACTACTCCACCGCCACCATCAACATCACCTACTCCAATTTGTATATTGAGGGATGTGGGGGACACGGCTGGGCAGCTACAATCATCAAATCAACAACCACATAAAGAGCTAATGTTTTATTTGTATCCATATTTCACATTGAAGAACATATTACATATGATAAAACACATAGTTACTGTAGCATAAACAAATAGTCAATGTTCTGGAGATCCATTTATCGATGGGTAGACTGATTACTTATGGATCAGATCCATTACTGACAGAATCATCATCATTATCGTCAGCATCTAGATTGTTCCTTATGTACTTCTTGATCAGAAACTCTTTTTTGAAAAGCTGAGAAGACTGCTTCATCATATGCGTACCCCTCGGCAATAAAATCTTCAGTTTCCCGATGAATTATTTTAATGAGCGTAGAGTTCTGTAATCTTCTCTACTGGAACATTATATCTATACACTTTGCAACTAAAGCATCAGCATATACAGAAATAGACACATTGTCTACATCATTTGGGTCTGTGTTCACTTCACCATCCTCATCTTCTAAACCTGATTGTTCAGCGCCTAAGACCTGCTTAATATTTTGGAATATGGTGAATAGTTCCTGATTGCCTATGGTTTCGTTTTCATCTTCACCTTCATCTTCACTCTCAGACTCCGCTGAGTCATCACCAGCTTCACTCTCTGACTCCACTGGCTCATCACCTTCACTATTCATCTCTGTCATTTCTTCATCTTCACTGTCTAGATTTTCGCTATCTTCATTGTTATGGAATCGGATGGTATGCCGCTTCAGGTCATTTGACCCATTAACAGTTGAATCACATTCAAAACATTTATGTCTCAGCATATTGATTATAGGATAAATCTAGCAATCACTCAAGTTACAAGGTTCTTCAAAGAAATCTAACAGCCTAAGGCTACATAACTAATCTGCAGTTAAAATACACGTCAAATCACTTTGTGGTGTTTAAACTGGAGTGAGGAAAGGGATTGAATTTGAACTGTTTTATGTGATTATATGTACTGCGGCTACAAATCTGCAACACACGCCTGCAAATCCACAACACACGGCCGCATGCGCCCGCAAATCCACAACACGTGCCCGCAAATCCACAACATGCAGCCACATGCGCCCGCAAATCCGGACCATGCAGCCACATGCACCCACAACTCCGCAACATGCACCCACAAATCCGCAACATGCAGCCTCATGCATCAGCAAATCCGCATCATGTGGATGCATGTGACCGCAAATCCGCAACATGAGTCCGCAAATCCGCATCATGTGGACACATGCGACCACATATCCGCAACACAGTCGCAAATCTGCAACATGCGGACGCACATGTATGCATGCATTTTGGTGTGCAAGTGTGTCCGGGCATGTACACATGCTGCTGTGTGTATAAATGTGCAACCCCCTGTATCGCACAACATTTTTGAAAATTTAATAATTAAATGACTGGCACATTAAAGAATCTCCTTAAATACGAAAGATAAAATTAGCTATATAATATTATACATACAACATCGCTTGGTTTACCTATATATTACCCATGTAACGATGTACTTTGCTCTGATCTTTTGAAAATCAAATGACTGGTAGAAAGCCACTTAGTTTCATGTTAGAGGGTTTTGATAGGTCGATAGTCATCTCACGTGATATACCTTATATATATATATATATATATATATATATATATATATATATATATATATATATATATATATTTTGTAGGAGAGCGATGTAGTATAAATGTAAATGTTAATGTACATTCAGCTAAAATGGCTAGCAGTACAAACTTTGACGAATCAAACACTAGGTATGTGCGATGTTGTTTGTGTTTCATTGTCATTTGTGGCACCATATGCCGCTGGTCGAAAAACGAGAGGGTCTGTAGGCATATGATCAAGAAAACAGAACCTAAAGAGATGGTGTGCTATTGTCTATTACCGATCAAACAGTATCCACACGGATGTTCTGTAATCGGTGATACTCCGACTGATATACAAAAAGCAAACATGGCACATTTTGTTACCAAACTGACAACCATGCCTGTGCGGATCTACGAAGACTGAGACCTATCTCAATACACAGTCCTTTTCAGGGCCCACAAATCATTTGAAAGAGGACTCTTTATCTGTTAAAAAATAAAATAATGTAATAAAGTTTTACCCACATCACCCCTCTTCACACATGCATACACAAGCACACATTCTGATCCATCAAAAGTGCCCGATGGACGCTATTGTTCTTAAAGACAGTCTGTATGCTATTGATCGTGCAAGTGGTCGATTAACACATTGAGACTGACTGGGAATGCATTTTGTTCATATTTTTGAAAATTTAATAATTAAATAATAATAATAATAATAATAATAATAATAATAATAATAATAAGTACATTCATATAGCACAAAACTCCATGGAATAGCATTCTCTAAGCGCTTGAAGATCTACAGAATAGAAATGTTTTGAGACTTGATTTGAAAGGCTGTAGAGTATAACATGTTTTGATGATTTCCACTTTAAAGAATTTCCTTAAATACGATAGATACATGATTATTATATATATATAATATTATACATACAACATCGATAAGTTTACCTATTACCCGTGTAATGCAATGCTCTGATTTTTTCAAAATTAAATGACTGGGATTTTGTACAAATTTTTGAAAATTTAATAATTAAATGACTGACACTTTAAAGACATAAATACGATAGATAAAACTATCTATATAATATTATACAACATCGTTCATCAACAATAACCATTTCCATAACAATTTTGAAAATTTAATGATTAAATGGCTGACATCTTTTTTGAAAATGACTTAAACCACGAAGGAGGCCTCATCCCTCCTCCATCCTCCTCGATTATGTGGCCACCTATGCACTCTATTATTTTACCACCATCACAGTAGATATACATCACAGTAGATAGCCATGTACATTTTTTTTAAAGTGAAAAAAACATATATTATACTTCAGTGAACTGAACAGGTGAATAAAGGCAGAGAAAATACGTGCAAGGCAGAGGCCGGCTAGCATTCCTCAGCCTCCTCATCACTCCTCATCCTCATCCCTCTCTTATCAGACCACCTCTTAAACTCTATTATCTTACATAGCGCAGAATATTAAGTATTTAAAAACAATTCAGTCAAAAAGTTTTCAAAATACTTTAAGGAAAATATGAAATTATTTTCAAAATATCTTTCAACATACATTAAAAAACATTACCCTCAGACACACCAGCCATGCATTAATCATACCTTACTACCTAACTCCCACCTCAAATTTTTTACATCGGATAACATGGAGAGTTGGGGGGGCACGCGCCGCTAAGTTAAAACGTAAAATTTCCAACTTTTAGGGGTTAAAATTTTCAAAAACATTCAGCATTAACACTCATTTTAATAAATTCGCATAATTTTATTCTACGATATGCTCTCATCAACAAAAATAGATTCTCAAGTGAATGAGTCATCGTTTCGACCCCCTGCAGAGATTGTAACATTTCATGGAACGATGTCCATATGTTACAAATCATGCCACGGCTGTTCATTATTGTTCTACTCGTCAGACTGATGTACGCCATTGTTCTTGAAGAATAGCACGATGGGCGCCATTGTTCTAGCGCCAAAAAATAGATTCTCAAGTGGGTGAGTCATTGTTTAGACACCCTGCAGAGATTCCTGGAGAGCTGGCCATTGTTCGACCATCGGTTCTGCTAGAGGTCATTGTTCTCACCCGCTGATCCACTGGACGCCATTGTTCTCCCACTCGGATCCGCTGGACGCCATTGTTCTCACCCCCTGATCCAGTGGCCGCCATTGTTCTCGACGAATTCTTTTGTTCTAGAACAATAACGTCCAGCAACCTGCATTACTACTAGCATAATCATAGCATAAGTGTGTATTTGTTACACTGCTGCTACTGCTACTGCTACTGCTACTACTGCTGCTCCTACTACTACTACTACTACTACTACTACTACTACTACTACTACTACTACTACTACTACTGCTACTGCCACTACTACCACTACTACTACTACTACTACTACTACTACTACTACTACTACTACTACTACTACTACTAATAATAATAATAATAATAATAATAATAGAAATGTCGAATATTAATTCTTACCTTAGTTCAGCGAAGATAATCATATAATATGCGCTGCACACGAAAACCAGATACCCAAAAAACTGTGCCGCATTGCACGTCCACCGTGGTCCAAGTATGATGGGGAATATTGCTAGTACCTAGAACAAACAGTTCACGGAAACGCCTAAATCACAGAAGCATAGACTTAGAATAACGCAGAAAACTGGTGAACTATACAGTCTATGATATAGCAGGTAGGTCAAGAGCAGCGTGTTAACCTGAACTCCTGATGTGAAGATCACACTATTAACTATCTTTAGTGGCCAGATAGGAATTGCTTCAAATGATTTGAGAAAAATAAAAACAGGATCATCAATACTAGGTCCGTTTCCGGATGATAACAGTCGTATTTTCATCTTTGTATCTATGCCATGTTGTACTTTTTTTAAATTATTGCCCATATCTTCCCGAATCAAATTGTTACCTACCATTGTTCTACTCAAATTTCCCCAAGATTATCAACGAGCTTAATGATTATGTAAACTATTAACTTTAGGAACTCCTGTACAAATGCACAAAACCCTTTAACACGGCATCTTCAAGATGTTGACCATTTACTGAATGTGTAGGGTGGTCGAAACACCATCGCAAATACAGAATCACTCGAGACAGAAACCATCGCCATCCACAAGTGGTGAGTTGTCAGAACAAATGGTGTTTGTCAGAAACCATCACTGCTGGGAATCTCCAGTTTGTTGTGATATCCTAATATTTATCTACATCTGAATATTGATACAAATGCCGTTACATTGTTAGACTGACGGTACAGATCTCATCTTGTCATTATTGTATATCAGTGTGCACAGCTTTGTAGAGAGTGTATCGTATCCTTTACATCTAGATGAAAGTAATACTTTTGATGACATGCGTGCATATTAGTGACAATGCATCCACCGACAATCTATAGCGAGGAATCAATACTCGTTTGCAGCACTTGTCTTGACAGTAGTAGTAGTAGTAGTAGTAGTAGTAGTAGTAGTAGTAGTAGTAGTAGTAGTAGTAGTAGTAGTAGTAGTAGTAGTAGTAGTAGTTGGCACACGGCAAAACATGGACCATCATTTCTGGGCGACTATTATGGACAGCGGCGATATATTACACAGTATAGTGTAAGAAGCCTAAACACATGATGATGATAATGATGATAATGATGATGACAGTGCACCATTGGAAATTATGCTGTCTGGCCATCGGTGTCTAGTGATGATGCATACGTGTTTGTGGTGGCAGGCATCAAGCTTGTCGAGAGCTGCCTTTGGAGCTGCCCAACTGTTACCGTTATACAGTATCAAGGATATGCATGTTACCTTGAATAAACATAGTCTTTTTGTCAAGGGCAACTTTAATCTACGAATCCATAGCTTCCAGAATGACTGGAAAGCTATGTCCCTCATGACGCGGAGTACAGCAATGTCAGCAGTACTACAAAGCAGTGAGCCCAGGATTTTACTTTTCCTCCATGATAAGCCAACATGAAGCGGATCGGTATTTTTCTTTAGTTTCATGCTTTATAGAGAGGTATATGTGGGTGAACTCTTTTTGTATTCATTCAGAAAGAGATTCTCAATATTTAGTTTACTTGCATCTATTGGGAGAAGTTTGTCACGGGGTTTCATATCCTCGTCTGTGAGGTCCACATCGACAGCATAGTCCATCATTAGCGGCATACCCAGTATGGACACTGCAGCAGCAGGGTAACAGGTGACAAACTCAGGGAATAGCAAATTTCATTCTGGGGAGCCGATTGATGTCTAAAACTCTACATACTTCACTGATTTGACTCGTACTCGCAGCTTGGTGTCTGCAAGTAGCAAGTCTCACTAGTCATAGCCCATCTTCATTACAACTGGCCTGACGTAGTACATCTAGGATCTGCGAGTGCTTAATTGTGTCGAAGGCTCGTGCCAATTCCCATGGCGAGCCGATTGATGTCTCAAACTCTACCGACTTGGCTTGTACTCTGATCTTGATGTCTGCAAGTAGTAGTTGCACTAGCCGTGGCTCATCTTCATGGCAACTGGCATGACGTAGAACATCTAGGATCGCTGAACGTTTAATTGTGTCGAAGGCTCGTGCCAATGCCCATTTTATGCAAATTCCATTGTTTGGACATGATTACTGACACAAGCATGCATTGAGCCCATACTGTGTCTGCGTAGCTGTGTCCACGTGTAAAGCCATTTTGAAATCTGGTGAAGTCATCGATCTTGTCTCAGATGCAGCATAGAGTAACATTGGATAGGACTTTCCATCTGCTATTGACTGGCAGGGGCCAGCTAGCTTCTTGTGCTTTGGTAGTGCCATAACAGTGCCTTGACATACAGCATTGATCGAAAGGTGTTGCATAAAAGCTGAATGAGTGCCTGATTAGCTTTGAGATAATATCACTTGCATATTTGAATTGTTCATTGCCCATGCCATCAAGACCAGATGCACGTCCATTTTTCTGGGCTTTGAGCGCCTTCGCAACTTCTGATGTTTTAATTGGTGTTAGTAATGGCTTGAGCTCTTATTAGAATGGGTTCAAGGGCTAATCATCACGGTCAGTGAACTGTTCCTTTAACCATTCTCTTCACACCCGATAAAGTGTTGTGTAGTTATCAAGCGGCAACTGCCAATGGCCACGGTATGCTACCTACAGAAAGTATAGCATGCAGGCTATGCCATCAGACGCGGTATGCTGCCTACACCTGGACCTGCCTGCTTGACAACTTAAATGTTCTAATTATTTAGTTGTTTATTGTGTACTGTAAATCATTAGTTAGTTGGATATATCGTGCAGTTAATCTAACATTTGTGTTTATCTAGTCCTCTATGACTAGACGCAGTTGCAGCTCAGCAATGGCTTCTAGTCATATTAATTTCCAAAGAATATCCAACAGCCTTCCTGTTTGTCTTCCTAGAGATTGAGATACATAGAATTCATCGATGAATGTGCATGATTAGAATGTTAACCCATATGATGACAGATCATGAAAAAAGTACTTTTTTCTTTTCTATCTTACGATGTATTTCATGTTCTGTTGAATATTTTGACATTTTTATGACCTAAGGTAGCAATGGCTTCTGCTCATAGCGATGTAAAAGATATCCAATAGCCTTCAAAATAACTGATTCCCAGTAGAATAATGAACATAGACTAGGTGTAAGTCTGGACCTTCCACGGCTTTTGACAACATCGACCATACCATATTATTTTAAAAACCTCTCTTATTATGGTATCTGAGGCATCCCATTTAACTTAATGCAAAGTTACTTGTCAAATAGTGTACAGACTGACTGTGTACAGTTCAATGGGGCCATTTTAAGATGTAATCTGCGGTGTCCATCAAGGTTTCATTTGTTTGCCTCTGTTGTTTCCACTGTATAAGAATGACCTACACAATGGCTGTGACCATCTATCAGTAATATTATTTGCAGATGACACCAATGCTTTCTGCCGCCACCAAGATATGAAAACATTATAGAAAGATGTAAATAATGCAGCAAATAATAGACTTGTTTAAAGCAAAGAAATTATCCATAAATGTGGACAAAACAAATTACATATTATTCACTGAGAAGTTAAAAGAAACTGTGCTCCCAAATCTTATTTTAAACAATTGGATAATACATAAGGCTCAATATGCTATGTTTCTTGGCGTATATTTGGACAACGATTTGACATGGCAGAAGATGGCGCATTACCAGATATAGGGAAAATGGAAAATATATGCTGCATACACAAACAAGGATCCAAAAATGACCCACGTAACTACAGCCCAATTAGTCTTATCTCTACCTTGTGTAAGGTACTGGAGTCATTCATAATGGACAGCATTGTAGATTTTCTGGAAACGGCCAATCTATTTACCAAATGCCAGCATGGATTCCAACACAACAGATCATGTAAAACTCAACTACTAGAGTACTTCTAAGATATAACATCCAAACTTGACTCAAATGAACCTGTCGATGCAGTATATTTAGACTTCCCAAAAGCATTCGATACTGTACCGCACCAACGACTCCAAACAAAACTCAGAAGCTATGGCATAGGTGGCAATCTAGTAAAATGGGCAGGAAACTACCTAGTTAATAGAATACAGAGAGTAATGATCAATGATGCAATATCAGACTGGATAGAGATGACCAGCGGTGTGCCACAAGGAAGTGTTCTGGTACCTATACTCTTTCTGATATACATACATGATGAATCAGACCAGACCTACTATCCTGCCATTGCAAAATATGTGCAGATGACACAAAAATATATGACAATCCAGCCACCAGTAAGATCGAAGACAACATAGACAAAGTATTTAAGTGGTCGCAGAAATGACAGCTATCGTTCAACACAGATAAAATACATGTTCTACATTTCGGCAGGAATAACCCACAAACTATATACTATATGCCAGATACACCGGACATGCACTCTGTATCAACAACAGAGGTCGAAAACGACCTGGGAGTGCACATTGATAGAAACCTCTCTTTTGGTATACGCATAGGTAATGTTGTATATAAGTCAAACAACACAACAGAAACCCATCTACATTCATGCTCCTGTACAAGTCTCTAGTGAGAAATATTCTCTAATATTGCAGCTCGGCATGGTCGCCAAGACTGAAAAGGCAATCACAGCTATTAGAAAGAGTTCTATGCCGAGCAACAAAATCTATCACGCAAATCAGAGAAAATAGTTACACAGAAAGATTTAAATGTTAGTGAAACATAGACAGTTTTAATTGAAAACATTTAAGCTCATCAGGGATCTATATAATATTGATAAAGACTACTTTTTCGAAACATCCAGTATTACACAAACCAGAGGTCATAAGTTCAAGCTCAACATAAAACGCAGCAACAAAGATATTCGCAAGCACTTCTCTACCAATAGAGTGGTACAACATTGGAATTCACTGCCAGCTACCATAGCCGAGGCAACCACAGTCGAATCATTCAAGAACAAACTAGATACCTACTTCAAAGAAAGAACATTTGAATTTAACTGAACAAGCCATACTTGTACTAGCCCATCACAAAATCTTAGTACATTGTTACCAATATGGTTAACTGAGCTTGGAGTAGGCTGTATACTGGTAAGACGATGCTTGGCAGCGATTCCAATTACCAGTAGATAGCTCTCTGCTTTCTATGGCCACATGTTTGTCATAGCACGCAGAGAGGTTAGCAGATCACTTGAGGATTAGGAATCTCATTCAAATATGGCTAAATCAGACTCGAATTAGATATGTCACTGCTTTTCCATAGCCGCATTTTGTGGATAGGATGAAGTGACACTAGCATACAGCAGCGGATTCGGGTGTAACCATGAGTGTAGGCGACGCAACGCAGCTGACACGGGGATCACCCATCTGCCCTTTTCCAAAATAGACTTAACATCTTAAATCTAATGACACGGAAATATGGAAAGTTTCGAGGAGCCATAATTGAGCAGCAACAATCAACCCCTCGAGAACAAACCAGATATTTACTTCAAAGAAAGAATACTCAGATTTAACTGAGCAAATCAAACTTTTTCAATGATGATGATGATGATGATGATGATGATGATGATGATGATGATGATGATGATGTTGATGATGATGATGATACTGAAACTGCTAAATCAAAGGTAGCACATAGTATCAGTAGCATAGCGCAGACTCATACAATATCTAGCACATGATATTGTAAAGGCTCTATTCGTAACACTGATACTCCCTAATATCATCTACTGTAATGCTATCTGGACTAACACGTGTGGCACTAAACTAAAACAATTAAACCAATACAAAAGCAAGCTATTAAATTATTCTGGCAAACAGCAGGGGCCAAGCTATCTTCAAAACTGAAAAGAATTCTTAAGCTTGGGGACATTGGAACGGTCCAACTATACACTATCTTAAGGGATTCCCACAATGGCAATTTAACCCCATCTCTGAATAATATCTTCCTGACTAATTAAGATATACATTCGCGCAACAAAAGAAGGAAAAAATGGCCTACACAGCATACAAATACTCAACTACAATCCAACAAAAGCCCTAACATCTAGCAATACAATTATAGATTAATAACTAAACAAGGTTGAAATAACAAATGCAGACCACATTTTTATAGCAGGGGATTTCAACTTCTCTACAATTAATCGGAGCGCTGGATTTTCTTCAAATGAAGAAGATGCATTTCTAAACACTACCAGCGATATTTTCCTATGGCAACTAGTTACTAATGTGACATGACATAGAATACATCAGACTTTTGGATCTAGTTTTAACTTTTAACAAACAACCAAAAAGTGTCCACGACATAGCCCACATACCGCCACTAGGTAAAAGTGGCCATGATGTTCTACATCCTGACATCTTAAGCACAAGCAAACAAATAGCCAAGCTAACGCTACTGGTGAACAAAGGACAGTATACTGAAATGAGAAAAGACTTACGAGCGACAGACTGGAATCATCTCCACGAACTTAATGCATCAGAAGCTTGGAACATTGATCACAATGAAAGAGCAGTATATACTTTCGTCAAAACAACATGGTAAGAAAAAGCACACCTGGCTTGACTGTACTGCAACACAATCACTAAATAGCATACATCTAGCATAATAAGATACAATGTACCACACCAACGACTCCAAACAAAACTGAGAAACTATGGATATTGGCGATAATTTAGTTAAATGGATAGGAATCTATTCAGGATAACATAGACAGAATATGTAAGTGATCACAAACATAGTAAATATCTTTCAACACAGATAAAGACACATACACATTGGTAGAAATAACCAATTAAATTAAATTAAATAATATGACAGATACCCCAGATGTGTATCCTTTATCAACATCAGAGGTAGAAAAAGACTTGGGAGTACATATTGACATAAATCTTTCTTTTGATAATCATATAGGTATTAGCATATCATAGGCGAACAGCATAACAGGACTAATCAAGAGAACATTTACCAAAATTAACCCATCTACTTTCACGCTCTTGTAAAGGTCTCTAATACTTCAACTTGCCATGGTCACCAAGATTGAAAAGGCTCTCACAGCTATTAGAAAGAGTTCAACGCTGAGCAACAAAACTCGTCCCACAAATCAGAGAGTATAGCTACATGGAAAGACTTGAAGCTTTAAATCTAATTTCACTCAAATATAGACGGTTTCGAGGAGATTTAATTGGAACATTCGAGCTCATCAGCGATCTTTATAATATTGATAAAGACTACTTTTTCGAACCATCCAGTGGTACACAGACCAAAGGTCATAAGTTCTAACTCAACATAAGACACATCAACAAAGATATTTGCAAGCACTTTTCCGCTAAAAGCGTGGTATCACATTGGAATTCACTGCCAGCAACAATAGCCGAAGCGACACCAATCTAATCATTCAAGAACAAGCTAGATAAATACTTCAAAGAAACAACATTTGAATTTGACTGAACTGGCCATGTATATATATTTACCAGCCCATCACTAAGTCTTACTGCATGTATACCAATGCAGTGGACTGGTCTTGTAGTATAGCCTGTGCATCAGCAAGAACATGTTCAGTAACGATTTCATGCAATTACCAGTAGATAGGTCTTTGCTATCCACATCTGCATTTCTTTGGTAGCATGAGGAGACACTAAGGTGGAGAGGGAGACTCGGATAGTGTTAGACACAGAAAATGACAGCAACAGAAAGAAGGCCATCTATGATTCCCAAGAGTCAACATGTAACCAAATACTAGGTGCAACGAGGTGTAATATTGAGTGTAGGTGCCACACCACAGCTAAAGCGGAGAACGGCCATTTGTACCTCAGCACTTCCACAAAACAGGGCTAAAGTCTTAAATCCCATGTCACCGATATACTGACGGTATCGAGGGGGCTTAATTAAGCGGCAACAGTCAAATCATTCAAGAACACACTATAGATATCTACTTCAAAGAAAGAGCTTTTGAATTGGGCTGAGCAAGTCAGCCATACCATAACCAAAACACCATGATGAGACACTGACACGTGAGTAGAACTGTCATAAATTGTTGAAAAGGTTGCACATTCTGCATTACGACCCAGCACATCGTCGATTTGGGAGGTATTATTGTGGTGCATGTAAATTGGATTAACAGAGGAAGCTTGGTTTGACTCGTGTACAAAGGATTTCACTTGCCTGTCATTCTTGTCATCTCTGGCTAGGGGCTATGGTGTCATCCATAGAAATATTACTTCCCAGTTTTTCATTTAGTGGGGACCTCTTGGTGCTCCCAAAAAGCAATTCTTTCACTATAGAAACCAATAGGAAAACCCCATACCACCCTAATTCAAACGCCTGCCGCATAAGAACTACTTGCTCTTTTAAGACGTTTGTTTATGTTTCCTGTCAGAACGGTTTGATGTCACAACACAAGTATTAATAATCATTAAAAGGGCTTCGTTTGTCAGTATTAATGTTTTTGTTCGACATCCCATTAGTCTTTGAACTGGTGACCCTAGCTGTTTGTCTCGAGGTGTATTACGAAATTCCAGTAAGGCTATTATTATCTGCTCTGGCTTTTACTAACAAACGTTTTGCCATCAGAGCTGCTTTTTCTGTCATTCCATTCGAACGCGGGTATTTTGGGCTAGACGTAGTATGCTTAAATTGATATGTATTAGCGGACACTTTGAATTCATGACAAGAGAATTGAAGACCATTGTCCAAGACCATTTCCTCCACAATTCCATAACGTGTAAATTGTGATTTACGTTGATATATTATTTCATAAGATTTGGTCTCCAGATGGTTCGCAATTGTGCAACTTCAAAGAATCCTGAATAATAATCATCAATAATGAGGTACTGTGTAGAATTAAATTCAAACAAATCAGTACCAAGGTCTGTCTGGGATTTCATTAGTGAATAGTGATTATCTTGGCATTTTCAATTCTGTATTCATTGCAAATATCGCATCTTGAAACCATTTCTTCATTATTGGAATTCATCCCAGGCCGAAACACAACGTCCTTTGCCCGACTTTTGGATTTTCTATGCCCATATGAGCGCTGTGTATTTGATTCAATATTTCAGCTCTCATAGAGTTTGGAATAATGAGCCTTTCCGATTTAAATAGCAAATCTTCATAGATAGATGTTTCTTCTCGATAATTCCAAAATTCTCTGACCTCTTGTTCACTTTCATTTCTATCGGTAGGCCACCCATTAAGAACAACGTTTTTCGGTTTTATTAAGACATTGTCTGCGCCAGTTTCGCGTTTTATTTGTACCAATTTGTCTTGTGAAACAGGCAATATGCTTATGATATTGACATACAATTCGTAATCATAATGTCTATATTCAGACGTCTCTTGCAAATATTCTCCGATTAGCGCATCTGCGATATACAATTCTTTTCCAATTTTGTATTTTACGCAGAGATTGTACTTTTGTTTGCGGTTTGATATAACGGTTTCTGGAAAATTGCCTCAAGTGATTTATGATCCGTTTCAATGTATACCAGTGGCTGGCCATAAATATAGTCATACAATTTATCACAGCTAAATATGATAGCAAGCATGTCTTTTTCAATCTGCACGTAATTCCTTTGCGCATCAGTTAACGCTTGTGAAGCGTAAGCTACAGGCCAGCTGTCTTGCACTAAAACTCCTCCTAGCCCATCTGAGCTTGTATCTATTGATAAAGTTACCGGTCTATTTATGTTGAAATAGTTGAGAGCTGGACCTGTGTAAGCATGTATTTTAGCTTGTTGAAGCTGTTCTCATGACTCTGATCCCAGTGCCACTTAACATCATTATGGGATAACTGCCTTAAAAGGGCACTAACAGTAGACTGGTTAGGCATGAATTTTGACATATAATTAATCACACCTAGAAATCGCTGTAAAGCTGGCTTGTCTGTAGGAGACAGCATTTGCTGTACAGCTCATATTTTCGTTGGATCAGGATTCAAACCCTGGCTCCTCAGTGTGTGTCCTACACAATTAATAACATTAACACGGATTTGACATTTATCCTTGTTCAGTTTAAGGTTACATTCTTTAACCCTTTCAAGAGCGTTTCTTAACCTTTGATCATGTTGCTCTCGGGTTTCTCCCCAGATTAAAATATCATCCACAATGCATTCTACACCTTCTGAAGTGTCAAAGATCTCTGACATTTTCCTTTGAAATATTTCTGATGGCGTTTTGATACCAAATGCTAACCCTTTACATCTTAATCTGCCAAGGGGGCTGGTAAAGATGCACAGTTTTTAACTTTCATGGTCTAATTTCATTTGCCAATAGCCCGAGTTGGCATCTAGTTTTGAAAAGTATTTTGCTTTTGGGCTTCTAGATGCAATCTCTCCTAGTGTCAGCAGTGGATAATGCTCTCTTTGAGTGGTCTTGCTTAAGTCTCTTGGATCTAAGCACAGCCTAATTTCTTCATTTGATTTTGGTACTACTATTAACGCATTCACTTGGCTCCACTACTTTTCCTATCACACCAAGATTCTCCATGCGGATTAATTCCGCTTTTAATTTATTCTGTAAAGCAACAGGTACTTTCCTGGGCAGATGTAGGCATGGTTTTGCAGAAGTATCTATTTTAATACGATGCTCACCTTCGAGACAACCGACTCCGCAGAAGCCATCATTGTATTCCTCGAATATATTCTCGTTGTCGTCACTGATGCTGATACATAGAACACGTTTGATCACACCAAGTTTTTGGCTTGTTTCCTACAGGTTTATCCAGGACCATGAATTCTAAATCATACAATCTGTCCTTGTGTTCGCACAATAGTGTTCATTTGCCATACGGATGGAATTTTTGTCCATCAAATGTTACAAGTTTGACGTTTGCAGATTTCAATGCTTTACATCCAAGACAGCGAAATGTTGTTTTTTTTATAAATATTGCATTCCTCTCTAGTGTCAATTTTGAACTTTTCAATAGCATTGTTCACTTTTAAGTAAACAAATACGAGCGTTAAGGTTTTAAGGAAATACAGAAATATGTTATTTAGTACAATTTTGAACACGATGTGACAAATGTTCTTTTAAAAATTTTAGATTTAATTTAATTGGATGGCATTGCCTTCTTAGGCAGCAATGACTTCGAATCAAATTAGTGCATATGCCCATGAGATTGCTGGTGGGTTTTTAATGGCACGGACCTCACAAGAAAGGTGATAGCAATACATTCTTTCAATGAACCGTTCCGGTTTTAGCTATGCCCCGCCCATCGCTAGCTAAGCTCCACCCACACCTCGCTCGTGTTTGGATAGATCGATCTCTGAGCACCCTGACTGTCAATTTCCAAAAAAATACACATGTAAGCTGTTGAATATTTTGAAACTATTTTGACTGGGTGCTGTTGCTGCCTAAGACAGAAATAGCGCCCAGTCAAATTAGTTTCAAAATATTCAACAGCATGTTTAGTAAATAGCAAAGAATTACAAAGGCATATAATTCATGCAACGTTTCGAACTGTTTGAGATTTTATGACGGTCTATATGGAACCCTTTGTGGCGTAATGATTTTGACGTCATCATACACGCGCTGATGTAGATTCTAGCGGTTAACGCGTATAATGGTGATATAGAGTAAAATAAATGTATATTAAATACCCTCTACATGGTATGTAAGAAGAAAATAATGCACTAAAGATAGCAGCCTGCCATTGCCTAATAGCCACAGTTACCACCCCCCCCCCCACCCCCCACCCCCACCCACCCACTTATAAGCATCATATGGCCCATTTAGTATACAATAGGCAAATAATTGACTAACTACTGGTAATTGTCACAGGCAGGTTACTTGAATCGTGTCAATTCATGAAAATAGGTTACCAAAGAGAGGCATGATGGCCAGATTCTATAAAATTTAATTTTGTCATGGAACATGTATATAAATCAACATGCGTTGATGCGAATATGTGATGTGAATCCCCATCTTTTCATGAAATGACCCAAGTAAAAGGTTACTTATAGCTATTATACATGTACCATGTTGGTCTTGTGATATCATGTCCATTCTGTATGAAAACTGATTAAAAATTAACCATTTGATGATCAGATCTGCTCAAGAAAATTGTAAGTTCTTTCACAGAAAATGCTCCTTTTTAGACCCAGATATTTTAGAGAAGTCTATTTTTTAGATTTATGACTATGACTGAAGATTATCAAACCGGCCCTAATGAGTAATTCCAGTGAGAATTTCTCAAGACTCCAATAGAGGCCATTTAAAGGGTTGCTACACGTCCACTTGGCTGGCCAATTAGAAACAGTATCTCAATATCAACTTGACGGGATGTAGTGGAAAATCAAAGCTGAGCAATCAAAATTCTACAATCTTTAGTTCCATCAGCCCAATACTGTTAATATCAAGAATAATTCATTTCATGAAAACTATCAGAAAGTTCAATATGATCTTTTCTTAGAGAATGTCTATTTCCAAGCAAGGCATTATATTTTATAAAAATGTACCAGTGGAATGACTGGCTATGTTATCGATTCAGCTATTCTGCTGGTGACTTTAAAAGAGACACGTAGTAACCTGCAAGCTGACATTGATTTGTAATATCACAGCACTTCTACTGGCCTGCAAATGTGCACTCCTCAAGACCATTGCAGAGGCCGGTAGAGCTGAGAATTTTGTATCAAGGCAGCTTGGAAGACATGCAGAATCGACATATTTTCTCATAGGTCAGGGCAAATTATTTGTCCATTGTATCTTGTTCCGGCATATCTATTTCAAGATAGTTATACAGATAAGCTACTGAATATCGTGAACCCAATTTCACTAGGAGCTATTGTTACAGAATTAGCGAGAGAGAGAGAGAGAGAGAGAGAGAGAGAGAAGAGAAGAGAGAGAGAAGAGAGAGAGAAGAGAGAGAGAGAGAGAGAGAGAGAGAGAGAAGAGAGGGAGAAGAGAAGAGAGAAAGAAAGAGAGAGAGAGAGAAAAGAGACGAGAGAGAGAGAGAGAGAGAGAGAGAGAGAGAGAGAGAGAGAGAGAGAAAAGAGAAAGAGAGAGTCAATAAGGTATCAACACCATTATTTGGTCCTCAATTTAAGGTCATGAAATTGTGTTATTTTGGTAATAGAAAATACATTGAATTTCTTAATGTAAAATGAGTACGAAATCCATCTTCAACTTTGGCCAGTTTTTTACCTCATCCTTGAAAATTTGAAGAAATATCTTTTAAATGTGTCCGAGAAGGTTTGCAATTTCACCTTCAGAGTATGTGACTAGATACTTACAGCCTTTTGATATCCTGTCATGTTTGCACCCTGGGAAGGTATGGAATTCTAAGGTACCAAATTCCAGGCCTTGAAAACATCGAAAATTCAATATTTTCTGCTATGTTTGGGAAATGTATGGAAACTTGAAATCTTAATGTAGATACATGCTTCATACAGAAGTATGTTAAGTCTGGAAAAGTATGGAAATATAAGAAACCTGTTTCCAGGCCTTGAAATGTATGGAAAAAACATTGAAATGTCAGATGTGATTCTCATTTGCAAAATAATATAGATAATATTCAGAATAGTGACACTCTGGTACAAATTCTGCTAAATTTGTCAGGATTTTTAATCGAAACGAATGAGGACTCTATAAAATTGAGAAATTATCTATGGAAAATGTATGGAATTTTATTCTCCATATGTATGAATCTTGTAGATAATATTCAATATCTTGACTACGAATTCTGACAGTTATCTGTCAAATTTGTTTTGATTTGAAATGGACAGTGGTTGGAGACATCATAAAATGAGTATGGAAGATGATAAATTAGGTCTGGAAAACGTATAGACTTTCATTCTGAAGATGTACATGTTGCAAACACACGCACGCATGCACGCACGCACGCACGCACGCACGCACGCACGCACGCACGCACGCACGCACGCACGCACGCACGCACGCACGCACGCACTCACTCACTCACTCACTCACTCACTCACTCACGCACGCACGCACGCACGCACGCACGCACGCACGCACGCACGCACGCACACACTCACGCACTCACGCACGCACGCACGCACGCTCGCTCGCTCGCACACACGCTCGCTCGCTCGCACGCACGCACGCACGCACGCACACACGCACGCACGCATGCAAGCACTCTCACTCGCTCGCACGCACGCACGCACGCACGCACGCACGCACGCACGCACGCACGCACACACGCTCGCATGCATGCACGCACGCACGCACGCACGCACGCACGCTCTCACGCACGCACGCACGCACGCACGCACACTGAGCTCATGAATAATTATTAAGCTTCATGAGCAAAGCTGTCATCATGCCATGAAACGGCTGATGGCACTGTTAGGGTTTGAAGTGTGACTGAGGACAGTATGAAAAAATTAGCTGAAATATAAACAGCACATTTTAATACATACCTCACAATGTTAATAACGTTGCAATAAATTGGATAAGCAAAAAATCTAATACCATGTTAGGGGAGACAATTCCTCATAGTAAAATATGTGACTTAAATTATTTCTCTATGAAGACTTGTCTCCCCTTAGACAGCATGCTATTTTTAGCCCATAGCATATATTGTAATTTAGATCCGTTATGCGCATATATCAAATAGAAATCTCTAGATATCGTTCTGTTTGAAAGAGGGGTTTTGTCAGTTAATGAATTATATCTAATTGACCTCTACAAAATGCATTTAAAACTGCTTGAAGGGACACCCGCTTTTTTATCCATAAACCGTCGTATTCGTTAAACATAAGATGGAATCACCATCGCAGTTCATAGAATGAATACAACGTTATACGTCCAAGATAAAATAGGATCATCGACGTGTACTGAATATTTGCTGGCTTTTAACTGCCACTTTGTTGTGCTTGCAAAGGAGTCGCTTAAGAAGGCTTCAGTACGCTTTTCTGGTGATGTTTAGTTCAGAATTTTTGCTATATTTTCAACGCAATTATCATAAAACTTTTGTATTTTTATTTAGGAGCTATGCATTTAATTATTATGATCAAAGATATCTCTATCTTCCAAGAAGCTGCTTCGCGAACGAACAATTACTCTCCGTTACCAGTTTTCATGAATTTTACATTTGGCAGTCGCTCCTAAGACGATTAGGGGTTTGTTTGTTTTTAATTGTGACACGCGAACCTGTTAAGAATATACAGATCACTTATCGGGCGCATTAGAGACTGAATACTTATTTCAATTATGAATAGAGTCGCAAGGAATGCATATGCCTATATACGCAATATTGTTTTATTTAGCGACAAAAACACGGAAGTGGTAAGTTGTGTGAGCATGACATCATATTTAATAAGCCCATAATACTCTTAGTTGAGTCTCGATATCAGTCAAAACGCAGGTGCACAACCACATGGAAAGCCATGCCTTCAAACCTGACATGAACATGTCAACAGTTCCGTAAACAGTTGATACATCTATCATGATAGCTGATGAGATTATGGTTAAGCGTTGTGACACTTCCCTCTGGATATTCTTCCTCAACGTGGTATTTCCAGTGCGACACGCATCTTGCCATCAGCATCAGTGAATTTTTAATTATATGACTGGGCGACATTTATGAGTTGAAAACTCTAAAAGTTGAAAATAGCTTGTCGCCCAGTAGTTAAAAATTTCATTCACTAGGCGACAAATTTTGGTGACTGGGCGACATTTATGTCGCCCAGTCACCAAAGTTTGTCGCCTAGTGAATGAAATTTTTAACTACTGGGCGACAAGCTATTTTCAACTTTTACTTATGAGTACATACATATTTGAGCTCTTATTACTCGTGAAGTATTGCTGTATAATAATATAGAATGGGTTAAACACGTTTGTGCGCCCTGTGCATGTGTTGCCTAGTAGAAATTCTTATATACCTAGTCATAGGCGCTGAGACAGGGTATGACATTCGGGTACTCGTGAGATGTCCTACGGGTACTCGCGAGATCGGCGAGATGTGTACTCTCAGCATAGCACGTAGCTACGGCTCTACGTTTACTATTGTTTAGATTGAGGGTGTAACTGCGTAATGCCCCACCCCATTTTTCAATGTTCAGATGCCAATTATTCATCTTTATTTTTATTTGCGCAGTCCATTTTCTGATAGGCCTAACTGAAATGTATTGCACTTTTACTTTAAAATGGTCATGAACTCTCGGGAAGTCAGACACATTGTTTCAGTGACGCTAATTATGAAATATGCTGAATGTTTGGAGAATAATTTACTCGAATGTGGTTGCTGCCTGTGACAGAAACGAATTTGTTCTCAAAATAATCAACAAGAGTTTAACTATAGCATATACTTAAGTTTTTGGCGTGAAGTAGTCGGCGCAATAGATAGGTATACCTGTATCTGTTCTACGTAATTATGTCTGTTGCATCAATACATTGAATTTTATTAGCATTTTTGCCGTTTTTGTATTTAACCTCCGGCATAATAATTACTATAGTAGCTATTTCACCACTCTCCAACGGGCTACAGGCAGGAATTCCGCATAATAATGTGAAAATACTGCCGATTAGTCATACACAATCACAATGTACAATGGCAATTGATACGGGATTGAATGATTCACCCACAAATGATGTAATTCAGTCATCATTCGGTATATTGCACTCAAAGTCAGATTTGCGTAAGCTGATGCATAAAAATGTTAATTACATGTATGCCTTAGTGATAACTATAATTAACAGCTCTGCACATCAGTTCAAGCAAATCTGACTTTGAGCGCAGTGTGTTGATGGTGTTGTTTGCCACTCAGAATGCGGGAAATGGCCTCCCAGAGCATCTAATTTGCAGACTCCCACCCCCCCCCCCCACCCCCCACCCACCCCACCCCCACGCCCACAGCCAGAGAGAGGGGTAACGAGTTACCACTCTCACACACTCCAATGATCGATCTCGCCCAGTAAGATTTGCTTTAAAAATGCACTGATCAGCATGGAATGAGGATAAGTGGTCAGCTTGGAGACGAGCCCTTGTTTCAGGTTGGTGTCGCATTGCCTTACTAGAAGGACGATCACTATGCGTAGATCACCTCTTCGTCAAGGATAGCATTCTCCCCGACTTTGAGATGATTCCTCCTTGCGGTGAAGGTGACCATTTGGCTTGAACGTAAGTGTAAATATCTCCTGGTTGTAAGACCCTGGATTGTACCAACTGCTCGCTCCCGATCTCCATGGTCCTGCCAACATTGACAACTGGGTGAGCTAGTTCACCACTCGAGATCTTGCAATGAGATCATGCCGCGTGGGTAGCTTGATCAAATTGTGTCCATTCGCCACGATAGGGCTAAGCACAGTTGCGACCATATCGATCATGTCCGTTTCGAACAATGTGACTTGCAGATTCCTCCTTGTGGGTCATTTGCACATTCTCCTCACCACAGACATCATCTTGAGGTCAACAGGCAGGGGCATGCTCGCATCCATACTGTACATCCACGTCGCCATTGTGTAAGGCTATCTGCCATCCAATAATGCCAACTGCCCAGATAACAAGACTATGCTTGCCCAACATTGCTCCAACGTGCGCTTTAATATTGGCCCGATGTTGGCTGTTTAGGTTGGCCCAACATAATTCTGCTCACTTGTTTAACATCATATGACATTGACCCAACCTTGACAGCATAGGTTTGCCCAACATCATTCTGCTCATTTGGTCTAACATATTTTACAAATATTAGGGAATTAATGAAAAAAGATGTATGTCCAATATGCTTAGTAAATGTTTCAAACCCGTTTGCTATGTACTACATTATGTTATTAGCCAAAATGCTGAGAAGCGAGTACAATGTAAAAACAAACATATGCAAAGTTTTTGATAGACTAAATAAGAGAATGCATTTATTCATAAAAGATTGTCAATTTCTTATGATGGTTTCTTCACAAGACATATTGATATTATACTGCAGCATAGAAGTATCTAGAGGAAGGATCTATTTATACCACATGATTGCTTCTAGATACAGAACTGCTTACAGATCAATACGCCCAATCATTGTATTCCAAACACGAACTTAATTTAACTTATGAAATAATGCTATCTCGCATTGTTGAGTTATCTCCATTGATAAGTGAATATTTATATTTAATAAACCGAAATCTGGCACCTAATTATCAAATACATAGGCTTAATTACTTTCGATAACAAACAGTAGGAAAATGCTTTGCCTCAACCCATGTATATAACATTTATAATACACATTGGCTATACGTTGTTGGGCCAACATTGGCCGAACCACTGTAACACAAACTAATTTTGCCAGTGCTATGCCAATGTTGGTCCAACATATGTATAAAACATTTGTAATATGCATTGGCTATAAGTTGTTGGGTCAACCTTGGGCCAAACAACTCTAACCCTAAGTAATTTTGCCACTGGTATGCCAACTTTGGCCTAGCACATAGTTTATAGTAGTTATATAATACATTGGCTATAATCTGTTTGGCCAACGTTGGCCCAACAACTCTAACCCATCTGTAACTTTGTCACTGTTATATACGTTGGCCCAACCATTCATCGCCAATAGTGATGGTGCCAACCAATTGGTAACGTTGGCACAAAGTAGTAATGTTATCTGGGTGGTCTGTTTCGTTTCTGTCACTCTCCATTGTAGTGGCCAGCATTATTTTATTTACATGTACACTGGTTTCAATCAAAATCTCTGAAATATCTATTAGTATGCACTACGTTAACCGTCTGCACAAATTCACATGGACAACATGCACAATCATGACCGATTATTGACGTTTTATGCTGATTTCAGTGGCCACTAAGTAGTAAAATAAGTTTAGACTCGCATTCGTGCATCTTGAAAACATACCTATAGAGGTCAATATCGTCATAGTACTGCACATAAAACTGATTATATGCGATTTACCATGATTTTGCCATTTTACAGTGAATTACCCCATCAAGATTGTTGTAAAATCTTAAATAATTTCATAATCGGATTCCCCCACCCTCGAAAACATACCTATAGATGTCAACATCATCATTCTCCTGTGTTTAGAACATAAATTATGACAAAATCAAGATTTGGGTCATTGGGGGCCATCTTGAATTCTGAAAAAAGCCAAGCAGGTGGCCATCGCCACTCGCCAACCAGTCATCATTTCGTCTAGACACAAAATAC
Source organism: Chaetoderma sp. LZ-2023a (assembly GCA_034401795.1). NCBI lineage: Eukaryota > Metazoa > Mollusca > Caudofoveata > Chaetodermatida > Chaetodermatidae > Chaetoderma > Chaetoderma sp. LZ-2023a. The sequence goes on along the minus strand of CM067362.1, from coordinate 97,021,840 downwards.
TATGGGAAAATAGAAAAACTGATGGCAAACCGAAATTGCAAGGCTTTCTAGAATCATTTGATTCCACCACTGGACAGTCATTATTGATGATGACGATGCCGATGATGACGATGTCAATGATGATGCTACCAATATTGTATAATGTAATGTAACTTACTCGAAGTCAGTGCGTACTAATAGCGGTAGTTACTCATAGTATACCAATATCTGAACAAAATTGTTTTCAGTTAAATGATGCATCGTATAAGATATGTTTCCATTAAACGCATAACATTTAAATAATTTTTGCATAGTTTAAAGAGAATTATTTTTAATGCTCAAATGTGACAAAGTCTCAACCGCCGGACTTTATATCAGCTGATGTTCAAGATACATAAACTACAAAAAAGACGTAGTGTTGACCCGATTACGGCTTACATGTATATTTTTTCTGGAAATTAAGATTCAGAGTGAGCAGGGATCTTTTGATCCCAACACAGACAAAGAGTGTGTGGAGCTTAGCTAGAGATGGGCGGGGCATGGCTTAAATATCATTGGTAAGTAACCAGCTATAGTTGTGGTATAAACCAGCTCTATCTGTTGCAAGTCTCCCACTCTAGTCATCGATACGTATTGAATATAAACAGCCATATCAGTGGTAAGTAACCAGCATAGCAGTAGCAAGTACACCACAGTGGCGGTGGTAAGTAGCCAGCTAGAACTTTAGTAATTAACTATCCATAGCTATGGTAATTATAGGCGTGTATCGAGCCACGGTTGAGCTAAGTAGTCATCTATAGCTGTGGTGGGGAGCCAGCCATAGGTGTGGTAAGTACCTAGCTATAGCTGTAATAAGTAACCAGCCATACATATGGTACTTACTCAGCCATAGCGTTGGTAAGTACCCATGCATAGCCGTGGTAAGTAGCCAGCTATATATGTAGCACCCAGCCAGCCACATCTGTGGAAGTTAAGCAGCCATGGAAGTGTTAAGCAGACAGCCATACAGTGGCACGCAGCCAACATGCCACAAGTCGTCACGCATATCAGTGGTAAGTAGTCAACCACACATGTGGTAAGGAGCCAGAGATAGCAATTGTAAGAGACCAGCTACAGTTGGAGTACGTAGCCAGCGATAGCTGTGGCATACAGCAAGCGCTAAGGAGACAGCCATAGATGTGGTAATTATCCAACCAAAGCTTTGTAAGTAGCCAGTCATAGATGTGGTAAGTAGCCAGCTGTACATGTAGCCAGTTGGGACCGCCATCCGTGGAAGGTAACCCGAGCTAGCACTGTTAAGCAGCCATCCATAGCGATGGTAAATAGCCACTGTAGCTATGGTAAGTAACTAACTATAGACATGGCAAGGCGCCATTTATAGTGCTAGTAATTTGGCAGCCATAGCTGTGGTAATGTGCCAGTTATAACTATGGTAAGTAGTCAGCGATAGCTGAGGTAAGTAGAAATTTTCGGCTGTGAAAGGGAGGCAGCCATTGCTGAGGTAATTAGCCAGCCATAGCAGTTGTAAGAAGCCAGGCGTATATGTGGTAAGTAACCAGTAATTTCCACAGATATGGCTCACAAATTGCCACAGGTATAACTGCCTACTTACCACAGCTATAGCTGGATGCTTACCCCCGCTGTGTATGGATGCTTACGAAATATATGGCTGACTAATTGTCACATCTATGGTTATCTAATTATTGCATCTATGGCTAACTCCAAACCACAGTTCTATCCGACTACATACCCCTGCCATGAGAGGATACGTACCACAGGTATGTCTGGATAATTGCTACACCTATTGTTGGTTAGTTACCATTGATATAGCTAGCTACTTGCCACAGCTATGGCTGACATCTTAAGACTACTGTGGTTTATTACTTTACTAAGCTATGTCTGACTACTTACTACAGCCATGGCTAGCTACTTACCGCAGCTATGGCCGTTTCCCTCCCACAGCTATACCTGACTACCTACCACAGTCATGGCTGTCTAAGTATCGCTGCCATGGGTGGAGAATCGCCACCGCTATTTTGGCTACTTGCCACGGGTATGCTGGCTATTTATCACTGATATTGCTGTATTAAACAGCTATCGCCGGCCTCTTATCACAGATATGGCTAGCTCATTACCACAACTATGGTGTGCTCCTTACCACAGCTAGTTTGGCTACTTTCGGCTGCTTACTACTGTTACGGCTGGATAACGACCACTGCTACAACGGGTTACTTGCAACCGCTAGATGTGGTATATACCATAACTAGAGCTGGCTTCGTAGCACGGCTATCACTGACTACTCACAAAGCTGTGGCACATCATTCTATGGCTGTCTCTTTAACACTGGATGTATGCAACAGCTATCACTGGTGGCGCCTTGCAACGGTTACAGCTGGCTACTTATCACTGCTACGACCGGCTAATTATGCAGCTATGGCGGGTTACTCACCACATATATGTCTGGCTCCATAAAACAGCTATGGCTGGCAAATTCCTGCGTGCGCGTGGTTAAGGTCTTGCTAATGCAGACGTTGTTCGCTTCGAACCTGCCTTGGTAGGTAAATTCTCAAGACGCAGCGTCACGTGGTGACTTAGTCCTCGGAAGGTGGAAGATCACAAAGCTGGGAGAACAGCACTTCTAGGATCAGAAGAAACGTCTAGGCGATCTTTCTTTCACGATCGGGACGGCACAGCATGGACAACGAAGCGAATGTTCTAGTCGGCGAATAACTGGATCGGGAGAAACATTCTGCTTCAGGCGGTAGTATTTCGACAGCACAGAGCGCGTCTCGGTCGGCGATGAGTACTCAAATTAGAGTAGCACAGCTCTTCCATGGGTGGATGGTGTTTCCTTTTTGGCAGTCCCAGTTGGAAATGGGTCAACACAGGACGACGTGGGCCACGGTCGCGGTGGGTTCTGTCTTCTCTCAACATAGATGGAAAGGTGCCGCTGTTTTTTCGGACACAAGTCTCTTTGAGAAACACAAGGTGTGACTGAAAGTGCATTTTCGAGAGGGTGGAAAAATGTAGGCTGTTAGTTTAGACCGCTGTGAAGTCCAAAGATTAGATTAGATCTGAGTGGAGGCTTTGTAAATGTCACTCGGGAAAACCAGTTTTCACAGACTCTTCTGCGGTGGATTTCACAAGTAGAAGCATGTGAAGTAGGAATAATGAGACCATCGACTGGAGGCGTTGTCGAACCTCTCCATGCTTAGACATGGCACAGCTTTTTTTTCTGATGCAGAGTTGCTGCTTTTATACTGGTCGACTCTGCATCTCATTATCTTTTGACGAATGGTTACTATCTTGTGTTTACTCTAAACCAACCAGGGGTCGCTTAGACAGGCTAGCTGAATCCAAGCCCAAAGCAGGCGGGCAATGGCGCTGCTATGCTGTTGGCCTTTTTATCCAGGTCTGTCCATATTGTGTGCGGATTCTATGTCCGTTTTCCTGTTAAAATTTCATAATGACTTTTCTAAAATCCGGACTTCTTAAGCGTCTTAGAAATACCGAACACTCCAAGGGAGGTTTGTGATCGTAGGCCATATTTCCGAGGAGGAAGTCATGTAAAGATGATATGTGAAATCAAAAAAGTGCCCACCCAGTCAATGGCATCATGCGTACGTGGCCGTGTCATGCCCTAGGAGAAAACTTGGCTATTACAGAGGTACTCCCAGTGGCGCATGCGCACAGGAGGTAGATCGGGCGGTAGATTGGGCCCGGGTTTGTGCATCAGGGAATCGCCAACCGACAGGGTAGCATATCCTGGGGCGGAGTTGTTACTGGTTTTGGTGGGATAGTCCTTCCAGTTACCCGACCACATTAAGAAATGACACCGAAACTGCCAGTGATCAAGGTAGACTATGTAATCAAGAGGCACAATGGGCATGAGGGGCCTGAATCTCTCATCTGGGATATCAGTATTTGAATAAGAAACATTTAAAATTAGGTTCAAAACACATTCTGGCTGGAATCATGAAAATGTGTACTTAAATCCAGAAATTGGTGTTGAAATGCAAAAATTATATATGGAAGTTTGTGAAATTTGGCTTAAGAGCAAATGTTTACAGAGATATATATAAATTTGACAGTTAATGTGCATATCTGGGCTCAAAATGTTAAATTTTTACTGGAAAATTTAGTCAAATATCAGATAGATATCAGCCAGTGTTCGGAATGTAACTGAAACAAGGAAATTTGGACATAAAATGCGAAAATATGTATGAAAATGCAAACTGAAATCTATGAATTTGGAATTAAAAGCAAATATTTACGCAGAAATATAACAATTTTAACAGTTAATATGCATATATGGGCTCAAGATGCTACATTTTAAAGGGAAATATGAACATTTTGCTAAATATAGACTGGTATTTAAAATTTAAGCTGGAAATGTGAAAACTCTGGTCCGAAACATAGACATTTTGTATCCTTATGCACAACCTCTGACAGGAAACAAAAAAATTTGGACCTAAAAGTATTTAGCAAGAAATATATAAATTTTGACAGTTAATATGCATATTGGGGTCAAAATGCTAAAAAAAACTTTCAAATGACTAGTAATGTGAAAATCTTCTTGTTTCTTGTCAAATGATTTGCATGTTACTAACTAGAAACTTCACATTAAATGCAAATCATTTGACAAGAAACAAGAAAATTTGGACTAAAAGCAATTCACCTTTCCAGAGTACCCACCCATAATATGACGTCATAATGAACTGCGTGATGTGTAGAAGGACATCATAATGAATAACGTCATGAATGACGTCGATAAGTACGTCACGAACGCATATTTGAAGACGGTCTATGCGTTGTCGTACAAATTGTTTGCTTTTACTATTTGATAAATATTCTGTTGAATATTTAGAGACTAATTTGACTGGGCGCTGTTGTTGCCATAGGCAGCAACAGCACCCAGTCAAATTAGTTACAAAATATTCAACAGCTTCCCTGTATAGTTTTTGGGAAATTGATAGCTAGGGCATTCGAGGATCGATCAATCCCAACACGGCGACGTGTGGGTGGAGCTTAGATAATGATGGGCGTGGCGTGGCTAAAAATGGAAAGAGCCATTGCTTTGTTCAGAAACAAAAACAATGTGGGTGCAAAATACAAAATTATGAAAATTTAGGCCTTAAATACAAACATTTCTCTTTGAAGAATTGATATCTTAGTTCCAAATATGAACATTTTAACAGGAAACTTTGAACTTTGGGAAATATGATTAGGCTATAAGGGTCATTAATCTATGTTCAAAGGAAGTTAATACATCAACAAATTATGGGCATTGTGGACTGATCAAAATGCAGCGTGTTTGCGGACCATGTTGGATTTTTTATTTGATGGGTCTTGAATCCGAAATTTGTTTTATATAGGTTTAGTGATATGCTGATCCAAAGGGTGGCACTTTCAAATCTGTCGGAAATAGCGAATTGGTGGCCATCTTGGATTATTTACCGGCAAAAACTCACATAGGAAAGCAATGGGAAATTGAAAATATCGCCTCGAGAACCACTTCACCGATTTTTATCCAAATGTGGTAGTGCACATACTTGTACTTGTTGTGGTTCTGGGAGGGAGGGAGGGAGGGAGGGAGGGGAGAGAGAAAGAAAGAGAGAGAGAGAGAGAGAGAGAGAGAGGGGGAGAGAGAGAGAGATAGAGAAAGGAGAGATGGAGAGCGACTGGGGAGAGAGCGAGAGTGGGGAGAAGGAGAAGATGGATTGGGTGGTTGGAGGTGGAAAGAGAGAGAGAGAGAGAGAGAGAGAGAGAGAGAGAGAGAGAGAGAGAGAGAGAGAGAGAGAGAGAGAGAAAGAGAGAGAGAGAGAGAGAGAGAGAGAGAGAGAGAGAGAGAGAGAGAGAGAGAGAGAGAGAGAGAGAGAGAGAGAGAGAGAGAGAGGGAGAGAAAGAGAGAGAGAGAGAGAGAGAGAGAGAGAGAGAGAGAGAGAGAGAGAGAGAGGGAGGGAGAGAGAGAGAGAGTCAATGCGTTTAAAATATGAGTATGCAAACGTTGATTGCTTTATGTTGTGATTGCTAAGATATTACTAAATTGAGTTATCGTTTATATATTTCACCAGGTCAAGAGGTGGAGGTGGATGAGGAGGAGGGGAATGTGATGGATACAGGATATACAGAGCATGAGTAGGAACATGGCACTCTCACACACGCATCACGCTCATGCTCACACCAACATGTGGGATTACTGCGAACCGGTTCGAGTGAGCGAATGCTAGTACAACGGGGTTATATGAAAATGCCCATGGGTGGGTGAAGAGGAAATAGAAGGGCTAGAAACTGCAGAGTAAGTATGTGTATTAGGTAGAAAAAGGAGTAAAAAGATAGAGATATGCATACAATAATGAGTAGGAGTGACAAGATTGATACATAGGAGATGACCAATGTGGTGTCACTCAAGCGAACAGGAGCATAGAACGCGTTGTCTGTATGTAGCCATATTGGATGGCAAGCGACTGACAACAAAGCAGTTGATTTTCTTTAAATTCTTATAAGCAGGTTGGCGGTTGCAGCAACGTCAGGAAACAGATAGGGTGCTCTTGTTTAACACTGAAAAATAAAAATAACAGAATACACGTAGTGAAATGAACGATCGACCGAAAGGCCTGCCGAATGAATGAACGAATGAATGAACGAACGAACGAACGGATGCACGAACGAACGGAATGATAGAGGTACGGATGGATGGAAGAACGAATTTATGAACGAAGGGGGGAACAAATGACATTAAATTGGCTTACTCTTCAAAGATATTTCATCCTTCTATTATGTTTCAAATAGTAGATTCCATCCAGTCCCTCTGGTACAAATATATTATTTGAGCTGAAGACACCTCCTTAGTTTGACAGTTTACCTCGAGCGACTAGGACATGTTTTAATTGGAGTACCATTACTTTATTAAAGGGAAGTTACCTACTGTGTAGTATATAGTACTGCTAGAAAGTTGTAAGAGTGATAACAGGAACAAGTTGTCTGTAATGTTACAGAATACCTGCAGTCTAAGGTCACTGCATCTATGGCAGAGAATTTGAATGCCAGTCTGGTGAATGTTTCACCATCAAACTGTATTATTCAGAATACAAATACTGAAAGCGTGATGGCAGATCATTGAATAACTGTATCTGAACACAGTGAAAAGTGTAGTGGGGTATCTGTGACCGAAAGTAATGCAGCTGTGAATCAGTCTGATATGTTAAATATGTTTAAGACATTAAGAGAAACACAAGAAAAACAAATGGATTTTTTAAACAAGTTGATATCACAGCAGGCGGGTAAAAGTGATAAGCGGCTAGTATATGAGCCGCCTGTGAAACAATGTCGTTTGCAGTTACATACCTCCCATCGTGTACATACAGATGACGAGGGGGAGGAGGAAGTGCTGGAGGGCGAAACTCTAGACCCTTTCTCAAGCATTACCAACAAACCAAAGATGGGGAATGTAGGTAAATGTATGAAAAAGAAATCTCAGATGTAGAGTTGCCTCATAACAATAAGCTAGCTACCTGTAGTGAAGAGGTGAGTTTTACTAGTAGTAAACCACTGGACAATGTTATAAACACACCAGGAAACTTTGTTGCTGGAAAGACAGCAACATGTTTAAGAGAAGTGGAAAATATTACAAGTGATATTAATATTTTGGAAACGATTCAGGGGTTGCATATTGAATTGTGTGTGATTCCAATACAGACACTGCTAAGGAAACAAATTAGATTTTCTGAAAAAGACAACCTTTTGATGAACAATGAAATAAATAAGCTTGAACATTTACATGTCATTGAACAGGTATTTGACAAGCAAGATGGTGAATTTATATCAAACATTTTTACTCGACCAAAGAAAGATGGCGGTTGCAGAGTTATTTTGAATCTTAAATCTTTGAATCAGTATGTCCATAGTCCACGGTTTAAGATGGGCACTCTAAGGTCTGTATTATTGTTGATGTCTAGAAATTGTTTTTTCGCGTCTATTGATGTAAAAGATGCCTATTACACCATTCCCATTAATAAAAATGACCGAAAATATCTAAGATTTCTTTGGAATGGCTGTAAGTGTGAATTCTGTTATTTAGCTAATGGTCTTACAAGCGTGCCGCGTATATTTACTAAATTGATGAAGTGCATATTTCCGGCATTAAGAAAACAGGGTCATGTGAGCATGAACTATATCGATGATTCTTTATTGGTGTGAAATACATATTGTGAAGGTAAACAAAATATTGCAGAGACAGTGGATATTATGGACAGACTAGGATTCACTGTGCATCCTGATAAATCAATATTAGAACCTACCACAGAAATTACATTTTTAGGTTTCATATTAAATTCTAAGAAAATGTCAATAAAGTTAACTAGCGAAAAAGTGGTTAAAACCATTAACAAGCTTGATCAGCTGTTAGAGAAAAGGCAGTGTACTATTAGGGAGTTTGCTGAAATTATTGGAATGTTAATAGCTTCTGAACCAGTTGTGAAACATGGACCTATGTATGTAAAGCGACTGGAAATTCTGAAAAATGAAACACTGAGGCGTAGCTTAGGCAATTATGACGCAACATTTTTTCTGAATTTGGAATGTAGAGAAGATTTGAAATGGTGGATTAAGAGCATTACAATGTGTGAAAAACCGGTGACGGTTCCCGACCATGACATTATTTTAACTAGTGATGCCTCAAATTTAGGCTGGGGTGGGACATATAATAGGCAATCGACTGGTGGACTCTGGAAGGAAAGAGAGGCGTGCAAACATATAAATTATTTAGAATTACATGCAGCATTACTAACTCTTAAGTCTTTTTGCAATAATATGCGTATTGTTCATATCAAAATATTCGTGATTAGCACTACAGCTATGATTTATATTAACAAACAGGGTGGAATGAAATGGTTATGTAATAATATTGCTATGGAAATATGGTTATGGGCTATCCCGAGAAATATTTGGCTATCAGCTGCACACTTACCTGGCTCCATGAACACAGAAACTGACTTGACGGGAACATAATAGTGACACAGAATGGATTTTAAACGAATGTGTTTTAAACAACTCATGTCAGTTTTTGGGAAACCAGATATAGACCTATTTGCATCCAGGATAAATAACCCATTACCCAATTATGTGTCTTGGAAACCAGATGCTGGCGCGTTAGATGTGGACGTTTTTGCCATGCATTGGGTGGAATCACAGTTTTGGTTTCCGAGGCTTTTAAATTTCATCTCGGACTGCCCACGCATCCTTCCAGTGAGCAGGACATTGTTAATAATGCCAAACAACAGGGCAATGCATCACCCCTTGAAGTACAAGCTTCATCTGACTGCTTTCAGAATATCAGGCAAGCACTCCGCAAGACAGGCATATCACAAGAAGTTGTTGACGTGCCACACAATCCCAATATCAGGTATATATCAAAAAGTGGAAGAGTTTTTGTGAACAAAGGGAACTTGATCCATTTTCACCATTTATAAACAATGTATTGGATTTTCTAAATTTTCTATACAAGTCTGGATTAGGCTACAGTGGTCTAAATTCGGCAAGACCAGCATTATCTGCTTTGCTTAGGGTTGAGTCTAGTGAAAGTATCGGCAATGATCCTTTGATAAAGAGATTTTTCAAAGGTGTGTATAATATTAAACCAGCACTACCGCGGTATATCGCAACATGGGATGTTAATTTAGTTCTTGACTATATTAACAATGAACCAGATGTAAATATTCTATCATTGAAGCAATTATCATTAGCCCTTGTGATGTTGCTTGGTCTTCTGTCGGGCCAGCAAGTTCAATCATTATATGTGATTGACATTGGTAATATAGAGTTTGTGAACACATTTGTAAAGATTAGATTTGGAGATCTGCTGAAGCAATCAAAGCCTAGCAGGCAGCAAACGGAACTTGTTTTCGAAAAATGTTCTACTAATGAAAAACTGTGTGTTGTGACTTTATTGAAAGAATATATACATAACGCTGGTGGGTTGCGCAATAACTGTACAAGGTTTTTCACTAGCTATGTCTGTGATCATAAACCAACATCAAAAGACACAATAGCTAGGTGGATAAAACTAGTTTTAGTTAGTGCAGGTGTGAATGTTAACATTTTTAAGGTGCATGGCATTCGGTTAGCATCAACAACTAATGCAGCTTTGAAGAATATGCCAGTAGCCACCATTATGAGGACTGCTGGTTGGTCAAGTAGATCAGTTTTCCTGAAATTCTATAGGATGCCAGTTACAGTTGATGTTACATTTGGAAATGCCGTTGTGGATAACACGGTATAACAGCAAGGGAAGTAAAGGGTTTTTTCTAGGCATGCTATATTAGATGTATGTACGTCCTAACATCGCTCATTTACAGTTAAAATATTGTGACTGCTTCAGTACAGAAATAAAATGTATTTCTCTAAATATCTCAAATAATATATTTGTACCAGAGGGACTGGATGGAATTAATAAATTAAATGCAAATGTATTGATATTTGATTGTAATTCCATCCCGTCCCATATGGTACATAGATAGTATGTGCCCTCCCTTATTGAGGGTACCCACCCTTTATTTCACAATGCATTTGATTTCTACGCTAAAGCCTGAGGAGATGTCTTCATCTCACATAATATCTATGTACCATATGGGACGGGATGGAATTACAATCAAATATCAATAAATTTCATTTAATGTATTACATAAACTGTGTACAGGAGTAAAAACGTTGAACTATATTTATATATCACATTCCTTTCTCCCATGATGCATCCATCCGCAAAGTTTGATAACCTGTGAAAATGTGGAGAAGCATTTGGGCCTAGAAAAACTTCACCAGGTCATAACACTGTGCGGATGAATGCATCTTGTGAGAAACGATTCAACGGAATGTCACATATGAAACTAGATCATGTTTGCTTATTAGACATTAATAATACGCTTGACGCAGTGCTCCATTATAGGAGGTATTTTCCAAGTGCAAGAAGAAGTTGAAAAAGCTGCACTTTTTTTAGTTGCTTTCCAATGAATCACCACAGTTACGGTCTGAGTCATTTCTGTTGAAATTTTTTTTTAATGGGCTTCCTGCAATTGAACATTCCCCAGACTATAGCAGAGGCTGACATGGTCGTTAAAGGGTTGAGTTGAGACTGGAGGATTTAATATTGTTGGGGATACTTGTGCTTGTTGACACTAGAGTACTTTTCTATGAACGGGGTTTAGCCGCGTGGCTAGCCGGTTAGACGCCTGACAGTACGCGGCTGAAATTTTATTCAGTTATTTTACAATGTAACTTTTTCCATGTAGGCATTTTTCTCACAACGCACGCAGCTCAGCCGGTCGGGGAATCCATAAAATTACGTGGAGCAACATCACGGAGCATCGCGTCCCCCCCCCACCCCCGCAAGCTACACGACCATTGCCGCCGAGATTGAACCTCACCGTCTCGTCCCAACTATTTGTGTCACCTGTATGATGGTCCATAACTTAATTTAGGACTCTAGACATAATAATTAAAATAAAACTGTACAAAAGATGGTACTCGTTTGTTAGTATGAGAGAGAAAATGTACAGTACATAGAACTAAGTTGGTGTCTTGTTAAAGTGGATTCGTCAGCGGTACCTCACTGATCCTTGTATATCCGCAAGGGAGAATCCTAACGAGGCTACTTATGTAGTTTAATATAAACCATTACACTCCTAACAAAATATTATTATTGCGAGAGGAATGTGCCTCGCGAGCTGATGTGTTTCCTGGCAGTGGATAGCTTGCATAAGTATTCTACTAATTTTCCTGGTTGCCAAAACGGATCTGCTTTTCTCCTCATCCCAACAGCAACAGGGTTTTGCAAGGAGGTTCGCCTACAGGAAACTAGTTCCGAGAGACGGGATCTGCTCAAGACAAGAGGTTCAGGAATCTACTTCAATAAGAAGAGGAATTCATTCCAATTTTCATCAATTTGTCAACCAAATCAACATTCCCAGCAAGATGAACAGCAGCCATATATCATTTTTCTCAATCTAATAGCTGTTTAGTCATTCTAATCTTTCTAAATATTTTATTTCTTTTCATACCTGTCAGATCAGAATCACGACACCAATTTTCGTTCAACCATAGTGTTGTTTGGAACTAAGTTACCATAGCAACACAGCAAATTCAGTCGAAAATTCACTCCATAGTATTATAAAAAAGAAAATTACATTTAATAATATTCTAATATCCATGTAATCTATCTCATATTTTCCGGCAGAATTTGTTTAGCCAAAATTTGTAACCAGTTTTCGTTAAATCACTAACACTGTGTAAATTACTTGTCAGTTTGTACTATCACTGTGTAACTCATTTCCCTTCTGTTGGTGAAAGTCCTTATCAGGACTGGGTTACACACCAACGATCCAAACACTTCAAGCACCCAATCGGACTACAGCTGTACACCCAAGCTGTTATTTGTTCTCAGTTTGCATCCCAATTGTTAAATTGCCTCTATACATTCTGCATTATATCCCAAACCCACATAGTCTGTATACCCAGTCTTGTTATTCAAGTAACTAACACACATCATGCCAGGGTATTGCCGTGACTGCAATCAGAGGAGCGTGTCTATTGAAAACAGACAGTGTGATGATATGCTAAGTAAGAAGTGTAACAGTATCAGGTTTGACAAAGTTGAACCTAACCAACTCCCAGCAAATCCACCCATCACAGCTACGACCATCCTCATCCCAAATGGTAATCCAACCATGACCTATCCGACACCCAGCGGTAAAAATGACAACTCAGCAGGGCAGGCAGGTGCTGACAACTCAGTAATGCAGACAGCCCAATTACCAAAGTCATGCAAATCCAAGCCCGCTTGATATAAGTATGGGCAATGACATTCCCAGTGGCCACAAAGAGTGATCAGCAGTTCAAACAGCCCAGGTGACAAGATCCACTGTGAACACGGAGCCCAGCCCCTCACCTGGGGTTGAGGTAACCAAGTCACAAATCATGCCAGATATATGTGTATGGAGGCGAATAATAAGTACATGCTACAGTTTTTTTACTGTAAGAAATGGTATCTCTATGCCTGTATCCTACTACCACAATACATGCTTGGCACACCAACATCAACATGCCACAGGTATACATGCTCCGACTGCACCAAACTCACCAAACATGTCATGGATTTTTGGCATGGCATCTGAACAACCAGCAGGTAGAGTATGAGGTTAATATATCCACAAAGTCACAGGGGCAAGATAACGTAGAACCAACTACAGGAAATGATTCATTCCTACTGGTCTCTGAATGTGGTGAGTCTTCAACAGGGGTAAGTGACCAGAGCAACATCCATGAGCCGATTGATGACACCAACACAGCCAAGTTTTCAACAGGTAAAATAACACCCACAACACCCTCAGCCTCTGCCAAATGTGATGAAACTTCAGTCCTACCTAGCACACTAATTAAACAGATCAATTAGAGAGGGACAGTCTGTTCTGCAATCTCAGGTCCGTGAGCTGCAATCAGGCAGGTCAGGTTACCAGCCGAATAGCAACCACTTACAGATAAACAGAAATGCACAATATCAGAACAGCAACCATCAAAATCACTCCCACTGTTTCACGCAAACCAGTCAGGCCACAAGCAAACAATGACCGGAGCTTAAGTGAGTCTCAGGGACGAGTTCACAAAACCCAGGCTCTACCAGGCATGCGACTATACAACGAGGTAGTCGCAGGTACATCACATAGTCACAGGCATAACACTAGCCAGAGCAGCTCAATTAATGAAAGCACACAATGCACGCAAACACAAACTACAGTCAGATAACCCTCAAAACCTCAGTTCATAAAAACACCCCACCGCTGCACACAAACAACGTCGCCCAAGCAACATGCCTTCATCACAACAGCACAGTGGACATTCTACACACAAAACTAATGTACTCTTAATTGAAAGCTCGACATTTAAACAGCTGAGTGGACGATAATGTCATCCGATGATACCGACATCAAAATTAGGTCTTTCAGCTGCACGCGTATAAGCGAAATAATCTACCAAATCGAAAAATTGGTAGAGAACGAACGATACGATGGAATTGTAGTATACGTAGGTGCTAATGATACACAGGTATTTGTATCATCCCTGCTTTCATTCCCAAACGAACCACATGAAAATGACCTGGTCTGTGAGTTCCATACTCGATTAGAATCCCTGGCTGCATGGCTCGCCATAACATTCATTAACCACTCTTATTTATTTGCCAGCGAAGAGGGTCAAGCATATGGTGAGTTATTCTGGGGCAATGTCTACCCCAACAAATCAGGAATTAATCTTTTATCCAACAACATCCAGGACTACATATATTATTACCTGCTACAGGATTTTCGAAATGGGAGGATATGGAGGTGCTAGATTTACAATCCTACGATCTATCAGGTAAATTACCAGCCACATATAAACACTCAGTCTTCGACCAACTCATAGTATTACCAAAGTTCACAAAAATCGAGTCATCTTCAAACCCAAAAACACAGTAAATGCATCCTCTGTAACCCTTTTTCACACTTAGCAGATGAAGTGCCACACTCTACAGAAACGGAACTGTTGGAGTATAACAGGATAAATAAAAATGAAATGTACACAAAACGGAATGCTAATTCTAAACGTCACAAAACAAATATGAACGAACCAATGCCTCAGTCAAATCAAAATCTCCAAAAAGAGGACAATATTGGAAGGAGCTGCAATAGTAGATATATATTATCGGGGACGACATCTACTGCACAGAAACCCCTACCTATAAACATATGCATCTACACCAATGCAGATAGTCTGCTGAATAAAAGAAATGAACTCGAAGCAATAGTCCATGAAACCTCTCCAGCCATTATATGTATCACGGAAGTACTCCCTAAATACCAAGATCCCAGCACAAGCATCAAATTAAGCAAACTGCAACTAGATAACTATGATTTATTTCTTAATAATAAACCAGCTAGTTGCCATCTACAGCCACAAACTACTACAAGCCCAACCCTGTGAGACACTAAGTGGCGATTCTTTCAAGGAGTCAGTTTGGTGTACATGTACTACCCAGAATAAAGAAATTGTTTTAGTAGGATGTATCTATAGGAGTCCCAACAGTAATAGAGACAATAATTTAAATCTCATGACCCTAATAAACAACACTAGTAAACTAAAACCAGACCACATTTTTGTTACAGGAGACTTTAACTTCCTAGATATCAACTGGTCTTCTGGTCTCTCATGCACTCTTGATAGTGACAACTTTATCAATACCATAAGAAAGAATTTTCTCCACCAGTTTGTATTAAATCCAACAAGACATAGGATAATCCAGAAATCAAATATCTTAGATCTCATTTTTTGGGAAACAGTACAAACATTGTCAATGACATATTTCATCTAGCCCCACAATCGCGATCACGGTGTCTTACAAATAAACTTTCACACCTATATATTTAATGTTTCAACGGACTCAAATTTGCCCACACTTTTGCTGAATAAAGGTAGGTACAACGACATGCACATGGAAGTCAGCAATATTGACCGGACAAGCATGCAGAGACTTCATACACCAGAAGCATGGAACTTTATATACAACATCTTTATTTACAAACAAAGAGTTCTGATGATTATAACCAATATAAAATGGCAAGGAATAATTCTGCATCATGTATCAAACAAGCCAAATGGTCATTTGAACGAAATATAGCAGCAGAATACAAGAAAACCTCCAAGTCCTTTTGGAAATATGTCAAAGCAAAACAACTCTAAAAAAACATTAGGCCAACTTAAATATTCAAACGACGAACTGTGTACAAATGATATAGAAAAGAAATGAGTTTTGAACATCTATTTTGCAAGCATATTTACAGAAGAGAACGAAAATAAAATGCCAGAAAATATCCCCAAGATCACAAACACTGTTTTACCAGACATTTCTATAAGCCCAGAGACTATTAAAGTCAAACTAAAAAAACTAAACCCAAATAAAAGTCATGGACCAGACGGCATACCCATACGAATTTTGAACTAGCAAAGGAGATCAGTGTACCCCTTAGCATCCCATTTAGCAACTCTTTAGAGGAATCCGAGATTTGGACAATGGCTAATGTCTATCCAATTTTTAAGAAAGGTCCAAAATGTAATCCACGCAACAACAGACCCATCAATCTAACTTGCTCACTTTGCAAACTTTTAGAAATATTTGTACGTGATGCAATAATGAACCACATGGAAACAAGCAACCATTTCACCAGCTGTCAACATGGCTTCAGACATAACAGATCATGCAAAACACAGTTACTCGAGTACATGGAAACCATAACATCCAATCTAGATAAAAACAAACCTATAGACGCAATATACTTAGATTTTTCCAAAGCTTTCGATACAGTACAACACAAAAGACTACTAAAGAAAATGAGAATGTACGGTCTAAGAGAGCAACTAATTAACTTGACTGAAGCATGAGAATGTACGGTCTAAGAGAGCAACTAATTAACTTGACTGAAGCATTTCTAACTGAAAGAAAACAGTGTGTAAAGATCAACAAAGCAACATCAAACTGGAGAGCCGTCACTAGTGGCGTGCCTCAAGGCAGTGTTTTAGGACCTACACTTTTCCTTTTGTATATAAACGATCTACCTGGTTCCGTAACCTGCCCTTGTAAGATCTTTGCGGATGATACAAAACTGTTTGGTAACCGTAACACCATGACCCTAAAAATATCTTGGCGTACACATAGATGAAAACCTCTCCATCGATACCCATATAAATGCAACTGTATCAAAGGCTAACAGCATAGTTCGTCTACTTAACAGAACCTTCAATTACATAGATGAAAACACCCTTACCCTGTTATTCAAATCACTAGTCCGATCAATTTTGGAATACTGTAACTGCATATGGTCTCCTCGCTTTAAAAGACAATCTTGTATAATCGAAAGGGTCCAGCGCAAAGCCACTAAACTTGTTCCTCATTTGAGAAACTACTGCTACACAGACAGGTTAAAGGTTTTGAACCTCATGTCAATAAAATACAGAAGGCTTAGAGGAGACTTAATCGAAACATAAAAATGTATCCATGATGATTACAACATTGACAAAAACACATGCTTTGACCGACCAAGTAACACATGTACTAGAGGTCACACATTCACGCTCAACACTAAGCACAGCAGAAAATAAATTTGAAGGCATTTTTTCTCAACCCGAATTATTAACACATGAACTCACTCCCTTCTGTTGTGGTCGAGACACCCACGCTCGGCGTGTTTAAATCAAACCTAAATATGCACCTAAATGGCCTAATATACGATCATGACATAACCAACTAATAGATAAATAATAATAAGACAATGTAGAAATATACCCAAATGCTAGGCGCAGAAGTGTGTAACTGTAGCTCGCTGGAGGTGCACTGGTCTGCTAATGTACTTTCCCACTCTGTCGCACTGCAGGTGGTTAGCTGCAGTTCTCAGGGTTGCAGTTTCCATATGGCGTCTCTCTGTGGGATACAGAAACCGGCTCCTAAGGCCGGTGGAACACATTTGTTCCGGTGGGGCTGTGTGACTATTGCCGCTGAGGTCGAACTACACTGTGTTGTCCCAACTATTCGTGTCACCGGTGTGTCGGTCCATGCTAATTTAGAGCTATGAACAATTTATATGAGAGTAATTAAACAGTCACAAATTTTGAATATCACTATACAAACAGTGCTATACGTTAGACAGTGAAATGAGCACACAATAATACACAATATAGAGTCAGGGTGGTGTCCTTTCAACGTGACTTCGCCGGAAGTACCACACAGATCCTTGAATCCGCAGAGGTATCCCCGTAAGAGAGAATGGCAATGCGATCACTGGTTAGTTTAATATAAACTAGAGTACCCCTAATACACACGAAGAGAATCATGTTGCTGCGAGAGGAAAGGGCCTCCATCACAGAAAATCTTGTTGGTGCGAGAGGAAGGTGCCTCGCGCATGCTTCCATCACAGGAAATCTCGTTGTTGCAAGAGGAAAGTGCCTCGCATGGGCCTCCGTCACAGGAAACTGCCTTCAACGCCGAAGCCAAGGAAAGGAGCTGACAAAAAGGGCCACTCCTTTGTTCA
The DNA here is from genome assembly GCA_034401795.1 of Chaetoderma sp. LZ-2023a. Lineage (NCBI taxonomy): Eukaryota > Metazoa > Mollusca > Caudofoveata > Chaetodermatida > Chaetodermatidae > Chaetoderma > Chaetoderma sp. LZ-2023a. Next base: position 97,003,754 of record CM067362.1, on the reverse strand, counting down.
ATAGAAAATGCTAAGTGCTGAAAATCCTAGTGAAGCTACAGTTATGGTGTTGCACGCTGGTTTACATGAAGACGGGACGAATGATTTCCGAAGAATTCTCAGGTCACTGTCTTATGGAGTTCCAAAGATTGCTGTGTTGGTAGATGCCACTTTATTTATGCTGACCCTCTGCTAAATCCTAACCTACCATTTTAGATGTTAGTAACGAAAACAAGCTTTGGCTTAGTGGCAGGGATTGCTAACTCTCTTTGAATACATCTATCTGTTGGGCGTAGATGCTCCACCTCCTGTAGGTTGCCCTGCATAGCATCTACCTCCAAGGGATAGCATGCGTACATGCCATGAGACAAGGCTTCTGAATCAAATAATGATCCGGTTACCCGGCCCCATGGCCACATATAACACCACAAGAATAAGTTACAGTTCACAAAAGCAAGTATTAAAAAGCACCATGTTCTTTATGGTGGGGATGGAGAGACGGATATCCATCACTAGCATCCTTCCCGTATGGGCGTGGTGTGCTCCAAGGCTCCATCCAGATGCTGTTCTGAGTTCGATGAAGATCTGTGCTTCGTCCGTCACCATGTGTTGTGAAGCTAACTTTTGATCTGTCTTTAGATTTATTTCCATGTCGCCCGGAGATGTACCGCAGGCCGGTTTTCCAACACAGTCTAACTGATATATTCTAACTAATATTATTATTATTTCGCAGTACATCCTACTTTGGCGAGGGAGCTACCTACTAGGTATCAGACGATACAAGGGACGTGTATGTGAATCGACACTTGTACTATCACCACTCAGAAACCTCCGATAGTTTCCCAGGGTTGGATCCTGTCAAGGGAATCTAACAATTAATAAGCCATTGCGGCTGGTGGATCACGGAAAGAGACAATAACTCAATATATATTGTGAGGCTCTATAGGTCACTTGGTAAATTTTACACAACCTTGCCGGAGTGTGAGGCTACATTATTACAACTACCGGAAAAGAGGCGTACATAATATGTCTCTACACAGAGAAATTGTCCCTAACCACTATAAACATATCGTATCGAGCTGAATAGCCAGGTTTAGTTGGTAGCATGTCAGGCTCAAGCAATTAGAGCATGATCAGCGACCTCAGTGAAAGGGTGATGCTGGCGGGAATCGTGATGCACATATAAGCGTTGATGTATAGTATTTCCTAGCATACTGCTAGTCTTTACAAATAAACAAAACATATCGACTGGATGGCTACTTGCCATATGCACAACTAACCAACATATAACACAAGCAGAAACAGTGATTACGATGATGATTGTAGTAAGTTTCACTGGTCACATGATCTTACGGTGCAGCTGGTTGAAAGCACCTACAGTAAACAAGGATAATATAAACAGTATGAAAAGGAAAGTATAAGAATGCGGTCTTAAGACTGGTGCGGTACCTATTAGTCATCAGTACCTAAATATACGATATGAAACAGAAATTATAAGAATACGGTCTTAAGACCAGTGTGGTACCTATTAGTCATCAGTACCTTTCATTGATAATTAAATATATTTATCACACACAATAGTATAGCTACTTGAGTACCTATTAGGCATCGGTACAGAACAAGTTCATTTGTTGCTGAAATTGGTTCGAGGTCCGTCGCATAGCTCTTGCGGCGCATGGAATGACATGCAGTGCGGAAGTTGAAGTCCACTTTTCAGCGTGGTTGACAGATCCGGCGAAGTCATCCACCATGAGCCACCATCGGCTCTGGCGGAACTCCCTTTGGAATGTCTGGATGTGGGAGGTTATGACATTAAATTTAGTTTTTTACCGTCGGATGGCCGTCCGAGGGTATATAAAAACTGTGGAAGCCGAGGACTACCTTTTCCCCTGCGGATGAGCTGAAATCCGAGAGGCACCGGATGATGTATGATGTTCACCGCAGGTCAGCAGTTGCACTCGTCAATTCTGATGGTCCAGTCGTCCTGTATGGGCCGGCTTCCACGCCGGTGATGCGCCTGATTCTCGAAATGTCACCCCTTTTATACTAGCTGTGACGTCAGAGCTAGACGCCTCAACCAATCTGTGACCGAGCGCCAGCCAATCAGTGTACTGCTCTAGTAGTGACGTGTACAGAACACTATATTTAGTTTAATATATACACGCAATTAAGACGTCAAAGAAATATTACAAGTATAATTTAGCCGGGAGTTTCGAAAATAACTCTTTTTTTTTAACCGATTTTAAAACTGTAAAAAGTATCATGATCCTCGTTTCATTCCAGTCTGATGGTCGATCCGTGCTACATAACCATGAGCGTAGGTGGCACACCACAGTTGACACGGCGATAACCCATCTGCCCCCACAGCACCTCCCAAAGTCAACCAGGGTCCTGATTGATGTCAATGAATAATGCCAACCAAACAAATAAACAATTGTAACTAAACAACGTAAAAGCACTAGTAATACAATACCAACACAGCTCCAGGGGAAATAACAAGCCAAGGGCTTATGCCTCGTAAAATGATGATGATGAAGACAGTAAGTCACTCGTTTGCGGTCACACGTGCTGGTCTGGTGTGAAGTCTATTTTTTGATATGTTAGGGTTCCAAGGGCGATCGTCTGCATGTTTAGAGTGAGTACATGAGGTCACACAGGTACGCAATATTCTATCTTTTAGACAGATTACGTGATATACAACAACTGAAATAAGTAATGTTATGTAGTCTTGCAGCTCTCGCAGTCAAACAGGGGGTTCTCCTACGTGAAATAGTGAGAAAATTATGTAATTACGAGTTTTCGTAAATTTTTTGGTGTTGTAATTTTTTCTGATACAGGAAGATGTTCTAAGGCATCTCCTTTCACAATAGAACAAGTAGAGAACAACCCTTCAAATCAAATCAGATCAAAGGTGAAATATGGGACGCTGTTGAATATTTTGAAACCAAAATGAGAGAAAGCCATTGCGACTCTTGTTCAACTGGAGATTTCTCCTTCGATCAATACTCACCATTCTGTTAGTTCTGATATACAGCTGGCTTTGACAGCGGCTCTAGGATTATAGACTTAGAAAGCTTTACCGACTCCTGGGAACCGGGTACCCGGCTCCCAACTGCCGAGGACCCGTTTACCATAGAGCTCATTCTTGTTTGCATAGCAACAAGAGCAATACATGCTTTTTGCAGGAGAAGATTTTTAGTGTCTTTTGTTAAAGAAAGTAGATGCGTGGTCTGCAGTTTTACCGTGTGATACAGCAGTTTGTTATACATTTTGTTGTTTTCTTCACATATCGTTTGGCTTTCGTTAGGGAGTATAATTTATATTGATTGGTAAATATACCCCGAATGCTATGCGATATGATTCCTGGAGCCGTTACACATCCTGGAGGATCTAATATGGGTGTGTTTTATGCCCGCTTCGTTCTTGTCGTCATAATCAATGCGATCTTTGTTGTAACGTGGCGGGGTGGGGTGCGGGAGGGTTATGGTTAATTTATGAGTCAAATTATTTGAAAATTAATTGTCTGCCTTCCATCAGGGTCTCGTTCCGCTTGTAATTGTAGGTTTGTGCTTATTTTATAGGCCAAGCCAACCCCGCCATCATGTGACGAGTGCCATAAATTTGTACGAGTCGTATTTAAGGACCATGTCTGCTTTAGGTGTTCGCCCTGTAACCTAGACCATAGGTGTAATGTGTGCGCAGTGTGGTCCGTGGATATGATGGTTAAGTTCCTTGCCCAGAAGGACTTGGCTGGGTCTGACGCGGGGTCAGGCGGTCCGAGAGTAAATCGTGGAGTGCACGGTTCGGCCGTTGGGGGTGCTCCACGTCCCCAGCTGGAGGTGGCGGAGATGGCACCGCCGGCGTGGTTTGGTCCGGCTATGCAGGGTTTCCTGCATAGCATTCTGCCCACGCTGGTGTCGTCCCTGCTACCATAGGTTGGGGGGCAGTTTCTCCCCATGCCTGGTATGGACCCTGTCCTCGGACAGGGTTCTGGACTGGTTTCCGAGGGGGCCGTCCTGTACGGACCCCTGGCAGACCCGTCTGGCTCCGGCCAGACGGGTTCTGTTTCTCTGCGGCCACCTCCGGGTGGTCCAGTAGCGGTGGCCGGTCCGTCAGGTGTGGGAGCCGTCCGCCAGGACGGCTCCACGGTTTCCTCGTCTAGTGACGACTCTTCGGAGTCCGAAGACGAGGAGGCCGAGGAGGAGAGGTTGCTGCGGCCTGTGATGCCGCAGGTTGAGAATATGGAGGTCGATTCTGTCCTGGACGGAACCGGCCTCCATTTGTCTGGCTTGGCGCAAGCCAGGGCTACGGCTCCGCCTGTGGCTGAGGCTAATCTGGTACCGGGCACCGGTTCCGTGACGGTTGGTTTGGCACCAGCCGACACGGTAACGGGTCGGCCGGGCCGGGCGTGGTACTCACCTATCTCGCCTGGTCCGGCAGTCGGACGTGGGGTGCCATTGGCGCCCGTGTCTGGCTACGGTTCCGCGACTGCTACGGGTCCGTACGGTTTTCCGTGCGGACCTACCCCATGGACCGGAGTGTTTCATGGGGTGGCGGCGGAACCGTGTGGTACCAGAGTGCCTGGCGTGTCAGCCATGGCTCCTTGCTGGGAGGCCGTGGCTGGCAGGCCCGTGAACACGTCAACGGGTGACGTGTTTGCGGGTGTGTCTTCATCGGAGATAGATTGGTCAGAGGCTCTGGCATGGCTAGCCAGGGTTGACCCGTCTGTGGTTTCAGCCACAGCCGATGAAGATGCGCCCCGTCCGTCGGTTGCGTCGATCAGGACGGAGATTTTGCCCGCGGCCCGGATCCAGTTTGTGGGACTGGATCCACGGTTCATAGAATTGTTGGAGGCTATTTATAGCAAACAACTTATGACCAAGGGTCAGCTCCCTGCGGCCCCCAGGGAGGTGCGGGCAAGATGTCGTATTCCGTGGGGGGAATACGACAGATATGGTGTAGTCCCGTCGGTCACCGAGGATGACCGATGGGTACTGGGCGTTCAGAGTGCTGGGCGGGTGGCCCCGGTCCGGCACTAGTGGACAAGGCTCAGGTACATCAAGAGGAAGTCCTGTCCCTATGCGATGAGGGTGTGAGGGCAGCTATGAGCGCTGTCAACCACTCGTATCGTCTCCTTCAGTCGGTGTGGGCTGAAGCGGGGGCAGGCCACCCTGTGCCACCTGTGGCGCTTTCGTGCGTAAATGACGGCCTGGTGCTGTCTATGGACGCATTGGCAAGGGTGCAAGCGCGAGTGACAAAATCCAGGAGGCAAATGGTCATTGACCATATGCGTCCGGCTACGGCAGTCAGGGAGCATCTTCTTGGGATGCCCCTGACAGGGCCTAGCATCTTCGGTGGCCAGGCACGGGCCATCTTAGAGGATACAGCCAGTATCGCGCAGAATCGGTTAGCGGTCAACCTGCAGCTAGAGCTAGTGCGGCAAGCGCACAAACTAGGGGCTGTAGGAAAACCGCTAGCGGACAACCTTCAAAGAAGCAGAAGAAGCATAAGGGCAAGGCGAAAGCTAAGCCTGTTGCGACTTCCGCTTCAGCTGGCTTTTCTCAGCCGCCACCGGCGAAGAAAGCCAGGAAGGTTGTAGAGGCGCCTACCCTCCCCAAGTTTGCTCCTGACCGCCCTAGAGGCGGGAAGGGCAAGTGGAAGGGGAAGGGTAAGTCCTCAAAGGGCGGACAGAAGGGGCCGGATCGTACCTGAGGGTACGAGAGCTCCCTTCATATCCGTCTGGACCGCGCCTGTGCGACAGGAACAGCGGTGCCAGTTATACCCGTCGTGCCTAGAACGAAATGGTTCTCTCTCTCTCTCTCTCTCTCTCGTTAAGAAAGAGGGGGGGGGGGCGGACTGCGAGCCGGACAACCCCGTTAGACGTCGAGGCGTCTATGGTGGGTGGAAGGCTCATGCGTTTCGTCGAGGCCTGGCGAGGTGTGACGTCAGACAGTCTGGTCCTGGGATGGTTATCCCAGGGTTACATGCTGGAGTGGTGGGACTTTCCACCACAAAATCTGTCTTTGGCACCTGTCTGGACACCCGTACCAAGGGAGCCAGACAAGTTAGAAGCCATTCAAAAGGAAGTGTCGGGTTTGCTTCTGAAGGGAGCAATAAAACCAGCAAACCGGAACACTCCTTGTCCCCAAGAGCACATGGGGATGGAGACCCATACTCAATCTCAGGCCATTAAATTGGTTTATCCATACACCTCGGTTCCAGATGGAAACGCCGAGGTCGGTAATGGCGGGATTGAGGAAAGGAATGTGGTGTGTATCGATCGATCTGAAAGATGCATATTTCCACATTCCGATGAACAGGAGTTGTCACAGGTTTCTGAGATTTGCGTTTCAGAATCAAGTATGGGAGTTTATTGTTCTCCCATTTGGCCTGTCGACAGCTCCGAGGGTTTTCACAAGAGTGGTCCTTGCGGTGCCAGCGTTTCTCAGAAAAGAGAACGTGGCGCTACACACCTACATAGACGACTGGCTGATCAAGGCAGACTCGGCAGCCAGGTTGAACGTGGATACTGCTCTGACTCTGAGGTTACTTTCAGATCTAGGCTGGATAGTCAACGAGAAGAAATCCGAGTTGACGCCCACTCAACATTTCGTTTATTTGGGGATGCGATCGATCTCGAGGAGGGCAGGGTGTACCCGTCAGAGCTCAGAGTGGTGTCTCTGTTAGCCATCCTCAAGAGTTTTCGAGTGGGAAACCACATTCAGGCGAGGTGGTTCCTTCAGATGCTGGGCATGATGGTCTCCATGGAGCAGGTTATCCCGTCAAAACTGGTACCAGTTTTGGAGCCGATAATGTCGCATCTTGTATGGTGGAAGGAGCGTCAGAATCTCCTAGTAGGGGTTTCGCTGCACCTACCCCACCCCCAGCTGTCCGTGTACACGGATGCATCGCTGGAGGGGTGGGGTGCCTGCCTGGGAGAACACCAGGTCTCGGGCACATGGACTCTCCCGGAGAGTCAGCTGCATATCAATCTGTTGGAAATGATGGCAGTGGAACTGGCGTTGTAAGAGTTCCTTCCGATGATCAGGGGCAAGGTGATACTGATACGGTCAGACAATTCTACAGTAGTATCATATATAAATCGCCAAGGCGGGACCAGGTCGCCCACTCTGTGTATCAGAGTGTGGCACTTGATTCAATGGTGCAGGAATTACTCGGTTGTTTTGAAAGCAGCTCATATTCCTGGCCGATTGAACATTCTGGCGGATGCTTTATCTCGCAGACAGAGAATTCTGCCAACAGAATGGTCACTCAACCCTCCGGTTCTGCGACGGATCTTCGAGCATTGGGGCAAACCCAACGTGGACTTGTTCGCCACAAAGGAAAATGCTCAAATCATGACATATGTCTCGCCGAGTCCAGATCCAAATGCCGTCGATACAGACGCTCTGGTGATAAGCTGGAGAGGGATGCACGCTTACGCGTACCCACCCACCATTCTTCTACCGAAGGTATTGGTGAAGGTCAGGGAGGAACCGTGTCTGGTCCTGCTAATAGCGCCGTATTGGCCGAGCAGGGCGTGGTTCACGGATCTTCTAGATCTGTTGGTGGAAAATCCTGTGCAGTTGGCCGAGATTCCGAACATAATCTCCCAGGCCAAGGGACGCTTCCTACACGAGCGTCCCGAAATGTTCAAATTGACTGCGTGGATGTTATCAAACAACGTTCCATGTCGGAAGGCTTTTCTCGACAGGCTGCTGATTTCATCGCGGCTGCGAGAAGGAGGTCAACCTTCAAGTCATATAACAACAAGGTTAACAGATTTGCAGACTGGTGTGAAGAAAAGGGTATTGATACCTTTCAATCCACTATTCGGCAAATAGTAGACTTTCTCTGTGAGCTGTTCTTTTCAGGACTAGCTCCCGTCACAGTTGATGGATACAAGTCAGCTTTGGCATCAGTTATCCCTTGTCTAGCCAACAGGGATAGTCCAGAGGTGGCCCAGTTAAATGTGATGTTGAAGGGAATGAGCAATCTCCGACCGAGACAACCGGTAGTCATTCCAGCCTGGAGTCTATCTTTAGTGCTTAATGTACTGGCCAAGCACCCTTTCGAACCGTTGCGTTCGGCTAGTCTAAAGCATTTGACTCTAAAGGCGGTCTTTCTATTGGCAGCTTCCTCAGCTAGAAGGCGCAGTGAGATCCATGCGCTTTCGGCAGAGAGGGACCGATTTATTGTTTCTGGAGAAGGTCTGCATCTTCTGCCAAGAGCAGAGTTTATGTCAAAGAACCAATCTTTGAGATATCCCGGCAAACCGATCATTATACCGAAGTTAACTAGGTTTGATCGTGATGCCAGTGTCTGGTGCCCGGTCCGTGCTTTGACTAAGTACAAGAAACGGACTGACTCGTTACGGTCGAATGATAGACATCTGTGGATCTGCCATAAAAAGCCTTATGGCGCCGCATCCATGGATACTATCTCTCGTTGGGTGGTCGAATGCATTCAAACTACTCAACAGATGGCGACTGGGCACCAGGTGCAAGGCGTAAGGGCACACGATGTCAGAGGAATAGCCGCCTCGACCGCCCTTTACAATGGTGTTCCGTTAGAGGACATCATGGCCGTTGCACAATGGCACTGTGAGTCCTCATTTACGGATTACTATATGAGGGATGTGTCAGACTCAGCCAATCCACTCGCTTTAGCTGTTTTGAAACGATAGTTAGTGACCACACTGCTCTTCACCCTTTTTTCACTTTGGTAAGAAAAGAACCTAAAGCAGGCATGGTCAAGCGAGAGGATGACAACCAGATTGTGTCACTGATGGCCGTACCGGTGAATGGTTGGAGGCGGTACGTCTGGAGTCCAATTATCATAAGGTAATTCAATAGTGAGAGTTTTTTGTATTATGGATGTGTATCATGTTCATTCATCTTATATGTTCATGCTCATTCCCAGTCTAATACATGGAATATGCAGGGAGCAGTTAACTCTCTTGGCATATTTGTGTTTCAGGCGAGATACATGTTCGTGAGTTCTCTCCCTTTTCTTAGGAGGAAAAGGGGGGGGGGGGGGGCGGTGATGCGAATGTGATTCGGTTCCGTAAACTTGACGGTCCTTTTAGGTCTCCGTTAGTCAAGTTTGAAGTCTAAAATCTTTCTCCAAGGGGCAAAATTAGCATTTATGGCTTGCCCCCTCCCACCAGGTTACTGATCAAATCTGGTGTATATCAGAAGTAACAGAATGGTGAGTATTGATCGAAGGAGAATGAAGGAAATGTCAATTTCCCTTTCTCCGAGATCTAACAATACTCATCATTCTGTTACGGACCCAGCCTCCCAGCCCCACGGAGGCAAGCCATAGTTTTCTCTTGTTTGGTGGCTATGCAAACAATATGAGCTCTATGGTAAACGGGTACTCGGCAGTTGGGACCCGAGTACCCGGTTCCCAGGAGTCGGTAAAGCTTTCTAAGTCTATAATCCTAGAGCCGCTGTCAAAGCCAGCTGTATATCAGAAGTAACAGAATGGTGAGTATTGTTAGATCTCGGAGAAAGGGAAATTGACATTTCCTTCAATCTTGACCAAACTGGGTGGGTGATTGCATGTAGGGGTCTTCATGCAATGTTAAAAATTTGGGGTAAAAACTTTAAATGGCAAGTTCACAGCGACCAGATTGATCAAAATTATCACGATTCAATAATATCACAGGCCTTTCTAATTTTATCTGTTTGCAGACCAAGAGAAGACTATTTTGAAAATTTACCACTGGACTGACTGGTGTGGTAACCGAACCAGTCATTCCATTGAAAATTTTCAAATTTATACATATATATATAGTGTAAGGGAGGCAACTCTTTCATCGACTAGTTATCAGACTCAAGAAGGATAACTAATCCATTAAGCCTATATATGTTACAATCAGCTTCTTAACGGCTGACAGAATTGTGATCCCACGGTAGTTACCAGGCACATTGTGTGACTTGCCGTTTTCAGTATGGGGTGATGCACCCTTCCTTAGTAACATCCGGAATACAGACTGTCCTGATGATATAGTTCATTAACTCATTAAGGAAAGGGACGACCCCTGCCCTGCATACTGTAAGTGTTCTGCTGTTAGTCTCATTGCGTCTGAGGCTTTCTCTCTATTGAGTGTACCAATTATGTCACTCACCTCCTTCATGGATATTGCACAGGACACGCTATCTGCCACTTTCTCTTTGATAATTAATTTGTCCACTAAGATTCTCTTTCTATTCTTCCCATCAAATTCAGGATTCTCATTGGACATCAAAGCTGCTGGAGGTATGCTTGCCATCCCGCACATATTTGGTCTAGTTCGGTAACACACTGTCCACCCACAATTAGTTCTTCAGTGCTTGTCACCGTCGATCTGTGCTGCTTATTTATGAGCTTGAAGAATAACTTCTTATCGTCCCTGTCAGCTTCCATAATCTGTTTATATTGCTCTTTCCTCTGCTTAGCACTAATTGCCATTCTCTGTACGGTACTTGTTTTAGCCGCCTGTTGTTTAGAGTTTGATTTCTTGTCATCTCATTTAAATGGTCGCTATGTGATCCTGCCAAGACCCAGAGATAGTGTGATTCTTTGGAGCATCTTACTGCGTCCGCCACTGCTGGTGACCATGGATTAAAGCCACTCCATCTACTGTGTTTTCCCGGATTCCCACAACTAAGGACTGCCCTGTGTAGGGTCTTGGTCAAGTGCTGGGTGGCGGATAAAATGTCATCCTCTGGGGACTCTCCCTGGGTAAGCAGCATTACACTGATAACATTCCCATATAGGCTATTAAATTCTAGATTTAAATTCAGGCTTTACCCAGATGTGCCTCATAAGTGGAGGTTGATATAGAGGCTAAGTAATAGCATGAGTCAACAGTTAAATCCTAAGAGGTCCTATGAAGATAATTAAATCTTGCCCATATGGGCCGTGGGTGCAAACGGCATGCAACCCATATGGGAACAATATGGGTCCCATGTGGGCCCAATATGGGAACACTATCAGGGTAAGGGCTTGTGTACATGTTCTGAGTAATCTTCAACCTTCTCCCAATTCACCTTCCTTTGTCTTTGCATCTTTCGCACTTCACTACAACCTTGAATTCAATTTCAATTTATTTATCAGTACATGTACAGTAATCATATGCTATATATGTGTGTCACAATATGAGCGTACACACACACAATTATATAGAACCGAACAAACAAGTGACTGTATATGTTACTAAGAATTTCATGTAGAGTGTAACCTCCTATCACACACATAAACCCACACATGCTCGCATAACCACCCACGCTCACTCTTGCATTGCGCACATATGCACCCATATGCACACACTCACGCTTGCTCACACACCCACAAGCACCCATGCCTACACCCATACATACAGTCAGATAGCATATCCGTGTAGGACTTTAAATTTAGATGCTGGGTGTGGGGAGAACTGTTGGTGAAACTATAAATTTGTTATCGGATACACCCATAGTGCGTGTATGACCTGTCAGCGTGAGGCTAACAAGAACATGGTCAGTCATGTTTGTAGGATGCATCTCCATTATGCTTATTTTGGGAGTCATGTCAGTCATTCTGCTGTCATGGAAGATATTAATCAATCTGGGATGCGTGTTTACCGGTTACGTGGAAGAATGTATTTTGCCTAGGATAGAGAGATGGAGGTAGCCTGTCATGTTATTGTAGAAGCTGAAATATACTTCTATCTCTGGACTCGAGCGGATTTCTCAACAAGGTCGTATTGAAGTCCCCACAAATGATTATTAGATATATTGTTACTTAAATTTTATGATAATCTCACGTAGAACTTTCTTCAATGGAATCGGAAATGTCTCTTTCTGATGTGCTATTACCTCTTGAGGGCATGTAGAGTGCTATAAAACATATTGGTTGTGGTTTAATTTTCACGGCAATAACGAGCATGTGAGGTGCAAGGCATAGCAGAGAAAACATGTAGTTTTCGCAATTTTGAGAGAATTTGCTGGGGACAGCTGAATGTTCAATCTGGATATCATCATTGTATGATCAAGTATCAGCTGAGTTGTATTTACAAGAGCAGCTAATAACGTGTTGATGGTGAGTGTGTCAGAGTAGTGAGAATGCTCTTCAAATATGGTTTTCTTGACTCCTCCAATGCTGTACATATTGTAATGAAGTGATCCCTGTCCTCATGTGCTGAATGGCATAGTAAACATTTGTCACAGACAACATATTGATTGAAACAGGCACGATTTGCTTGCAAGATGTATGAACCGGTTAGAATCCTTGCCTTTGTTACTGTTCGCTTAACATCCCTGGTTGTGTTGCCAAATAAGTTCCAACTGTGGTGAAGGTTGTTTACAGTGCATACATTGTCATTTAAGTATTTTGTTGATATCTTCATGACACAGTCTTCTTTCCAGACGTTGTGTACAGCACAGTTGACTTGCTTGTCTACTTGCGCCTTCCACACTAACTTTGCAGGCATGCTGTTAATTAGTTGGTAGACACGTGGGAGCTGATGCTTATGAAGCGTTTCTTGGCATTTCATAAACCAACTATTGCTCTTAATATTCTTTAAAGCAAGTTGTCTGGTTGTTATCTGGAATTCTACAGTATCATCATTTCTGAGGATGTTCCCTAGTAATTTTAGTTTTCTGGAGTCTAGCTGAGCTTGGCTATGTCTTATATGTTTTATTAATAATAATAATAATAATAATAATAATAATAATAATAATAATAATAATAATAAGTACATCTTTGTAGCGCAAAACTCCATGCAATAGCATGCTCTAAGCGCTTGAAGATCTATGGAATAGAAATGTTTTGAGACTTGATTTGAAAGACTGTAGAGTATGAGATGTTTTGTTATCTAGATGGAGGTTGTTCCATTCAGAAGCAGCGGTGAAGGAGAAAGTCTTCTGTCCATATGTTACCAGTTTTGCTTTCGGAGCTTTAAAACTTCTGTTGGTTTGTGATCGGAGAATGCGACCTGGAGTGTATGGATGTATGAGATCTGACAGGTAAGTCGGCGCTGTGTTGCTAACACATTAGTAGGTCAAGCATAGAATCTTGTAACGGATTCTGTGCTCTATTGGCAGCCAATGCAAGTCACGAAGCACTGGAGAGATGTGTTCGTGTTTACTGGAGAGTGAGATAATTCTAGCCGCGGTATTCTGTACAGACTGGAGCTTATGAATGAGCGCCTTTGGAGCAGCAGCGAGCAAACAATTTCAGTAGTCCAGTCTTGATAGCACCAACGAACAAACGAGTGTAGTAGTTGCTTCTTTCCTCAAGTATTTTCTGATATCGCTGATGTTCCTCAACTGAAAGAAACAAGTACTGCAAAGATGTCTAACTTTCTTCTCACGGCTTAGCTCACTATCCAACACAATGCCAAGGTCATTTACGCTGCTCGATAGTTTAATGCGGCTAGAACCTTTTGTGATACTATTGAGGTCGGTTTTACCCAGCCTAGCCGATGGGCCCACTAACAATAGTTCAGTCTTATCATCGTTTAATTGAAGCATGTTTGATGACATCCATGCTTTGATGTCTCGACAGCAGGTTGTTATATGATTGATTGCTTCATCGGCTGCGGGCACTGATGGCTGGAAGCTATGTATGAGTTGAGTATCATTCATGTAGAAATGGTGATCAATGCTATGGTTCTTAATAACAGATCCCAATGATTTTGTGTAAAGTGTAAAAAGTACTGGGCCGAGTATGGATCCCTGTGGCACCCTGCATACAAGCTCTACTGGGTGAGAACATACCCCATTTATGTAAACCGATTGAAATCTATCAGACAGATATGATTAAAACCAGTCCCAAGCAAGACCTGTAACTCCGAACTCGTTTTTCAAGCATGTCAGGAGATTCGGGTGGCCGATCGTGTCGGAAGTGGCAGTAAGATCAAGCAAGAGTAAGAGAGCTATGTTTCCCTTGTCCACAGCCCAGCGAATGTCACTAAAGACTCTGAGTAGTGCAGACTATGTACTATGGCCCTGACGATAGGCTGACTGGAATGGTTCGAGGTTGTGGATAGACACATGATCTGGTCATAATGCTGGCATTACATTGTCACAGTATTGTTATTACATTGTCAAAACATTGTCAGTAGATTGTCATCAGATTGATGTTAGCATGCCGTCATTACTTTTGCATTGACTTGTCATCATTCTACTGTCACAACCTTGTCATTTTATAGTCATAATATTGTCATTATTTTATTGTCATATCACCTTGTTATTATATTGTCATCACCATCATTGTATTGTTGACAACCTATTGCCATTGGATTTCATAATACTTTTAAGACATTGTCATTATGCTGCCTTTGGATTTTAAGAGTACTATCATCCCATTGTTAAGGCTATGATTGCTTTTTAGGCTATTATTGCATTATCAAGGTTATGTAATTGAATCGGAAAACTAGTTGTTGTTGCATCTGTCTTATATTTTGCAAGATGGTTGTAGTTGACTTGGTATCATACCAGAAGCCTAGTTGTCGTTGTGCTTATCACATATATTGTCAAGATAGTTGTAGTTAACTTGGTATCGTACTTAGTTGCTATCGTGCCTACCTTAGGTATCGTTAACATTGCCATTTTTGTCAAGTAATAATTATGTATCCCCTTTTCCTTTAAATGTAATCGTCACTGCGTCGATATCATTTTATAAACACTCACTCGTCTTATAACGTGCTTTATCTGGGGATATTGTACCCCCAGAGGCAGTGTAGTACAATATTTGGTTTAGAATAAATTGTTTATGTTCATACTGTAAGTAACTTAATCTTATGTAATAGTGGTTAGGGTAGTAGACGCCCTCTCCCCCCCCCACCTGTGGAGTGTCACCCCAGTTTTGGTTGGCGAGGTGTGTGACGTCACAAGAGGATGGAACTGTCACCACAAATGACACTGTAAATGCAGATCTCCTAAAAAAAAGTGTTCAAATCAGTTTTTGCAAGAGATGAAAATGATGACATGCCTCAGTTTACAGCCAGACTTAACAGACAAAACTACATCAATAACATATCTATTACAACCAATGATAGCTACGCATAGACACAATCCAGTCACATCCGCAGTAACTGGTGGCAGTATTGTTATCAATCTGCAAGCTGCCGCGATATGGCTCCTGGTGGAAGTAGCAAAGTCATTCTATAGCAGCTGTCCAGGTAAAAACACTAAAGCAACTCTAACCTCTACTAATGACGAAAATCAATCCCTGGTTGAATATTGTGTTACATTGGAACAGGCTAACCAGAAAAAGAAATCGAAACTCTATAGCGTAAGCTTCTTCCTGACCTCGAACAGACTCCTGGTGAATTGCAATAGAGCAGATATTTTTTAGAACGTTGATTTTGCACAATTGTTTGATCTCGTGTACGAATCAGGCAGTGTAGATGGTCAGAACATCGGTCTGTGTAAAGCCAATCAAGATGCTCGCACTTGGCTAACTATGTGGATGGAGGCAAGATCGCAGCCTAAGACAAGACAGGGAATACCAACCATGAACAGTGCCATTTTGGGTAACCCTAATGTATCACCAGATGACTGCCCAGACATGTGTCCTGTGATCATTCCTCCAATCGTAATGAACCTACTGATTCATCTGAGGACCCAGAGTCATGTACAGTATGTAATGACCCATGTGAAAATGATGATGAAGCACTCCAATGTGATATATGCTGTAATGTGTATATCTCTCAGTACGAAAACTTCTCAGTTGACCAGACACTCCCCTTCTCGTGCATGTCCTGTCGTCTATATGAAGTCAATGAACCAGTCAATAGTCAATCTACTCCATCGCCTGGCCATACGACACACAACGCTGTCACCGCTCAACAGCCTGCCAAGCTCCCAGCACCTATAATCGTCCCAGCAGGGGATGAAGGGAGTATCGTCTGCCATACAAAGACCCCTGATTCGCCAATCAGGAGACAACCTATTCTGCTGAAAAATCATGCTACATCCGATGTTGGCTCAATACAGCTCTCAACGGAACATTCAGCACAGCCAAGTAGCTTTAAATGTAAAAGAACCGGAACCATCTCGGGCGCATGTATAGATGAAACTTCACTCATCAATGTTTCTGAGCGCCACAGTATGCCTACTAGTAATCACGGACAAAAGAAGGTGTCTCAGAATCAGAAAAGTGATGAGATCAAGGCATATGAAAAGGATATAAAAGCCAGAGAAAGAAAGCTCAAACAACGTGAGGAGGCAGAGAGAGAGAGCGAGAGAGAGAGAGAGAGAGAGAGAGAGAGAGAGAGAGAGAGAGAGAGAGAGAGAGAGAGAGAGAGAGAGAAAGAGAGAGAGAGAGAGAGAGAGAGAAAGAGAGAGAGAGAGAGAGAGAGCGAGCGAGAGAGAGAGAGAGAGAGAGAGAGAGAGAGAGAGAGAGAGAGAGAGAAAGAGAGAGAGAGAGAATTGGGGGGATATCATGAATAGGGCTGTGACAGCTCAGACATGCTGTATCCAGCTAGAGAATCAAAACAAAGAGCTGAAGAATGATCTTAGGTTAAAAGACCTTACTGCAACTCGACCCCCAGAACAGTCAACAATAACCTCTACATCGAGGAAAGCTGACCTGGGTAGGAAGCAACAACGCATAATTCAAGTAGAAGTTGAGAAGCAAATCCGCATCATCGTGTCTCAGCACTGGAACAAGTCTATCAACAGCTGCAGCTGAGGCTTTCTGGACCTATGTACACACAGATGTATATCCCACCACCGGATCAGATGAACATACCACCACCTTCTTTGGGTGTACCCCATTGTGGCATGCTACATCCATGTATCAACCAATGGCTATGTGTCCTATGCTGCCACATCCAATGTATCCACCGCCAGTCCAGCCCAACATTCTGCTCCTAATGTCAGCATCGACACCAACTACTAACATAGTAAACCAGCCCTCGCATATAGAGCCCATTTATCGTCCTCAACCATCTTCTCAGCACTCGTCTGCACCATATGAAAACACAGCTACAAGAAACCAGCAATCAGCCTATGCATGCATACAAACTATGAATGGACATGCAGCCCAGACCTCCATGCATCAGCCATCAATGCAACCTTCGTTTCCACCACCTACATATGGTACTATCCTGCCTGGAAATCAAGTACGTCATGAATACATAGGTGAACAGTCCAGACACAGCGATACAGATGGACAGTACACATTCAGTGATCGATCCAGCAGATCAGGAAATAATATGAGTCATGTGCTTGTAGATGAATGGACCAGGCAACACCGTACAGATGAACGATCTACTTATGATGCATTAGTAGTCTCAGGCGTATCAGACAACCCCAGACTTGATGCTTTAATCCTAGTTATAACTACTCTCGTCAGCAGGCAACAATATCAGCATTAGCAGCGCAAGGATCAAAAGCCAGCCTGGCAGTACAGCAAAGGCCTTCAAGCAGAGAGATCTCTAACTCAGCATATGCTAAAGGTCCAGTGGAAAGGTAATTATCTACCGCAGGCACACTAGGTTCAGTACAGCAAGGGTATTCAAACTTGGAAAACTTAAATCCAGCTGATGCCAAACATATTGAGACTACTAATGCACCTAGCACTGGAGTTGATGTTCAAGCTATGGAGCATGCATCGTGTATGAAGTAGTAGTATAGCCGGTAGTAAAAAAATACCACCTCCCTCAAATGGATTTCTATTTAGACAAATGAGCCCCCACCTCCCTCAACTGGATTTCCATTTGGACAAATGAGCCCCCACTGCAGTCTCAACCCCTGGGGCATAGGTTGTGGGGGCCACCACGGATCACTGAATGGCTGCCAGGGAGGTAGGATCATCCAGACACTACTACTACCAGGGGCTGAACGCCCATTTAGAGACAAGCCTCCCCAGTGATATATACCCCTGATCGCCATCTACCACATGGTCGGCCTCTCTCAATTCTGTGTAGGCTCAGAAAAACACGTAGTCTCTGCCAGAGTCTCATCGGCATGATGGGACCACCCATAGGGGCTTCCATCTACCTTGTCAACGCTCACCTGGGAGGAGGCTAAAATGATTACCATGTGAACCACGGCAGACTCTGGCATGTTCACATGTTACACAGAGAATCTGGTGCTGAGCAGGGGGCTCCAGCAGACAACCACGGCTACCCTCTCCACCCCATATAAGTGGCAGAAGACTCGATCTCTTTACGTGGGTGAAAACGGTCGTAAATGGTTCTCCGCAAGGGGTCGACCCAAGGATTGTACTGGGGGGCATCCTGGAAGTGGGCCCACTTGGCAACCAATATCATGGCAGTCTCAGCACCCTATGCCATTGCTGTAGACGCCAGCACGAGCAGTATGATGAGAATCATGGCTATATATGAAGAGTTAAACTGAACAGAGTGAACCCCTCGAGAAAAACTGTGCCAGATCGAGCCCTGTTCCATCCGTATCGATAGTGATCTTCATCCCCTCAGGGGCAGGGGCTAGCTGCTTCACTCTGCTACCGGCTAAGAAACGTAGTTCTAGGACTATATGAGTCGTTTGCGGGCTAGTGAGTCCGACTCGCTGAAGCAGTTTAACAGCACCCTTGACTTTGGAGGCATGTGACACACCATCTACCCATACGGTTCCCTCCTGGAGGTTAACAGCTTCTTCTGGTCCATCGAATGGACGATGCAGCAAGAGCTTTTCCACCTGTAACCCCGATCTGGTGACCCACCATCATCACGGAGACACCTTCACCTATGTAGGTGAGGATGGATGATCCCCGATTGTAGAGCTTTCGAACTGTCCCATCCTTTTTTACAACAGTGGAGAGGGGAGTAACCTCTATGTCAATGACTGTGGGAGGCCTATATAGGGGCAACCATGTTTGCGAGTCACCCCCAGGTCCAGCGCGGTACCACACTTCATTCTTCTCAAATAAGGACTGCAGGTTTTTTGCCAGGGTCAATAGCAGGCCATCATGGGCCATCGGTGGGGTACCGCTCGAATAGGGTTTGACCAGATGAAAGCTGAGGTCGTTATTTAGGATGTTGATGTCTGCCACCTCTATATCCGAGAGCTCAATCAACGGCTCGAGGATGTACTTCCTCTTCGGGAAATCGTACCGAAACATGATCTTGTGGCCATCTATGTTGTGACCCAGGTGCTCCTTCATCACATCCTTGAGGTCTGTGAGCAGCTCCACCCCATCACCACCAATGGGGTGGAGGGAGAATGCCTTTGAGCTTGCTTCGTACTGTAGGGCGAATGATTTGCCATCGCTCTCTTCTACCTTGGCAGCATCAACTGCGTACACATCTGCCAGGTCAGGATGACCAGTTGAGTGAGCAAATATGGGTTCCATAGCATGCTATAGGAGGGGTTTAAACAATACATATAACCATGCTGATTGTCTGACTGCTGCTCTCCGGTGGTGAGAATGTAATCTCACCCTCTCTAGAGAGGAGATGGGTGGTACAGTACGGTGTATAATGGGTCCTCTTCGAGCACAACATACATACACGCCGATGTGCTACATCAACCTCCGGGCAGTGCACACAGCAGCTCACTGGTAGAAGTCGGTCGGACGTGATAGAGTATCTCCCAGGTGACAACAGCAACCTATGGAAAGCTATCAGTCCTAGCCTGTTCACACCTGTAAATCACCTCTTTGACAGCCCCTCCAGCACGGATGGGGTATCGGATGCCCATTTAGAGTTCACACTCTTATTACTCATTGACCTGACATGATATCATACCAGCATTATCTGACCTTGGCCGAGATGATGAAGAAAGAGGTTTGCCCCTTCATGACCCCTGCACAGATAACGGCCGTAAATTAACAGAGGCTCACACTGCAACAAGAAGGCGAGCGACTTCAGCGGGAGAACTGGTATCAACAGAACACAAGCCTTGCAAGGAGGTGAAGGAACAGTGAAAATTTCTGATACCGGCAGGCTCTCCTGTAGGAGAGTAAGTGGGATGCAGGAGTCTTGACAGACAACGATGAGCTAGATGTCTTCACAGACGAGGATGAGCCAGGTGGCTTCTCAGACGAGTATGAGCCAGATGACATACAGTGGAAAGAGGAAATGGCACAGAAGTGTAAGACCAAGAGAACCATCCAGCGGCAGACCTACTATCTTGGTGATATGGTGAAGTTCCAGATGTCACATCTCAGAAAGCTACTGGCACCCGACATAGTGCTGGATGACCTCTGTCTAAGAGACGTCTGTCTCGAAACCACCAAGCTGGAACGGTTCACCCGGCTCTCCAAAATGAACCCTTCTATGACTCATGAGCAGGTTCTGCAGATGATGCAGGTTTAATCTCCAGGTATACTATGGCAAAATCAGAGTGGCGGCAGCAACCAGAAATATACCCCTCCCTGACTGATGATGAGGGGGTTACAGTACACGGCTGGTGACTCCAGCAGATAGATACCATCAGACAGAATCTCGTCCATGAGGCAGAAAAGTACAGCAGAACGTGCAGGCGATATAAGGCAGCCTACAACGTCATCGCGCATACAACCACTGCTGTGGGTGTGATTGGAGCCAGTGCTGGGGTGGCAGCTGTGGCCACTCTCGCTACAGGGGTGGGGGCCATCCTCGCCATCCCACTGGGTGATGTGACACTAGCCGTCACCGTCTTGGCCATGGGCTTGGGGGTGGGGAAGCAGCAGATCACACGGAGGCTGAAGTACATGGCACTGGCACAGAGTATGCTACGGACTATCGACGAGTCTGTCAGCAAAGCTCTCGAGGATGGCCAGGTCACCGATGAAGAGTACCACCATATATTGAAGGTCCAAGCCCTGTATTGCATGGAGAAACCTAAAGTGCGACAGCAATACCTCAAAGGCTCCAGCGGGCGGGTTGATATGGAGGAGTTAAAAAACGAGATGCTACGGCGAGGTCGCCTCGCTGGTCTCTGGAGTCGAGACGACTACAAATAGTGTGCTGCCTGTACGGTAGCTTTAAGAACACCGGTATAGATGGCCTTCCCACTGAACCTCACCACAGTCATCTGGAGCCAACCGCCCCTCCTGGGTACATCCTTGACTGGCCTGAGAGGTCTACTGGATGATATATCAGAGCTAACACAGTTCTCCATCACAGAGGATGGACGGTCCCGAACCACCTTCTCCGTCAACCCACGACCGCTGACCAACCGCCCCATTACCATCAAGGATGCGAAGCAAGCTCATACTTGGATGGCTGCTCCAGGCCTCTCATACTGGAATCTGCAGCTGAACTTTGCTGTGTGGTGTGCCACGGCAGGATGTGGAGTAAGTTCCACACTGCTTCACTCCTATTCTGGTACTCCTGAAGCTGTACTCATCACCAGCTGTCTCAGATTCCATGTGTGCTTCGCGGTGTGACGAATCCTCCATGAGCTGGGTGCAGGCCTCCCTGATACAAATGCCTTCGATCCACAGCTCAACAGTCATAGCGTCTCAGTGGCCAGCAGACTACAAGGAGAGTTCAGCGCTCACCCAGACTATCGGTGGCATGGTGGTGACAACAGCGGTATAGGGGTTATGTACGGTGACCCGAGACGTGACTACTCAGGATTCCCTTATCGAACCCCCCGACAAGTAGGCCATCGGTAGACAGCGACATTCTCGTTTGATCCAGACTCTGACCCTGGAGTGCTGGTGCAAAATATGCACATCACTGGCTTGCGGCAGGACTATCCAGATGTGTGGAAGTACTTTGTCCCACACACCACCTCAGGCCTCACACCAGCAGGGATCGTTCGGATCAACTAGTCCCTGGAAGCACTGTGCTACTGCCTCCTTATGGCACAGACCCAGCTGCGGCATTCCATAGATGGTGTCAGCGGAGCAGACGTCCAGGCCATGTTCATCAGTCTCGTTGAGGATATGATCATTGTGGCAGACCCCAGTAGTCTTATTGCTAAGTTCCAGCAGGGGTTGTAGAAGGCCCGTTACAAACTTGACTTTGCTATTTCGCCACACCTATGGTTGATTCCGAGCAACATGATCGTGAACATCGAGGACCTCCATGTCAGGGGCTATAACAACATGATAGTCGAGGGGAGTTCCCTCGGTGACCACTTCGGCTTCAACACTGCCATCAACGCACCCATGCGTAGTATGAGCCATACAGTCGTTCCGACCCTGACACTGCAGCTAGTCGACATGGCAGCTCCAGGTGCCCCGACACTGCCGCCAGTCGCCCCGACACCGCTTCCCATGGTAGATCTATGTGTGGTGTCAGGCCTAGCTATTGTGGTGCTCGGGATCAGCCTACTCCGCCGCTGGCAAATCAGCTATAAGACTATCCTGACTCTCTACACTAGCAGTGGAACCACGGTGATACACTGAACCAGCTTGGCATGCCCTACAGCCCCTATACCCACTGCCAACATGCACATCCAAGGGCTGGAGGGTTCAGCAGCGCATCCTTCTTCCAGCTTGTGTTATCACAGAGCCTTGTTCAGCTCTGAGTCCGGTGAGGCTATGGCAGTCTGCTACTGCTGGAACACATCTGACAGATACTCCCAATCCTTGTAGAAACCTTTAGCTTGCAGGAGCTGCTCGACGATACTCCCGCCCATGATAAGGTATTCGAGGAAGCAGATCTGTCCCTTGCCAATTCCTAGATAGAGCTTCACAGCTGTCAGCTCCTCTGTCAGCTCAGCTCAGCCCCAGAGAGCTGAGCGAGCTCATCTGGTGTCTTCTTCTTGTAGTCAACTCCCTCCGGAAGACATCATAGTACTTCTCGCATAGCGTGAGCCCGGACATGTTTAAGATGTCTCAATAGAGGGATGAATATTCCTGAGTACCAACCCGGCCAACTGGCAGACGCAGACTGGGAAGATCTTATTAGCTCTCTCGACAGGGGATGTAGACATTTAACCGCATTGTATACTCAGTGCTTAAACAATGATGTCAACAGTACAGATCGTGAAGCAACTGCCTGAGAGCCAGGCGAGTCTTCAGCAGGTGACGAACCTGCGGCGAACCAAGACACAGAAGCTACTGACCAAAGCAAAAGCTCTGGCAGTCCATGTCGCCAGTAACGTGGCAGTGAATGTGGCCCTGGTGAAGATGACAGGGGAAGTGAGGTTCTTCCTGCCACCACTGCGGCTGTCCTCATCACAGTGGTGAATGGGGTGACCGGGCACTGTCTGGGGATAACTCACCCCATCCCAAAGATCGCCCTCAGTGATGCCGCCGACACTGCTGCCACCAAGATCATGGGTGAATGTATTATACTAATGGAGGCCGCAGTTCTAGGGCTAGCAACGAGTGCAATGGCTGAGATCACCGTCACCTCTGTTTAACCCCTCTGAATAGTGAGAGATGGATCACGAGACCCCTGCAGCATATGAGGCATGGCATGCCAGAGGGCGGTGTGTAGCCCATAGTCAAGCACGTGGACTGAGGATTGCCAATGCCCGTGAATGGTGGACCACCAACAAGGCATGCCCCTGTAGAAAGGGCCAGTACCCTGAGCACTGCTACCTATTCCCTTGGCCGACTGTGTGGTCCTCCTATACCCAACTATTTCACTGGGGGTATGACTAGTAGGTTTAACCCGTCTGTATATGACTATGACTCTGTCACTCACAGATTTAGAAAGCAAAGAGCTAGGCGATCTTGCTCACTTGGGCAAGGCACGCCTCGGTTCAGAGGCAACTGTTGCCCCTATCTCCTTCCTAGACTTCGATGAGAAGGGAGACCCACGGGAGATCTGAGGTACCATCCCAGCCCAAGATCTCATCGGGAACACTAATATGGTAGGACAATCAGCCATTAACAAGGCCAAGACTGTATACAAGAGGATGGGCATCAAGGAGAGGGCGACGATGTTCGGAGTCGATGAGGCTGGAGCCATCAAGCTTATGGCTGAGTCCTATGCACAGGACCTGGTTAAGGATATCCTGAGATCACGGAGCATATTCATTCAGGATGGAGGGAAGCTCAAGATAGGCACCCTCAGCCTGAACAGTATCACTGTCGATGGCCAAACAGGTGCAGGTGCTATCGACAGCCTCCGGCTACCAGAGGTGAAGAAGACAGGGTTCTTTAATTTGGACACTAAGTAAGACCACAGGATAGTCATGGCTTCCCATGTATCATACAGATACTGGATGTACTAGACACTGTGGGTGCTGACACAGACCCTCTATGCTATCTTCTCAGCTGCTGCTGGGATTTCATGCTTGATGCCTCCATCGCATCCTTCATATCCGCCGGAGGTGCAGGATGATCCCCCGGCTACCAGAGGTGAAGGGGTCAGGGCTCTTGAATTCGCTGTTTAAGACCACAGGATAGTCAGGGCTTCCCGTTCATGTATCATACAGATACTGGATGTACTAGACACTGTGGGTGCTGACACAGGCCCTCTACGCTATCTTCTCAGCTGCTGCTGAGATTTCATGCTTGACGCCTCCATCGCATCCTTCGTATCCGCCGGAGGTGCAGGATTCCTCGCTCTGCAGGTGAAAGAGCTGGTGCAAGAAGTACTGCTGTTTAGTCGCCCAGATATAGATGAGGCTACCGCCAACCAAGTGCTTACCATCCTCCGCATGCATGTCTGTACCTTTCGACAGTAGGCCGGCGATGCTGGCCAGGTGGTACTGATCATTGCCACATCAGGACACGGGAAAAACATCTTGCTGCGGGCTCTCCTGACCAAACATCTACACTCTCAGTACATCCTTCTGGTGTCTGACTCCGCCGCTGAGCTGGTTGACAGTAATGATCAATGGTACAATGGCCCAATCACCAAGATGCAGAATCTGCAAGCACTGATGGAGAAGCTGCTGGTAGCCCGACTGACAGAACCACTTGTTCTAGTTATCGATGACCCCGCAATGGACCAGAACAGTCACCTACCTCAGCAACATTACCAGGTGCATCCGGCACACAAAGATAACTGTCTTCATCCTCTTTCAGAAGAATACCCGCGAGATCTCACCAGACATCCGCCACAATGCCCGGTTACTATACTTCAGCTCCAAGTGTGGACGTGCCCTGCTCGAGACCATATACGCAGCCTAACCCTCAAGGAGACCAAAGGGGACTTCATCACAGGTGTACAGAGGGCAGCTGAGCTGTACTGCTTCATCTTCAGCAACAAGGAGACAGGTGAGCTGTCACACTTCAAGCCATCTCGGGAAAAGGTGCAGACCTTCACCTACAAGCTGAATCCAGCCAGGAAACTAGCCTGCTCTATGCGTCATCGTTGACAGACTGTCGCAGCTGCTGCAACTTTTTTCATTCATCAGAAGGCTGCGCGGTCTCTGCTACTTCGTCTGCAGTCTCTGCTACTTCGTCAGATACTTGAGGAACTTCGTCAGAAGCTTGAGGAACTTCGTCAGAAGCTTGAGGAACTTCATCAGATGCCTGTCGCTTAAACTCTACCCACTGAGGTTCAGAGTCTAGGGCTCTCTTCTTCTGGAACTTCTCACAGAAGATCCACTTTGTCCATGTGTGACGAGCATCTGACTTGTGAGCGGATTTGATGAGGTAGTCCTGGTAGTTATCTGGGAATTTCAGAAATGCTGCCAGATCACTGGCCAATCTCCTGCGCCCTTCTTCGTTGAAGATATGCTCAACAGCCTCCTTGTGGCCAACAGTGAACCCCTCCTGAGTACCTTCTGCATGACCGGTTTCATGGCTCTCTGCTACAGCAGCACTGACCTCCTCCCTGAAGTAGTTATTTGCTCCAGACTGGCTATGGAGGCCAAATACTACAGCCCACTTCCCAACCGTTAGTAGATCTTTGGGGTCGACCCTCGCCTTTTAGAGAGCTAGAATAACAGGACTGTTGGTTCGGGCCACAGGTCAGTCGAGTGTCCTGCCCTGGGTGCTGTCAAACTTCCGGTAGAGTATCCGAGTCAGGGTTTTTTTGGTACTATGAGCTGGTGCTCCTTCCCCTATGGCAGCCAATATCTCCGCATCAGATGGAGGTGTGACCTTGGCTCGCTCGTAAAAAATGTTGATGTCACGAAGCAGTCCGAGGACCCTGTCACAGTGGGACAGTGCATGCCGTGGCTGTCATGCCGACTTGTCCTACTGCCCATAGACAATCTGCTGGAGAACTTTACCAAACATGGCAGCCATGTAACCCCTCTATATACCCAGACCTTAAACATGCTGCAGTTTGTGCAACATCCAGATGGGGCCATTGAACCTGCGACATCGCACCGCACTGATCCACTGAACGACTGCCTGATGATCATTCGACCCAGTATACACGATGAGAACCCGTTGTCCACTGCTGGGAAGTACATTGACTTTGCAATCTCAGCACAGATCCACGAGATCAAGAGCATCACACTCGAGTTCAAGCTTCAGAGCACAATAGAACAGATGGTAGAGCTCCCGCAGGTTCTGAACAGGTGTGAGATCTTGCAGAGCAACAGCACCATGGACACCACCTATGTGAATGATGAATACCGAGTCCTAGGTCTGCTGGCTCATGGCCCAACCTTCTATGCGAAGGGAAAGGGGTACTATGCTGTGGGGTGCAATGAGGGGTTCACGGAATTCGAACTACGGGCAGGTGTCAAGAAGCCCGTGGCAGTTCCACTCTTAACCCTCCTCGAGAACACACATGTGAATCCAGCTGCCATGCAGGATAGGCTGTTCCTCCAGGTGTACACTGAGCAGCTCGCAGATGCCACGATGAATGCTCCAAGACTTCATGTCTGGCATGACGAGAATGACCAGGAGCTGAAGCAAACGAGATCGTGCATGTGGAGCGAGAACACCAGCAGGTCCAAGCCACAGCTAACCAACGGATAGAGCTGACATTGCATCATGGTGCATCGGATGGTGTCGCTGTTGTGGTACTGGTTCTGAAGGGAGGAGCCATCCAGCAGGTGGATAAGCTAAACGACTTCAAGCTTGTGGTTGATGGGACCAATGTTCTTGGTGAGGTATGTGAGCTGGCTGATTGCCAACTCTACAGACAGAAAACTAAGTCATATGCACTTCTGCGCCTAACCAGTGGAAGCGACGACCTCGAGTCGGCACTCGAGGGCCGTCACCACCTCGGGGGCAGGGACATCCCACCTACTCAGGGCAACTGGCTCAGCTTCAACATCGGAAACCTCATATCTGGGACTCGCTCATTAGGTGTGATGGTACTTTACTTGGCTATGCTAAGGTATGCGTGTCGAACACATCAGGTATTCAGCTTGAGCGTGCATAGAGCATGATTCCTGTCATCACCGCTGCAGCTGCCACCACTAATATAAGCTCTGCTGTCTTCTGACCTGTCGATGCTTCACAGTCCAGCGTTGGCTCAGATATCTTTACAGCCTCGTAGTACTCATCGAGGGCTTTGCTGTACTCAAACTTCTCCTTAGACAGCTTCTCCATCGCCTGGTTATAATGCGCACACTCGACCTCTGCCGCCTTCTGCAAAGCTGAGTCCCCAGTTCGCTAAGGCAAACACGCCCGCATTCAAGATTGTGGATGTCATGCTATAGACTACAGTTTAAAGCTACTATATAGCTGTCCCCCAGTGACGGATCCCCAGAGCGATGTATGAACCAGAGGCTTATGAAGATCCAGTCGAGGATATAGATGACGAGGACTATGAGGAGGACTACGATGAGGATGATGATGCAGACGACTACGATGTAGCGGAGACCATGGGTGAGTATGATGATGTAGAGCCTGAATCCTGCAAGCTAGTACACAGAGTGAAAGGAATCTATCACACTCACATAAAAGGTTCTATCGGTCTGCTGGCAGCAGTTGGGGCTCTGATCGCTCTGTTCACAATGAAGGCTGGTGAGATGGTCCGCAAGATCGCCAACAATGCTCTCCATGGGGTGGAGAAGATTTCTGAAGCCATACCAGCCATCGCCTCAGGAGTAGGTACGTTCTTCGGAGTCGCAGGCCCTTGGCTACCATACAGTGAACCCCTCCAGAGTTCCTTCTGCATGACTGGTGACATAGCGCTCACGGCCATCTGGGCCGCCGAACATTTAAGCCATACTATATAAGGATGGCGTCTCTGTACGACCTGGTCGAGTCCCTTAACTTCCGAGGGTTAGTCGATAAACTGTTCAGTGAGGATCCAGCAGAGATTAGATGCCAGTGTATGGAGGTGTTTGAGGTCTTCAGTGATGGTCGAATGACTGACGGCCGTCTGTTTAGAGTTCACCCAGGCCGTGCATGACAGGACGGGAGTGGACACCAGTGATGAAATCCAGGAGTTGATCAACCGTCTTTCTTGAGGAACTCTACTATCAGCCTGGTGGATATTACCATGAGCCCCCTCAACTACTCGAGGCTGCACGTCGCAAGGGCCACAACTTCACATTGGAGACAGTTAGCCAGTGGCTCAGCCACCAGGCGATGTGGCAGATATACAGACCGCGTCCACGGCACATCAGGCATGCCCATTTCGAGGAAACTGTCCCGAACAGAGTCCAGAACAAGGCAGATGTTCTATTCCTTCCACACGACTCGGTTGGTCGTAAGACTTACAAGTATGCCCTCACCATCGTCGATGTCGCCAGCAGGTACAAGGCGGCAGTACCGCTCACAGACAAGTCAGCTGGCCAGGTGGGCCAGGCATTCGAGGGTGTCTACGAGGCTTCGGAAAATCCCCTCCAGTGGCCGGAATTGGTGCAGGTGGATAAGGGTAAGGAGTTCAGAGGGGAGACTGCAGCCCTCATGTGGAAACACGGTGTGGAAGTTAGGCGAGGCGAGGTAGGGCATCACCGTGCCCAGGCTATCATTGAGCAGTGGAATCGGACACTGACAGAGAGACTGTTCCCACACCAATACACCCAGGAAATGGCCGTGCTGAGTGAATGTTCTAGAGTATGGGTGAGAGGGCTGCCTGCTGTGGTGGAGAGATCCAATGCTGGGCTAATCGGGAAGAAGCCGGTAGAGGCTATCAGACACTCTGCTGGTCACAGCTCTAGACGAGCAAACAAAGGAGAGGAGTGCCTACCACCTGATGCTCTGGTTCAGTACCTGTATGACCCTGGTGAGCTGGAAGGGGGTCGACGGCGTGCGAAAGATCCTAACTGGTCGATAGATGTTCACAGGCTTGACAGGTATGTGGAGGCGGAGGGGCGGCCTACACTGTACTACCTGGCATGCCAGCACGGAGTGCCTAGGCGACCATTTGTCATAGAAGAGCTTCAGCTAGTCTCTGAAGACACACAGCTACCACCCCCTAGGGTGCTAACATGATACTCGATGGGCTCGGTGTGGACACCATCTGGTAGCACGTGTCTCTTATCGTAGTAAGCGGAGAGTCTGAGTTTTTCCTGCCCATACGTCACCATACCCTGGTTGCACATGCGTAGGCCTCGATTGGTGGCGCTGTCCACTACACCATGGAGGGCGCTGTAGAACCTCTGCCAGGAGATGTCATTCTGCCATTTAGACATTCCCTTGGTCGGGCATTTTTCTTGCAAGTTTCTGCTGTTCTAGTGGTCTGTATTCTCTATGTAGTAGCACTTGGAGCAGAGAGCAATACCACGAGTGCATCCGAACTTAAGCTTGAACAATCCCGGAGTGTGGTTAGACCATTTGTCCCATGCCAACCAGTCCCGTCTGCAGGTCTCATACTCCGTTAGCATCTCTGGGCATATCACCCCATCGAGGTTGGAGCCTGCTATAGCGATATAGGCAGAATCAGTGTCCATCTGCAGGTACTCGAAGCTGTCACGAGCTACGTAATCGTCGAGGATGTCATAGTAGAACTCAAGCATTCGCAGCTTCGTCAGCTCGTCTACTGCTATAACCACCTGGAAGTGGCAACGAATGGTGATTTTAGCCTTACAGCTCTGCAATTCGTAGGAATCCCCGATCTCCTCTAGATCCTCGAACCATGTGCTACGCAAGGCTCTGTCTACCGCTCGTTCATCCTTAGTGAAGCTCGTGTTAGTATGACGTTCTAATGCCTTGATCAGCTTCCGATATGCACTGTTGCCGAGGAGTTTGAAGAGATCAGCCAACAAGGCTTTACTTTTGTCAACATCCCCAGGTATGACGTGCCTCAGTAACAGAGTCTACAAACCATTCAAAAGGTTTCTGTGAGGTGTAGTCTATAGTGCGATAGATAGCAGTAATCTCTAACCCGTGGGCAAGGTACCACTTGAGAGTTGGTGCATACAATACCCTCTTCTTACCAGAGAGTGCGCCAACGAGCTTGCTAGTTGTAGACTTTTTTCGACCTGTTTTATCAAGGTATGCAAGCATCTCCGAAGGTATATCCCCTTCTGGGATCTCACGATTATAGAAGATGGGAGACATCTCCTCGAACTTTGGCCATAACACTTTAGGTACCTCAATGGCGACCTCAGCAAACCCGAACCAACAATCTGCTAGCAGATCCTGCTTAAAGCGTTCAATATCACTGCTTACATGCCCACCCCACCGTCGTACAGTTTCTTTACCACAAGGCATTGCTTGGGCCACGGTTGACAAATACAGAGCATTTGCATCATAACCAAGGAGACGTTGACATACTCACTTACCTTGGCGAATTTGGGTAACCCCAGACTCGTGATATCTCGTGAACACAATGTTCGGACCACCAACAACAGCACCCTTTAACATCTCGTAAGCTTCCTTGCCTGGAGAGGAAAGGCTAATATCTGGCTCATGTTCAGCAGTACCACGAAGTAAGTACTGAAGCGACACACCTGGAAGTGACACCGCATCCTTCAGAATGTCTATACCTCATTCTGTGTAGAATTCTCACATCTTCTCAAAGGCTTCAATGAATGGGCTAACATCCAGGTTGTTGTAATATCGCAACCAGTCAGCAAACGTCTTCATCCCCAGATCTCTGAAGGTTTGCTTACAAGCTTTCCACTCTGACAACTCAAGAAGCTAACCCCCTTTGAGCTTGGACCACCACGCAGGATAATCAGGTAGTCCAGGATAGTTAAGCTTCTCAGGTGAGTCGAACCATTCATAAGGTAACCAGCTCTTCTGTTGCGTGCAACTGTAGGCTTTGATCCATTTCTCATAAGAAACCCCTGGGCCAAGGTAGTTGATTAAATCAAGAAACCTCAGTTCAGGCGTAATGAGGAACATTGTCTGGCTAGCATTCTTGGCGACTTTCACCGTTCCTTATGATCATGTCGATAGTCACTTACAGGACTGGCCGTATGATCAGCGAACGAAAAGAAGAAAGACTGTTCCTTTGGACGAAATAGTAAGTTCATCCACGAAGTACTTCTTGATGAGGTTCAGGTCGTACCGCCCAGAGTTGAACCCAAGCACAGGCACCTGGTCACATCACTCAAGTCGCTGCTGTCGTTTTGGTAACTTGTCCAAGTCTGCGGGTAGATACTGTGACCGAACCCTTGCACGGATCATGGAGGCTCGTAGTTGAATCTCCTGCATGAACTCTGAGATCAGCACTTTGGAGTTAGCATTGCAGAGGTGAGTTGGCGAGCTCGCGCTACCATCTAAGGAGCAGCCGACTGACACCGAGATTGGTATATGGGCACTCTCGATCGTGAGACTCTCTGTAGGGTGGGTCTTGATCCCATCTAGAAGGGCTTCAAAGTCATAGACAATAAAGTGTGGGTATGGTACTGTCTGCACAGGGGTGTGGACGCTTGGACAGCGTTTTATACAGCACTCCCACTGCCCCAGTAGCATGCCTCCAGATGCTCTCAGTTTCTCATCTCTCACGACCATCTTGTGGTATTTTTTATCAGCATCCTCGCCTTGCTGGTGTTGTGAACATCCATGCCAGCGATAGCCATGAAACTGGTATACTGTGTTGGTTGTCGGATCATAACCATATACGGGAGCCCCCTCGATCCAACACTCACCACCGTGACCACACTTTGTGTGGTGTATATGAATTCCATGGTTTCTCAACCCATATTCAATCCAACGAGTAGCTGCGGAACTGGCCGGTTGGTATGGATAGAAGGTCTTCCGGTGTCATGGCTCTCCACTACAGCAGCACTTTTTCCTGGTCAGATGCGCAAATAACTCTACCTTGTCCAGCTGGTCTAGGGACGTCTTTGGTACGTCAGTCACAGGCCTGTTCAGGCCATAGAACTGTTTAACAAGCTATCGTGCAGGAGCTGTACTTCTATCAGCTCTTGCACCCTGCAGGACTGCTAGACATCTCCAGAGGCACATGTTATCTTTGTAGGTATCGAGTGCCACTATTCTCTTCCTCCATTGGAGCCAGACCGGGAGGGGACCTGTCCCTAGCAGAGGCTGGCGGTCAATGACAACCTTTACTTCAACGTTGATTGATCTGATGAAGGCCCACGCGGTATTGGGCTGATCGATATTGTCTGGGTCGAGGCGGGCTTGCTCTCTGCCCTCCACCCAAGTCTGGGTCTCTCCTAGTGTATTCATCCAGGGACTTCCTGAAGCATTCTTGTGGAAGAGCATTACCCTACCATCCTCGATGTGGCGGATTCGATAGGTGTGGGTATGCCGAAGGTAGAAGGCGTTCTGAACAGTCCGCAGCTTCTCCATGATCCGACCTGTAATGTCTCCTTCTAGCCCTCTGAAGAATGTCCAGCATACTGTTCGCCATCCTCTCTCCTCTCTCTCCATCTCACCGAGACACTCGTTGAGAATCTGCTGACCTTCTCACCCCATACTCCGGGCTAGGGTTTCAGATCTCGGTCCCCTCATTAATCGTCTTCTGATTCTGTGTAGAAGAGGTAGGCGTTCTTGTGGATGGCTTGCCATCCAAGTTGCTACAGCTTTGGCCCGTAAGCTGACATTCGCCTCCTCATACAACTGACTACTCTCACGGAGCAGCTGTGCTTTCTTGTGAGGGTTCCATGGATCGTCAGAGGTGAGCGCCAGAAACCTCCCTGTCTGTTTTGCTCGGGAGAGTTGCTTTAGCCACTCCTCGGCAAGAGTGGGGAGTCACTTTCGCCACTCCTCGGCATTGGCGTGTGCAATCATCTGGTGCAAGTCGGCTTTGCGGGCCTTAGAATAGCCTCTAAGACCGAATTGCTTTGCCATCCCTCGAGGCTGTGTTACAGTAACTATGATGCAAGGTCTATATTTAGATCTTAAACCTTTCTGACTTACAGTAACCCTGATGCAAGGTCTATATATTAGATCTTAAACCTTTCTGAGTGGCGGTCAGTACCTGTGGGTGGTATATATCCCTGTGGATGCCTGTCTCTAAATGGACGTTCAGACCCTATTATGTGTGGCGATCAGTACCTGTGGGTGGTGTATACCCCTGTGGATGCCTGTCTCTAAATGGGTGTTCAGGCCCTATTCTGTGTGGCGATCAGTAACCCTGATGCAAGGTCTATATATTAGATCTTAAACCTTTCTGAGTGGCGATCAGTACCTGTGGATGCCTGTCTCTAATGGGCGTTCAGACCCTATTATGTGTGGCGATCACTACATGTGGGTGGTGTATATCCATGTGGATGCCTGTCTCTAAATGGGTGTTCAGACCCTATTATGTGTGGCGATCAGTACCTGTGGGTGGTGTATATCCCTGTGGATGCCTGTCTCTAAATGGGCGTTCAGACCTATTATGTGTGGCGATCAGTACCTGTGGGTGGTGTATATCCCTGTGGAGGCCTATCTCTAAATGGGCGTTCAGACCCTATTATGTGTGGCGAGCAGTACCTGTGGGTGGTGTATATCCCTGTGGATGCCTGTCTCTAAATGGGCGTTCAGACCAATTATGTGTGGCGATCAGTACCTGTGGGGGGGGGGTGTATATCCCTGTGGAGGCCTGTCTCTAAACACGTGGCATGATGCGTTTAAGTTCTTCCATAACTAAACTGAACTTTCTCCTGGCACAGACCTTCTTGTAGTTCATTCTTTACAGTCTGTACAAATACCTGCCCCGCATCCTCTGCACAGCTTCGGCTCAACAGCAGCCTTCTGAATCTGAGCATTGTGTGTCACACAATATTCTCCAACACAGTTCCTTAAGCATCGAAAAGGCTTACCTCGCATAAGCCATTTGCATGTATTATAATGCATGTTTGATAAAGTCTATATCAAGATCTTAAACCTTGGGCTGATGGGTGTAGGGCCTTGGGTATATTGTATGTATTTGTGGTTCTCCTGGACAGTGGGGTCCACACGGGAGTTTTATATTCTTGGCCATGGTCATTTGTCTAAATGGAAATCCAGTTGTCTAAATGGAAATCCAGTTGAGAGAGGGGATCAGGGAGGTGGTATTTTTCTACTACCGGCTACACCACTCAAGTACTCATCAGGCAGCACTAATCTGAAGGCAGGATGTGGAATGCTGGAATCTCATCATTTTTTAGGGATAGGCCTAAATCTAAATACAAGACCACCAGACTCGATGCACCAGCTTCATCGGTCGATGTGATTATAAGTATAGTCAGCAACAGCATAAAAGGTGTGCAGTTCAATAGAACCGGTATGTCTGATCTATGCACCCCAAGCAACATTATCACAAATTTAAGAGCATTGGCTTCATCAATATGAGTCACACATTCCGACTAACCTCAACCCAGGTTTCCATGCCCACATCAAAACCTATGATGGTTCTACCCCTAACCACAGTATGCGAAGTAGGGGTCAAGCTGGAGTCGCTCTGATGTGTAATAAATCTCTCGACGACGTGGTTACTCCACTGATAGATGGATGTGATAGACGCATGCGTGCTACTATACGGGTAAGAGTACAACACATCTTCTAATTAAATGCCTACATGCCAGCAAATGACTGGGCGCAGACCAATGAAGTACGTCAAAAGTATCTGGCTATTTTGGCTGAACTTAGTGGGATCATGACTAAGTATGCAGATTTTGAGACGATTATATGTGGAGATCTGAATGCTTCTCTTCACCACGATCGATCAAATATCCGAGACATTACCCTCAGAGACTTCTGTGAGGCTCCGAAACTACAGCTTCCAGGAAACTAAACAAGCAAACCTACCTTCTATTGGAATAGAAAGTGTGATGATATTGGGACAGAGCATGAATGCTACACATGACAGATTGATTACATTCTGTCTATCTGTGACACAGTTATGGCAAATATAGAGGTTCTTAATCATACCACAATCTTCTCACAACGTAATGGCTCAGATCATGCCCCTGTTCTCACAAAGTTATTATTGACTGGCATAGATGCTCCTGTTAGAAAGGCTCAAATGGGGAAGAAAGTCTCATGGATCTGGAATACAGCAGACCTACAGAAGTTTAATAGAGAGGTTATTTAGAACTATTATCATTCTATAGAGAACCAGTTGGAATCAGTAGACCAGGTTGGTTCAACTCTCAACTCTGAAGAGTGCTGCAGAGAAATCCGTTCCATGCAAGATTGCTTTCAACAACCGGAAACTACGATCAATCCCAAAAGGTACCCTATTTATACACAAACAGTCCAAAGTAGCCTTCTGGAGATGGAAAGAAGCGGGTAGACCAAAAGACTCACCGCTCTTTGAGGAAGTCAGACGCTTCAAGAAAGAAGCTCGTAAAGATCAGAGACAGGCAAACAGGGAAGGTCAGAAACAACTATACTCTGAGATCCAAGAGGCAAACTCTGAAGACCAGCAAGTGTTCCTCAAGCTAGTAAACCGCCAGAGGAATGGGCAAGCTAGAGTCACCAGTGAGCTTGTGGTTGATGGACAAAGCTACCAATTTACTGGCAATATCAGGGAAACCTGGGCATCGTAGTTCGAAGAGCTAGCTGTCCCTAAACATATCCCAGATTCTAGATGTGCTAACAAAACTCTAACACAAGCTGATATTACAGCTATTGCCAATATCCGGAATATAGCACAGAATGATCAGCTTACCATGAGGTCAATATCCCCCGAGGAGATTTTGAGTGCCTCAAAGAAATTACATGCAGGAAAAGCTGCTGACAAACACGGCATCGCCTCAGAGCACCTGCTCCATGCTATTTCTCCAGTCTCAACAGTACTAGCTGATGTCATCAATGCAATACTTAGACTGCGAAAAATCCCTGAAACCTTCAAAGGCGTTGTTCTCACTCAAATACTGAAGAAGGATAATGCAAGACATTACCAGCCAACTACAGACCTACAATTGTCTGCTCAACAATCGTCAATCTTCTTGAGATCATACTAGTCGAGAGAATGATGCCATTTCTTGATCGAATCCAAAGTCAACGCAGTTTTTGAAGCAATTACACAGTCCAATGAAGCTGGGGAGAAACTCCTCTTTATAACCCTGGATGTTCAAAAGGTCTTCAATGAAGTCTGCCATGATGGTCTCCTTCCTCATCGAGTTATACAAACTAGGGGTCCCACTTCAGATGTGGTCCATCTTCGACGACTGGTACAGAAGTCTCACAGCACAGGTCAACTGGCCTATCTCTGGCCTTTCAAATCCGGCAAGGCACAGGACAAGGAAGATCCTTCTACCCAGTCAATTACAGAGGCGTTTAACACTACCCTAGTTTTGACACTTGAAGACGCTTGAGTCGGAGACCACATAGGAGATATTTATGTAGCAGCATCAACATATGCAGATGACGTAGCCATCCTGGCAAAACATCAACATCCAGATGCACAGGTCGCCTTGACAGTCACCCATAACTGTACTGACTCGTGGTGCTACACAATAGGAATGAAAAAGACCAATATCATTATATATCAATCTAAGGGTGTATGTGCAGAGACGTCTGTAGGCAGCTACATGGCCGAGAAACGTGTTATATCAGAGGAGGCCACTCACCTTGGGTTCCTAATGCGCGCTTCTCAAAAAGTCAATCAATGCAGAGGGGAGATAAACATAGGCTCAGCTCACGGAGCAGCCTACAGCCTGTTCGGTGCTGGTTTACATGAAAAAAAGGGCTAAATCTGGTTGTGAATAAGAAGATATACACCATCTTCATTCTTCCACGTCTCACGCATGGAGCAAGTTATGGAAACTTACTGACAAGGAAGTGGACCTATGGAGACATTTGCAAGGTCATTGTTATGTTAATTGCAGCGCCTCGCTCGAACTACAGCAAATTCAACAGTATATGGACTACTTGGTGCACTACCAGTGTTAGCAGAAATTCATAAAAAGGTGCTTAGTCTGCTGAGAAATCTAGTTGCTGATCCATCATGCCGGGAATATTTCATCGTACTAAGACAACTTGCTTTGAAATCGATGTCGAGCAGCACTTGACCATCCTATGTACAGAGGCTTCTTCTTCAATACCAGCTTCCCTCTGCTCACAACTTATTGGTTCACGTACCAACAAAATCAGCATGGAAACGCCAGGTACACAAAGCAGTCATTAGGTTTTGGGAGGTTAAGACCTGGAATGCAGCATCAAACATGTCATCTATGCGACACATGTCGGATGAAATATTCAAGTTACAAGGCAATCCTGCATGCGTATGGCTGGAATCAGCTGGGACACTGACAGAAGCAGAGAAGGCTATCATCAAAGTAAAAGCTCTAATGGGTACCTATGAACTCCAAACAATACTTGCGAAACATCATAACCCTGGAGCCATTTCAACCACATGTCAACTCTGCAACCTCATATTCCTCAATCAAGAAGCTATGTCACACTTTCTTACCACCTGCACATAATTTAATATGGACTGACAGTTCCATGTACAGGCTCTTCACAACATACTTCGTGGCAAACCAGAAAATGACACCACGGTCCTCATGCTCTTAAATCCTATCCATCCAGACCTCAGTGCCCTAGCCAGGTTTTCATGTCAGGGGGAACGAGGTCTAAAAAGGCGCCACCCTACTTGAGCGAGGACTAAAAAATTAATTCTTTAATAAGGAGAAAATAGCATGTAAAATTCATGTTAGGCAAATATCTATCTGGCAACAATGTCATTGTTATCACGAGTTCTCCTCCTTGCACTAGTCGCTTAACGATGTCGAGTTGTTATTAAAGTTCACAGTTTGAAGTCAATATTATCTCTCTATTCGACTTGTCTTTTAATAACAGTAATAGCACGGTGGCAAGCGGTGGTCACGAAAATGACAGTAATATTAAATTTTCGTGTTGAATAAGTAATGTTTCCTACTGTGTTCTCTATTTCCGGTACTCTTGTTAAAATTCTCATAAAGTGCTAGTAGCGTGGCGCTGTATGTGTGTCATGCTATCGTGCAGATCTTGTTCGGACATGAAGAATTCGATATCCGAGAACTGTATGTAGTGGAATGCACACAAATAGACCAACATTTGATAGATTAAAGTACAAAACTAACCAAGATCCTGCAGTTTGCAATTTTATACTACTGCTGATCCGGTGTACATTGACATTAACTTTCTGTCAGATCAATATTTCATACTTTGTCTATATGGCTACCCCAGTACATGGAATTCGTCCTCCGCCAGCATTAAATCTGGATTCGAACATGTCTGAGAATTGGAAACTTTTTAAACAGAAATGGAAAACTATTCCATAATTACACAACTCGATAAGCAGGACATGCCATACCAAGTCGGCTTACTCCTGCACACACTCAGTGATGATGGTCTTACAGTATATAATGGTTTTCACTTTCAAGCACCAGAATCTGATAGAACTGTACAAGAAATCATAGACCGTTTTGACCAATTCACAGTAGTTGAGATCAATGAAACCTATGAACGCTTTGTTTTTAATCGCTATGTCCAGAAAGACAACGAGGACTTTGAAACCTTTCTAGTTGTAATCCGAACAGCGATTAAAACATGCAACTACTGTACCAATTGTGCTAACTCTATTCTGCATGACAGAATCGTTCTCGGCATACAAGATTCCGCTATGCAGACAGCTCTACTGAAAGAAAGAATGTGAGCTGACTCTTAACAGATGCATCAACATATGCAAAGCCACTAAGAACACGAATGCACAATTCCGTATTTTTCATCCAGACTCAGTGAAAAAAATTACAGCTGGTAAATCTTCTAGACCATGTGATATGCCTGGCCCTAGACTTAATGAAAGCCCAAACTTTCGCAG
The DNA here is from genome assembly GCA_034401795.1 of Chaetoderma sp. LZ-2023a. Taxonomy (NCBI): domain Eukaryota; kingdom Metazoa; phylum Mollusca; class Caudofoveata; order Chaetodermatida; family Chaetodermatidae; genus Chaetoderma; species Chaetoderma sp. LZ-2023a. Next base: position 96,964,942 of record CM067362.1, on the reverse strand, counting down.
GTCCAGCATACAATGGTGCAAATTCTGTGGTCGTAATCACACTATGAAATAGGAAGAGTATCCCGCATGTGGAAAAACGTGTTCAGTTTGCTTGCGCAGAAACCATTTTGCCATTGTTTGCTCTAGCAGGCCAGTCACTCAGAAACAGACATATGGTAAACCAGTACATCAGGTCACTGAAGAGACATCATCTAATGACGAATGGATTCAGTTGGTTCACCTGGCTCTAAAGACATTAAGTGCAACATGTAAGTTGGTAATGCTACAGTAACTTTCCAAATTGAAAGAGGCGCATCGGTAAACATACTCCCAGTTCAATATGCTGACAAAACTATGCCGACCACCAAGAAACTAAAAATGTGGAATGACACCGAATTCTCACCTGTAGGCATTTGTCACCGCTAAATACGTAACCCTAAGAACAATAAGAAATATTCTATTGAGTTCGTTGTTGTAGAACAGGTTTTTACACTTCTATTAGGTTTGAAAACTGCGATCGTGTCAATAGAGTTGCAGGTGTATCTCTCATTGAGAGATACCCAGAACTAGAGAGATACCCAGAATTGTTTGATGGGAAACTTGGTACCCTACCAGGTTCCGATTATCCGTGTGTGGATGAAACGGTCACTCCTGTTGTTATGCTATCAAGTCGCATTCCCATAACACTGTGTCGAAACCTTAAAGATGAATTTGACTGTCTTACTAAATTAGGAGTCATAACACCTGTTGATGAACCAACTCCTTGGGTCAGTCAAATCGTGATTACTAAGAAGAAATCTGGAGACTAGCATGTGTGCATCGATCCAAAAGAACTGAACAAAGCACTGCTTCGGGAACATTACACTCTTCCTATCCTTGAAGACAGTCTTCATGAAATGAGTCAATCATGTGTATTTTCCAAAGCCGATCTTTCATCCGGATACTGGCACATACAGCTTGATGATGATTCAAGTATGTTGACAGCATTTCAAACATGCTTTGGCCGCTATTGCTGGCTCCATTTACCCTTCGGTATTACTGTAGCTTCAGAGATTTTTCAAAAGAAACTGCTGGATGCTTTTGAGTGTCTACCCGGCATCATTTGTGTTTCTGATGACATCACTATACACGGCAAGAACAAGGCTGACCATGATGCTAACATAGATACATTTCTTGCGCATTGTCAACAAAAAGGCATCAAACTCAATGAGGATAAGTTAGCACTCAACATGACTGAAATACCATTTATGGGTCATCTGATCACATCAGATGATTTGCGTTCTGATCCCGAGAAAATCAGAGCCATCACGGAAATGGCTCCACCCAGTAATGTAGAAGAACTATCTAGGTATTGTTAATTATCTTGGGAAATTCCTTGACCACATAACTGATGTTGTAGAACCCCTTAGGAATCTTACTAAACATAATGTTCCGTGGATTTGGTCTGATGTGCAGCAGAGTGCATTTGAAACTGTAAAAGAACTAGTTGCTAAAGCCCCTGTGCTGGCATTTTATGACCAGAATAAAGAACTTACCCTCGAGAATGATGCGAGTCAGTATGGTTTAGGATCAGTTTTATTCCAAGATGGAAAACCTGTTGCATTTTCCAGTAGAACTTTAACGGACTGTGAAAAATGGTATGCTCAAATTGAAAAGGAGATGTTAGCAGTAAGCTATGGAATGGGAAAGTTCCACCACTATACTTATTATTGATCATAAGCTGCTTGTGGCTATTGTTAGTAAACCTCTGTCGAAGGCACCTAAAAGAATCTAGGCTCTGCTTCTTCACACTCAGAAATATAATTTTTCCCTCACATACCAGTCAGGTAAATCTATACAAGTTGCAGATGCCCTGTCACGAGCACCACTTAATGAACAACCACCGTCTTAATCTGTAAATGTTAATAATGTTTCTTTCCTACCAATCAATCGTGACGATCTTAATGATATTCGTGTTGCTACGTAGCAGGATCAGAAAATGACAGGCTTAAAATCCACTATCATGTCTGGATGGCCAGACTCCAAGGAGTTACTATCACTAACGTTAGCACCATACTATATCTATCGTGGTGAACTGACAATACAAGATGGTATCAAATTACGAGGTGACAGAGTGGTGATACCTTCGGGAATGCGTTTAGAAATTAAACATAAAGTACATGTGTGACATTCTGGTATGAATTCATGTCTTCTTAGAGCCTGTGACCTTGTTCTTTGGCCCGGGATATCTAGTGGCATCCGTCAGTATGCAGAATCATGCGATACCTGTGCAACCTATGCCTGTAAACAACCACCTGAACCTTTGTACATGCATGACGTTCCCAGTCAGACATGTTTGTAATTCATGTCAGACATTACTTAATCATTGTAGACTATTATAGTGGATTCTTCAGAAACAACTTCTGAAACAGTTGTTAACAAAATTAAACACCATTTTGCGAGACATGGTATACCTGATACACTTATTAGTGATGGTGTTCAGTGAGAAATGGGGATTCAAACATGAATTCTCAAGTCCAGGCAACAGCCGAGCTAACGGTGCTGCTGAAGCCACTGTGAAAATTGCATAATGCCTAATGACAAAATACAAAGCCACAAAAGATGATCCCTATCTCGGTCTTCTAAACTTGAGAAATACTCCTACAGAAGAACTTAAAACGAGCCCTGCACAAAGACTGCAAACAAAAACCTTAGTGCCAGCAACATCAGAGAAGCTAAAACCTTTCACCCATCACGTCAACAATGAAAGATGTTTGATAGAAAACAAGAAGTCAAATGTTGCTCAATACTATGACCAGACAGCAACCCTCGCACCTCTCAAAGAATGTGACGTGGTGCCTATGCAGCTCATTGAAACCGGGAAGAAAGAATGGACTGTCGTAATTGTCAGCAAAAAGCTAAAGCGTCACACTTACGAAGTCACCACCCTGGCAGGCAGGCTATATAGTAGGAATCATCAGATCGATGCTCCTCCAAACGCTCCATGTCCTGAACTGACGGCACCATGCGATACCAGTGATGTGCATAATTCAGATACTGCCGTTATGAAACATGGCACTCCATACAAAACTAGAAGTGGTAGAATAGTCAAACTGCTGAGGACCTGAACCTCTAAACTTTAATCATGGTTTAAGTCGAACCCATATAGCTAATGACATGTTGGTTCAACCATACATATATTCCCTGACATTCAATCATTATCACATGGCCAATATTTAATTAATGTTGTCATCTCTACCTTATCATTTATTTATATATTCTTATTTTATTAGTTATTCCTATTATCATTAACACACATTTAGTTTATTAGCGTCATTAATTAGTCATTTAATATCTTTCATTTCAATGGTATAATTCTTTCCTTTGTTTCCAAAGGAAGGGCGATGTTACGTAAATATCTATCTGGCAACAATGTCATTGTTATCGCGAGTTCTCCCCCTTGCACTAGTTGCTTAACGATGTCAAATTACTATTAAAATTCATAGTTTGAAGTCAATATTATCTCTCTATTCGGCTTATCTTTTAATAACAGTAATAACATGAAACAATTCCAGCGTCACCAATTATTTTATTCTACCGAGAAAATAGCATGTATTTTACTATTCTTTGTCTTGATGTAATTAAAACAAAAAGTCTCAACATAGCGAGGAACACGCATGACAAGAAGACATTAACTTCAAATAGTTCCAATTTTTAATGTAGATTAACTTGTTACGGGTGGCTTGGGAGTTGGGACGTCCAGAAACTGGTATGTGTTACGGGCCACATTTAGGCACCACATTTGCGAAGATTGGGTCGGGGGGGGGGGGGGAAATCCCCTGTTCTACCCATCCCTGGCCATGCTACTGCCAGACCTGCCCTAGCTGTTTTCTTCCAAATGACATCATCTCGAATACGGAGTGTATCAGCAGAGACTGGATTTATTCCTGTCACAAAGAGAGAATGCATCTACTTTCCATCCAAGATTCAAGATTCAGATTCAGATTCAAGATTATTTATTTTCGTATTTAGTCGTCAGTATTAGAGATTACAACAGGCAGTCCACCAATTAGGCAAGCCTATGAAGTGGTGGACCCATAACATATAAACATTAATTGCACAATATATTATGACATATATAATAGGATGTAACATAAACAAACATATATTACGTGATACTATATGAACAGTAAGTACATACATGTAGGATACAACAGTAAAACAGGACAATTACATTCATGAACATAAAGGGGTGGAGGGTAGGAGAGGGAGGGGGGGGGGGAGCTCATCTATTATATATTATTATTATTATTATTATTATTATTATTATTATTATTATTATTATTATTATTATTATTATTGCTCCTATACAGTTTTACATTTGATGTTCTGTTCCAGTGAACAGGTGCCTTGAATAGTTAGACTGCAGCACAGCTCATAGTAGGATTAATAATGCTAAAAGAAGTTGGCATGCCTCCAGGTCAAGACAGTAAGTTAACACGTTAATGTTTCTAATAGTTGTCAATAATTTTGTTTTTGATGAATTTTTTGGACGATTTTAACGTGAGAATTTGTGTACGTATGTCTATATCTGTATTATTCCATAGTTGTATTGCTTGGTAGGATGGTGTTCGTGTAGCTGCCTCTGTTCGGTGGTATGTGACATGTAGGTTGGAACTTGTTCTTGTGCTGTGCGTATGTATGTCTGCATTTATTGAAAAAAGATTGGATAGAGATGAGGGTAGGTTGCCATTGTGGTAGTCCTTTAGAATTGCATATAATTGAACCCTTCCAATGTCTTCGAGTTTTAGGATTTTATTACTTTTGAAGGTGTCTTGTCCCCCTGCTGTTTGCGAAAATAGTTTGATAGATTACTTTTGTAGTGATTTTAGTTGTTTTAGTTTATTTTGATATGTATGACCATATACATACAGGACTCTTGTTAATGTTCACTTAACGTCTACAATATTGTTTTCATACCTTTAAGTTTAACCACATACTCCACAAGGATCTAATGTCACTGAAATATAGACGGTTTCGAGAAGTTTTAAACAAAACATTCAAACTCATCAGAGATCTATATAATGTTGATAAGGCCTACTTTTTCAAACCATCCAATATTACACAGAGCAGATGTAATAGGCTCAAGCTCAACATAAAATGCAGCAACAAAGATATTCGCAAACACTTGTTCACCAATAGAGTGGTGCCACAGTGGAATTCACTGCCAGATACGATAGCCGAAGCAACAACAGTCGAATCATTCAAGAATAAACTAGATATCTACTTCAAAGAAAGAACATTTGAATTTGACTGGACATGCCATACGTATACCAGCCCATCACAAAGTCATACTGCAATTCCCCAAATACAATGGACTTATCTAGGAGTAGCCTGTGTATAGACAGGAACAAGCTCGGTAGCAATTCCAATAACCAGTAGATTCATCTCAGCTTCCACGCCCGCACTTTGGTGGTTGCAAGAAGAGACATTAGCGTAGAGGAGACTCGGATAGCGATGAACGCAGAAAATGAAAACAACAGCAATAAGACAAACCATGGCCTCCACAAGACAGCATGCAAATAAATGCTAGGCTCAACAGGGTGTAACCATGAGTGTAGGCGGCACACAGCAGCTAATGCGGAGAACGCCCATCTGCACCACAGTATGTCCACTAAACAATGTCACCCCTTGGCACTCTGATGTTAGAATTTGAAACCTCAGGTTAAATTAAGAGATGAACTGTACACATTTGGTGGATGATGTTGCTGTGATAGACAGCAACATCATCAACCGAATTGTTGGAAAGTGTACACCAGTTTCTTCGTTATTGACACAGCAAAAGATAGACTAAGTTATGTTATGTTCGTATAATCCTCATCTTGATAGGAGCACCCACCGTAGTGGTAATGGTTAAAATCAGATAATAACCAAACGAAAATTGAATAAAAGCAAGTAATAAACAAGGAAAAATTAAATAAACAAGTACAGAATAAAACAACACCATAAAACTAGATAGAGTAGTTGGACAAGAGCAGTACAGAATAAAACAACAAACCAAACTAGGTAGAGTGGTTGAACAAGAGCAATATAAAATTCTACATTAAGACGCATTAATATCTAAGAATTCATCATGAATTTAAAACATATTTGAGTTAAAATAAAGTACAAACTTACTATTTGATGCTTTGGTAGAATAAAAGCGCTATGGCCTTAATCGATTTTAACACAACACAAAAAGGTTTAGATGTCCAAAAAGAAATCCAGTATTAATTGGTTGATTTATCACAAGTTTATATTGGTACTAAAAATAAGATCGTCAATTTCATCTGCTACATCGGGTAGTGGCAAGAAAACCCCTAGGTGAACCACACAAGATGACATACGTTCCCCTCGGACCAGGCATCCCAAGCGCCTAGGGGGTGTGTGGAATCGTCAGAGTTATTCAACACAACGTCCGGAGATGCATTGCTAAATTTATCGTGAGAACCATTATAGGCATAGGCTCATCATCCTGATATGGTGCTGTGATATGAACTCTGCCGCAATGTATGTTGCAACAGATATATCTGCTAAGTAGTTCAACATTATACAGAACGTGAAAATTATTCTGTAGTATCCCACAGGTGGGCAATGCAGTACAATCTATAATAAGCTGAGTAAGTAGGATAAGGTCACTTCTAAAGATGTCCCAGTGATGGGAACCAACGCATTCGGTCACTGCAGCTTTTATGCCTTGTAAACTGTGTTTCCTATAGCTATGCAGAACACCACATTGGATAAGGATGTTGGCAATATTGACATCAGAGTGGCAAGGGTCAAAGTCTAAAATCTAATGGTGACTGTTACTTAAAACAGGTGGGCACATGTATTGAAGAACCACAATCATATGACCCTAAACACAGGTTTGACTATTATCTGTGACTGTCATGTTATATAATTATTATTCTATTTCTTTTTTTTTAATTTTTACTGTCACCTCGAAGGAGCACCTGGGTCACAACATAGATGGCCACAAGATCGTGTTTCGGTAGAATTTCCCGAAGTGGAAGTACATCCTCGAGCCGTTGAATGAGGTCTCAGATACAGAGGTGGCAGACATCAACACCCTAAATGACGACCTCGGCTTTCATCTGGTCAAACCTTATTCAAACAATGCCCCGCCGATGACACATGATGGTCTGCTATTGACCCTGACAAAAAACCTGCAGTTCATGTTTGAGAAGAATGAAGTGTGGTACCGCGCTGGACCTGGGGGTGACTGGCAAACATGGTTGCCCATATATAGGCCTCCCACAGTTATTGACATAGAGGTTACTCCCCTCTCCACTGTTGTGAAAAGGGATGGGACAGTTCGAAAGCTCCACAATCGGGGATCATCCTTCCTCGCCTACATAGGTGAAGGGGTCTCCCTGACGAGGGTAAGTCACCAGATCGGGGTTACAGGTGGAAAATCCCTTCTGCGTCGTCCATTCGATGGACCAGAAGAAGCTGTTAACCTCCAGGAGGGCATCCTATGGGTAGATGGTGTGTCACATGTCTCCAAAGCCAAAGGTGCTGTTAAACTGCTTCAGCGAGTCGGACTCACTAGCCCGCAAACGACTCATATAGTCCTAGAGCTACGTTTCTTAGCCGGTAGCAGAGTGAAGCAGATAGCCCTTGACCCTGAGGGGATGAAGATCACTATCGATCCAGATGGAACAGGGCTCGATCTGGCACAGATATTTCTCGAGGGGTTCACTCTGTTCAGTTTAACTCTTCATATATAGCCATGACTCTCATCATACTGCTCGTGCTGGCGTCTACAGCAGTGGAACAGGCGCTGAGACGGCCATGATATTGGATGCCAAGTGCGCCCACTTCCGGGATGCCCCCCCCCCCCCAGTACAAGCCTTGGGTCGACCACTTGCGGAGAAACATTTACGACCGCTTTCACCCACGTGAAAACATCGAATCTGTCTGCCACTTCTTTGGTGTGGAGAGGGTAGGACGTGGTTGTCTGCTGGAGACACCTGCTCAGCACCAGATTCTCTGCGTAACATGTGAACATGCCAGAGTCTACCGTGGTGCAAATGCTAAGCACTTTAGCATCCTGCCAGGTGAGCGCTGTCAATGTAGATGGAAGACACTATGGGTCATCCCATCATGCCGATGCGACTCTGGCAGAGACTACGTGTTTGTCTGAGCCTACACAGAGGCCGGCCACTATCCTGAGGAGGTTCTCCTAGACATGGGGTCCGCACATGAGATTTTTATGTCCGCAGCTCCCATCTCCGACCACGAAATCACATGTCTCAACAACCCTATGCCCCAGCTAGAGCATTTCGAGGAAGTCCTCGATCTGTCCCTCGGTCACAGAGGCGGGCGACGAGATCTTGCCACATCGTTTCTCCAGGGCACTGGTCTGGCGAATGTCCTTGTGAGTGGCGGGTGGGTTGGACAACTCGTGGATATGCATGGCAAGTGTGATGAGCTCGTCGATGTGGGGCTGTTTTTGGCCAGGAACCCGGGGCTGCATTCCATGGGAACGTAGTTGATCTCAAAGACCTTCCAGGGGATGACGCCAGCAGGTAGTAGGCGTGGGGTTCGTCTGCCACCAGGGCGGTTATAATGCTGTGGTCGAAAATGTTGCCGCAGCCGTCCACGAAGCGTGGGTCAATGTGCTGCATCATGTAAAGGGCTGGGGCATGACAGCCTTAAGAGGGCGGTGGGGGCCACGGATCGCCGAACGGCTGCCAGTTGAGGGAAGTGGTATCATTTTAATTCCGACTCTACTACTGCATGGTTGGCAGATCCGGCGAGCTATCCACTAAAAATCACCATTGGCTCTACATTCCGTAGGATTACACATGGGCATGCATGGCCCATCCATGGAAAGGCTCGCTTAGAAAGATCTGGATGTGGGAGTTATGGGTTTTTTAATTAGTTTATTACCCCGGACAGCCATCTGGGGGTGTAAAAAAACTGTGGAAGCCGAGGACTCCTTACCACCATGGATGAGCTGAAATCCGAATGGCACCGGATGATGTGGGAATCACTGTCGGTTAGCAGTTGCACACGTTTATCCCGATGGTCCAGCCATCCTGCGCGGGCCGGCTCCTGATTCTCGATTTTTCACCCCTTTTAAGCTCCTCGTGACGTCACAGCTAGGCGCCTCAGCCAATCAGCGGCCGAGCAGTAGCCAATCAGCGTGCAGCCAGAAGTGGGGACGTGATTATCACGTGCACAGCACATTCTCTAGTCGTTTAATGCATACACACGATCACGACGTCAAAGCAATATTTTGAGTATAATTTAGCGGGGCCATTTTTTGACCGATTTTAAAATGGTAAAAGGTTCTATAATCCTCGTCTCATTCCAGTCCTAATAGGTACCTGGAACGACGAGTACAGTGCATATTAAATAAATTAAGAGTACCGACTCGGTACACTATAGGTATGCACTCGCCTCCAATCTCGACACATGTTGTCAGGGAAGCTCTGACACACACGCATGCGCACTACGCCTTCTAACGCCCTTAGCCATTTTTATGAAAACCTCTCATATGGGGCCTATATACACATATCATCCTACCCAGGAGGTGCGCTCAGTACGAATCCGGAATGGCCGCTCCTTTCCCAGCTTAGCTGGATAGACTTCCCGGGTAGGTGTAAATTTACATTAGCAATAAGGAGATCAAAGAAGACCCATTCGCTAAATTTCTTGTAGTATACTTGGACAAACATCTGACCTGGGCTAAGCAAATTGAAATAATTACAGCAAAAGTGGCAAGTGGTGTAGGTGTTATCCAAAGACTAAAGCCATAATTGACACCAGACACTGTTAAGACTATGTACTGCACATGTGTCCTCCCTCACCTCACCTATTGCAATGCTATCTGGACTGCAGCACACAAGAGCAAACTAGCAAAATGCCAAGACCTTCATAAAAAATACATAAAACTCTTTACTAAACCAGCAGTGGGCCAGAATATATTCAAAACGGCGAAATTACTTAAACTCAAAGACATTGGCAAATTACAGATGTATAATATTGTAAGAGACTTTCACCACAATGTATTCCCACAAACAATAGCCTCCAACGTTATATTCAACACTGGCACCCACAAACACAATACTAGAAATAAACATAAGCTGCATACATAATTCACAAGAACAGAAACAGGAGCACAGCGTATTACAACAACAGCCACAAAATTATGGAACAGCACCAGCACAAAGATACGAGAACAGATCCTAAATAGAAAATCCTTTAAGAAAATTGCCAGAGAATCCATAATTGGCGGATACTGATGTGTAGTACATCTGTACTTGTTAATGTTTGGACTCGCTGACAAAGCAAGCTACTACTACTACTACTACTACTACTACTACTACTACTACTACTACTACTACCAACACCAACACCACCGCCCATCACCACCACCACCAATTCAACTCAGGTGAATCCAATCTGCACGTTACAAACTAACCCAACCATAAACTGCAGGAATAGAGCTTGGCTTTGCCAATACACCAGATTGACAGGATAGACAAGCATCTGTTAACATTTGACACTTTCGATACCCCTTACAATGTAGACCATCCACGCTATATGACACACCTGACCATGCACAACACGGTAATCACCATTAATGCAAATACCGAAGTGCCGGCTTAACCCTTTGAACCCTGCAAAGCCAAATAAACCTCAAGACCTAGCAAGGTAATATTTGTCTGCCAATGCTGGTGCTGTATTGACTAGGAACTGTTTCTACCACTGGAACTAACAGTTTTTGGTCAAGATAGCCCAGCATATCAAACAGATTACTAATAATTGTCTAGTAACTGATAGTCATGGAACGCAGCATGAAAGGATTAATGGGTTGAATGTGTTTAACCTAACCAAACTGGGTGAGGGTTTTAGTTCCATGTCTAACAGATAAAACTGGTGGGTCGGGTAGCGGAGAGGCTCCACATACCACTAGCATTAAATTTTAATCCATGATACGTGAGCTGGTCAATGCTGAATCTTTTGAGACTGGGCAGACTGGAACCTCCTGCTTTAACCAATGCAGCAGTGGCTTTCAGGCTGGCGAGTCCCAACATATACAGACATTGCAGAGATAAGGGAAATAAAAGAAGGGGCTAGAGGGGTCGAAAGTGGCAAACCTAATCCTTTTTCTAACCTAGCAGCCAGATCTCATATCTACTCTGTACCTGCAGGGGGCGATTTCAGCCAGTATGAGTCAGTCCCACCTTACCTATTCAAATTCTGCGTCAATGCTCTGTACGCTTTCAAGCATTTTAATAAAATTTATATTTACCATAAGAAACTCGGCTCAAATACTAGCTGCCTTATTACTGGTGTTACCAATTCTGCGTCAATGCTTTTTACTATTTCAAGCATTTTAACAATCTATATTTACCATAAGAAACTCGGTTCAAATACCAGCTGACTTGTTACTGTTGTTATTAATACTCTTATTATTATCAAGTTATTATGTGATGCGACTGTGTCGGTTTGTCAGCTCGCCTGCATGTATGATCTGTAAGTCAGTCAAAAAAGTTGTGTGCGGGCCATATGTTATCTTCCCAGTGGACATATTCGGGATAGACCAAGTCTCATGATTTCTCTTCTTCCCTAATCCTAGCCCTTGTCACTCTGATGACAGGGTTATCAATTTTCAAAATAAAGCAGAGGAACTGGTGCTTCATTCTCTAGGCAGGTTTGGTGGTAGATGCTGCAGTAATAAACAGCACCATCATCCGCCAAATTTGCTGTATATTGTGTGTCGGTTTCTCTGCTTTAGAAATAATAGAAGATAGAATATTGCCATCAGTGTGGTAGGTGTTAACAAACTTAGGAGAGCTATACATGATGAAAAGCATGAAATGAGCCAAAATGGATGGTCCCTGCCAGATGTCAATTAGCTTGAATATTCATCTGATATTCCTTTTTCTCAGTGAACATATCAAATGTCGACAGCCTACTACAAAATACTTATCTACAGTCATACCCACCAACAACTTTCTCACTCTAATACTGCTATGTTGTTGTTGAGTACCTCCTTCCTGCCTCCATCCCCTCCCACCCAACTCCGAATGTACCATATTAAAAGCCCTGTATCTACAGTAAATATCCTAGATGGAAGACAATTACAAAATATTATGACGATCGTCTATATATAGAACACTCTAGGACAATTATAACAAAATGGTACAAAAATATATCTTGTACCGTCCTGTGTTTACGCCTAAACATGCGTTATTATATTACAGATGTGTGTATCAGCTGTCACCTCATATATTGTAATGTCTTGTTTTATGTGTTGGGGGTCTATCGATGCCTAGGCTCTGCCTTTGATGGACCACCCAACTGTGATGTATATATCCTATATATTAAGCATGAAATAAATAATTTTGAATCTTGAATCTTGAATCTTGAATTTATTGCTTTCGAGGAGCCGTAACTAAATTACCAAGAGAATAAATCAAATCAAATCAAAAAAAATCAAAAATCAATTAAGCAACGCCAGTCAAATCATTCAAGGACAAACTAGAAATCCACTTCAAGGAAAGAAGTTTTGAATTCGACTGAACAAGCCATACTACAACAAAAAAACTCTGAGGCAACAACAAGCCAATGGCTTATGCCTCGTAAAATGATGATGATGATAGAAAAAAAGTCGCTAGAAAAAAAAGAACATACACTAGGTATATTCTTGGATCTTTCCAAAGCATTTGACACCATTGACTATGCAATACCATTTTTAAAAACTATCACATTATGGCATAAGAGGCATCACTTTGTATTGGATTCAGAATTACTTGAATGATAGGACACAATGTGTGCAATTTAATGGATGTATCTCAGGAAATAAAAAATTAGTCTGCGGTGTCCATCAAGGTTCAATTCTTGGACCCCTGCTGTTCTTATTTTACATGAATGATCTACCTAATGCCAGTAACCTACTATCACTAATTTTATTCACGGATGGTACTGATGTTTTTGGCCACCATAAAGATACAGACACCCTATAGAAAATTACAAACAGTGAAATGGAAAAAATTATGAATTGGTTTAAAGCTAATAAATTATCCATGAATGTCAGCAAAACCAATTTTCTATTATTTACAAGATATAATCAAGTAAACGAAGAGCTTGCTCTCCCAAAACTCTACATAGATAATCAAGAAATACAGGAAACTGAATATGTTAAATTCCTAGGAGTCAATTTGGATAAACAACTAAGCTGGGAGAAGCATATAGAGACGATCATATCCAAGGTGGCGAGGAATATTGGTATCATGCGCAGACCCAAATCATATCTCCCACCTGATATTCTAAAAACTCACACATACCATACTGCAATGCTACCTGGAGCAACACATATCAAACTAAATTTAAAAAATTTATATCACTACAAAAGCAATCTGTTAAACTATTCTCACAAGCAGCAAAGGGCCAAGATACCTTTAAAACAAACAGAATTCTAAAACTTGAAGACATTGGAAAGGTCCAATTATTTACTGTTTTAAGAGATTACCACAATGGCAGCTTACCCACATCATTATCCAATATTTTACACCCAATACAGACATACATACTCACAACACACGAACAAGTTCTAACCTACATGTCGCATATAACCAAACAGAGGCAGCTACACTCACACCATCCCATCATGCAATACAATTATGGAATAACACAGATGCAGAGACACGTGCGCAAATAATTACAACAAAGTCATTCAAAAAGTACATAAAAAACAAAATTATTGAGAGCTACTAGAAGCTAGATTACTAAAACACACACCAGAACCCCTTAATGACAAAAAAGGAGTAATTTCCTATAATGTAATGGATGTTCTGTTTGATATTTTGGGACAAATTTGAACCGCGACTGTTGCTGCCTGTGACAGTAACAGACTACAATTGAATCGGTTGCAAAATACTCAATGATTTCACTGTTCACTGTACACCTGCCTGAAATTAAGATATTGAAATCTTAAGGAGTAACGGTTTAACCACCACCAAGACAGCAGAACCTGTCACTAGCAGCCACTCGCTTCCTGGATCCAGGAGGTGATGGTCCTTTAAAGCAGATAGACATAAGAACCCAGGTCCTGAAAAGTCGCTGCCCTGTTGTATTACAAGCCACTACCTGTATTCCTAAATGTATGAAATAACCAATTTTTAGTGACATATTATTTATTTTTTAATGTTGTATAAATGTGGTCTCTGTAGACAGGTTCTTCCGCTGTAGCGCACCCGGCCGCCAGGACAGCAGATATGTGGAAATATGTACATGTACATGTAATAATACATGATAGTAATAATGATAATGATAATAATAATAATAATAATAATAATAATACATGTAAATAATAGTAATGGTAATGTCGTTGTTACTGTTATTATTAAATATAATGATAAGAGTAATGCGACAATAATAATAATAATAATAATAATAATAATAATAATAATAATAATAATAATAATAATGGTGGTGACAACAATCATTATAATGATAAAACTGATGATAATAATAATAATAATAATAATAATAATAATAATAATAATAATAATAATAATACATGTAAATAATAGTAATGGTGTTAATAATATTTTTGTTGTTATTGTTGTTAATAATAATCGTAATTTCACTGAATAGTAATAATACTCCGCAAGATGGTCACTCCACTCACTCCACCGGCCCTCTCCCACCCACCCACACCACCCCTCCCCAACCCCCCTAAAACCATATTGCGCTTTATAGAGAATAGAATATTTATTTAAGAAATTTATCAGTCTATTGTAGAAAAGTCTTTCTAGAAGTTTAGAAAATAGTGGAAGTACTGAGACAGGCCGGTAATTAGTGAAGTCAGAAGAGTCCTTGGCTTTATATATTGGTGTCACCCGTGCTACTTTTAGTCGAGATGGGAATATACCTTGCATCAGGGAAAGATTACAAATGTGGTTCAATGGGATTAATATTTGTGAGAGACAGTTTTTAAAAATGTTCCACTTAAAATTATCAATGCCTGCACTTTTGTTCAGGTTGATTTGCATTAAGATTTTTGAGATTTCATCTGTGTTAGTAGGATTTAGAAAAACTGATGATTGATAGCTGCCTGTCAGATAATCTTCTATATTTGTATTAGAGGTATTCCTAATTTTTTCCGATAGGCTGGGTCCAATGTTGATAAAATATTCATTAAATTAATTTGCTATATCTTGGTTGTTGGTTAAAACTTTGTCATTATATATAAATCTTGATGTCTCTGATTTCTTGTTTTGTTTATTCAGTAGAGACTTTATTAACTTCCACGTTTCTTTGATATTGTCTTTCTGATTGATAAATTTATTATGGTAATGATTGAGTTTGGCTCTCCACTTTATGAGACATGTATAAATATAATATTACAAATTTATGTTATATGTCACGGGTCCGCCGCGTCATAGGCCTTGCCTTTGGTGGATGCCTGTATTGAATTGTTGAACTATTTACGGATATGGAAATAAAGAATCTTGAATCTTGAAGGAGGAGGAGGTGTCTCATAAAGTGGAGTAATCTATATGTACAAGAAGAAGAACAAAGATATCAAATTCCAGTACTTTTTGGAATTTACAAACCAAATACGACAACATAAAAACATCAAATAGATGAGTTTTATTAAACTCATCCATCCAAAGCAAGCACTATCTTTTTAAATAGCAACAGAATTATCATGTAACTGCTAGTACATGTTGTTACCGGTTTTCGTTTGATTAGATTCGTCTACAGGCTATTGAATAAACAAAAAGGCAGTTCAGAAACATCCCGGTTCATTTATAATAATAATACAATTATAACTGACAAAAAAGAAATTGCGGATAAATTTAATGAATACTTTATAAATATTGGGCCTAATTTATCTAAAAAAAATACAGACCAGTCCTGGAATAAATGTAAGACTATCTGACACTGACAGGCGACTACCAATCCTCAATGTTCCTGACCCCTACTGACAATGAAGAGATTTACAAAATCTTAATGAAAATTAACCCAACTAAGAGTGCCGGCATTGATAACTTTAAATGGAAAATCTTTAAAAACTGTGCTAGAGAAATACTAACTCCACTGAATCACATCTGCAATCTATCATTTTCACAGGGTATATTTCCATCCCGATTAAAAACTGCATGCGTAACACCTATATTCAAAGCTAAAGACCCATCTGATTTTACTAACTATAGGCCAGTCTCAGTACTTCCGCTTTTCCCTAAGCTTCTGGAAAGATTATACTACAATAGAACTATAAAATATCTTAATAAAAACTCTATAATCTATGAATCCCAGTACGGCTTCAGAGAAAAACACCCTACCATGCTTGCCATTGTGGATATGCTGGGAAAAATAACCACATCCCTTGAGAGAAATGAACACACTCTAGGTGTATTCTTGGACCTCTCCAAAGCATTCGATACTATTGATCATGAAATATTACTTTAAAAACTAGCCCACTATGGAATTAGGGGCATTCCATTAAATTGGATATATAGCTATTTAACTAACAGAACACAATGTGTAAAATTCAGTGGGGCCATGTCAGGAGACAGGAAATTAGTCTGTGGCGTTCCACAGGGATCAATTCTTGGACCTCTGTTGTTTTTGCTATACATGAATGACCTACCCAAAGCATGTAATCACCTCTCACTAATATTGTTTGCGGATGATACCAATGCCTTTTGTAGTCACAAGGACATAGACACTATACAAGTATGTAAATAATGAAATGAAAAAAATCATAGACTGGTTTAAAGTGAATAAATTATCTCTGAATGTCGATAAAACTAACTATATACTTTTCACAAAATCTAAGAATTTAAAACAAATAGCTCTCCCCAAAATGCATGTAAATAATCAAGAAATTCATGAAGCAGAATATGTCAAATTTCTCGGCGTCTATCTGGATAAAAGCTTAACCTGGGAGAAGCATATAGAAATAGTGAGATCCAAGGTAGCAAAGAACATAGGTATCATGCGCAGACTTAAGCCATATCTTCCCCCTAATATTCTAAAAACTATATTGTACACTGATCCTTCCACAGATCACATATTGCAATGTAATATGGACTAACACGCATAAAACTAAACTAGCACATCTAAAATCACTACAAAAGCAGGCAATCATGTTATTCGCACAGCCAGCAGAGGGCCAGGATGTCTTTAAAACCGAAAAAATGCTAAAACTTGAAGACATTGGAGCTGTCCAACTATACACTATCTTAAGGGACTACCATAATGGCAATCTACCCTCCTCATTATCAAACCTTTTTAGGAACAACTCCAATATACACTCGCACAACACACGAACTAAGAATAACTTACACCAAACCTATTACAGAACAATGACAGCTACACAAAAACCATCTCACCAAGCAATACAACTTTGGAACAACACAGATATAAATATACGCACACAAATTCTAAAACAAGGCTCTTTTAAACAAAATATTAAAAAAATAATCTTAGAAAGATACTAAAAATCCAAACCAATGACATGAATGCAGAAGTCACCACCATGGCAGTACAAACACAAGTATGTACCCAGTTGCCAGGATAACAACTAGAATGTAAAATACACATCTGCAATAATAATAATAATAATAATAATGCATCCGTAATTGTTGATGTGGATGATGCAGTTGTGTATAATAATAATAATAATAATAATAATGCACCAAGAAATGTTGATACAAATTAGGCCGCATTGTTATATATGATAATAATAATAATAATAATAATAATGCTGCACCAAGAAATGTTGATACAAATTAGGCCGTTATTATATATGACAATAATAATAATAATAATAATAATATTGTAAACAAGATATGCATGTGTTTTCCCCATTCCCATGTGTGTGTGTGTGTGTGTGTGTGCGTGCGTGTGTGTTAATTGTCTATTGTCTTAAATGTATACAGGTAAATATTATATTATCTTCACCCATGATCCAACTATTAGTGAATTATATGTTTATTTTATGTTAAATGTAAGGGGTCCACCGCTGTATAGGCTCAGCCTTTGGTGGACTGCCTGTTGTGTAAATGTAAAATCTATGTGTTATATGAAAATAAATAATCTTGAATCTTGATTGTAACCATGGTAAAACATGGTCCGAACCGATCACTCTAATCATGGTGAACCATGAGTAAGACCATTGTAATGAATAGAAGGAATCCTTTACCATGATTAAATCCCTGTTCTACTATAGTACAATCATGACCATGACCTAATATGGTAATATTAAATAATATGAAAATAGGCGTTGCCTATAAGCGAATGCAGACACCATTTATTGCTTTAAAAAATAGGACAAATTTGTATAGGGTCGAAAAGTCCTAAATACGTATGCCCATGTATATTACATTGGAGGCTAATTTTTACTCATGCGTGGACCTGACATTCTGGTAAATCCAGTCCGCGATATTCACAACAACGCGTCTGCCCATTGTCAGTGATATCCGCCAGCAGTATTGCATCTTTTACCGGGGCCTGCACCATTAAATAGTTGTGCCAGTCCAATAACGTTATAAAATGTGTACCGACATATCGCGGTGCTCCTCGCTATTTGGGGAAATACAAACAAGTCCATAATAACTATGACATCATAATGAAATGTTGTCCGCTAGAATTTTTAGATCGCATTTATCCAGACATACGCTACAAAAAACGGGAATTAATGCATGTCTGCGATTAAATACATGAATGTACATACCATCCGGGTGCGAATCGCTTGGAACCCGGTCTTAAATTTCCTGCTATCAGCGCTAAATACATGCGACATTGACAACGACTTTCCACGCCAATGAGCATTAAAAATAATACGAGACGGTCAACCAAACATATTGCATTTACAGACGCATAAATATGAATAAATAAAGCTTGTATCTGGTCTGCATCAGACGATTTAATCGTTTTACATTCTGAAGTAAATGTACACTATTTCGTGATAACAATATCACACAAATTTTGGACATTGAAAATGTGCAGTAGGTTGCCCTAAAATAACTAGGGGAACATACGCATAATGAAGAATCATATCCCATAATGCAACGGGGCCCATGAAGAAACCACAAAAGCTATATCATAAGCCGAAACCGGAAGCAAAAAAAAGCTCGCGACTGGAAGCGAAGCTTTCTCAGTCGCATGGTATATGTATTTTAGCCTGGTTCCCTGTCTCATTTTCTGTTGATTTTTCCTCATTACACGTACGTACATGTTATCTGTATACGCTCACTGCGTTCGCTATTATAATATACCTATGGTATTTGAAAGCCGACCATAATCACCATGGTACTTCATTGTTTTCTATGAACCACCATGATATATCATGTTTGGTATTTCACCTGGCCTGAGTCTGAATAGTTCATGAACATTGTATCATGAAACATTGATCCTGATGTCTGCAAAATAGATCATGAATAGGCCTTGAGTATTCATCAACAGTTCATGATTGACCATTAACAGTTCATAGTCAACCATATGTATGTTACCGTATGTTGATACTGGACGCAGCGTTAAGTCCTATGAGTCCAGATCTTCTTCCTGTTCATCTTTCGTTACATTAACTGACGCGTTGTGTTGCAGCAGAGATCTCTAGCGCCGCATCAAACCAATATTTCATTTCCTGTCCTGCCCAGTGTTTGTCAAGTCTTGCTTCAAAGGCCTTTACAGTTGGCGTACTTACAAGTTCTGGCAGACTATTCCACGGATCGGCTATTCTGATACAAAAGCTGTGTTGCCTTAGCTGACTGTTTGCCCTCATCTTGTAAATTTTTAGATGGTGTCTTCTGGTTGCAGAATCTCTGAACGGGATAGTTGGGCAAACCTCACAGTCATATATGCCTCTCAACATCTAGAATGTCTCAATCATATCTCTTCGCAGTCTTTTGTAGGTCAGCGTGGTTAGCTTCAGCTTCTGCAGCCTCTCTTCGTAGCTCAGGTCTCGGAGCTCAGGGATAAGTTTTGTAGCCCTTCTCTGGTCATTCTCGACTGTCACCAAGTCTTTCTTCCTAAGTGGATACCAGACTGCATTTGCATACTTGAGGTGAGGACGAACGAGTGCCTTGTACAACCATGTGCAGCTATCTAAGTCTATACATGTTAATGATATTCGAATCAGTCCCATTATCTGAGTTGCCTTGCTGACTTTTTCGCATATGTGCTCGTCGAAGGACAATCTTACATCAATGGTCAAACCTAGATCCTTTTCCTTATCAACCTTAGCTAAAGTGTGTTGTGGGTCGTCCCCTCGATCTCCTCTCATGTGGTAACTTCTTTCTTCTTCATGTGATTTCATTCCCACTGTCATGAACTTACACTTATCTGGGTGGAAGCGCAATAGCCACTTATGAGACCAGTCTTGCAGTCTGTACATATCTGATTGCAGTTTTTTTGTGTCTTCGTAACTGTTGATTTGACGTGATACTTTTGTGTCATCCGCGTACATGTACATTTCTGATGAGAGTAATTCAGGCAGATCATTTATATATAGTACGAAGAGCACGGGTCCCAGAACGCTGCCTTGTGGGATCCCACTTAATACACTGGCCCACGTTGATGCTGAGCTGTTCAGAATCACTATAACTCTTTGCTTCCAGTTGAATAAAAAGGATGTTATCCAGTTATACACATTGCCAGCGATTCTGTATCCGCTTGCTTTAGTCATGAGTCGTTGATGTGAAACCGTGTCGAGCGCTTTCAAGAAGTCGAGATAGATTACGTCGATGTTTCTTCCGTTATCGAGTTGCTCTGTCCAGGAGTCTAGCACTTTTAGCAGTTGCAGTGTGGTTGATCTTCCCACTATAAATCTGAACTGCTTGTCACTGAAAAGTGAGTTCGTCTTCATATGGTCTATAACATAGTCTCTGATAATTGTCTCAAGAACTTTGCATAATATACACGTGAGGCTGACTGGTCTGTAATTGCTTGCTGCATTTCTGCTTCCTTTTTGTAATATAGCTGTGATATTGGCCGTCTTCTAGTCTGTTGGTACTTTGCCACTGCCAAGGGAGATGTTAAAAATTATTGACAAGGGTCTACTTAATTCTTCATGCATCTCTTTGAGTAGATTCCTGATCCACATTGTTTACCATCTCCGCTTCATTTGTCATGATCAAGTCTACTAAATGGGGCTCATCTGATCCTCTGCCTCTTGCTGAGCATGTCGCGTGTTGATATAGAAAATTATCCCTTATTGTCTCTAGAAATTTGTATTCATTGTTGTTTGTCCCTTCTCCGGGTGTTGTCCATGCTTGCCAGTCAATTGTTCAATAATTAAAGTCCACGACTATTAACAAATGTGAGAACTTTATATTTGATACCTCGCTGATCAATGCTCTGAGTTGTGCCTCAGCATCACTACTTGGACTTCTGTAGATACAGCCCATCAATGCTTCTTCATTCAAGATTATTTATTTGATGCTCAATATATAATAGACATACATCACAATTGGGCAGTCCATCAAAGTCAGAGCCTATGAATCGATGGACCCCCTGCACACAAAACAAGACATTACAATATATAGAGTGATATTTTATACAAACATTCGTAATGTAATAGCGCCTGTACAGGCGTAAACACAGAATGCAGGACAGGACAACATCTTTTTTTTTACTATATTGTCATGATTGTTCTATAGAAGCGTATTCTACATGTAAAGAATCATCATATTATTTTGTATTTAGATTCCAACTAGGATTTTTATTGTTGATACAGGGTTTTTAATATGGTACATTGGTGGAGATGAGAGGGGTGGGGGTGCTCAACAAAGTTGTTGGTAGTTGTTGTAGTGATAGTAAGTATTCAGTTACATTAATTATGTGTCTCAGTTCTGCACATTGTGGTTCTGGTTTTTACCCTATTAGTTTTGTCCAGGTTCTGCATATTGCAGTCCCGGGTTTTATCTTTTGTATTGATACCAGTATTCGAAAATAACAAAAACAGTCCTGTACGTAGCTTTAGCTATTATGTTTTATTAAATAAATACAGTCTAACAAACTAAAACATAGTGTCAGAAGTGCATGATCGAGCCAGCGCTATATACCAGGCAGATTTCTGCATACAGCTGATGCACTTTCAAGGGCATATGAGATGACTGTTCATGAACATGATGTTAGTGGTGAGGCCGAAATAGATGCATATGTTGATCTTATTGTGACAAATGTCTGTGTCAGATAAAAAACTGGAGCAGATTATATTAGTAACTGAGAAAGATGAACAGTTACAATTATTAAAATGTGCTATTCTGGATGATTTCTGAACTGTAAGGATAACTGTTCACGGATCATTCATGGCTTCTGGGATGTACGTAATGAACTTAGTATTGCTGATGGGATTATAATGAAAGGGAACAAAATTGTGATTCCAAAATTCCTCAGACAGGAAATGCAAAAAAAAATTCATGTCAGACATCTTGGGATTGAGAAATGTCAGAGAAGAGCTCGACAAGTGATGTATTGTGGCCCGGAATGAATCAACATATAACAGAAATGGTAAATTCATGCGTAACATGCTTGAAATACAGGCCTAGACAAGCATCACATCCATTGGAAAGTCACCCTATCCATGGGAAAAGATCGATGGTGCTGTCTGCATGGTGACTGATAAAAACTATTTGGTCATGTGTGGCTACTACTCAAACTACCCTGAAATCTGTCAGTTAAAAACTACAACTAGTCAGTCTGTAATAACAGCTATGAAATCTGTGTTTTCTGGCCTAGGACTACCGAAGACAGTGTTCAGTGACAATGGTCCTCAGTTTAGTTCAGCAGAATTTTGTGATTTCGCTAGGATCTATGATTTTCGACACTTAACATCGAGTCCAAACTATCCACAGTCGAATGGCCTTGTTGCAAAATCAGTGAAAATTGTGAAGAATCGCTGAAAAAGTCAGCAGATGAGGGAAGTGACTTTTACCTTGGTTTGTTATCTTACAGATCAACGCCTCTGGAAAGTGGCAAATCAGTAATCACCCATCGAATTGCTCAACAATGGGAGAGTTGTTAGAGCGAATCTGCCCATTTCCAAAAATAAACTTTGTGCAGACAATACAGAAGAGTACATGACCGCAAAAGCCTCACAGAAAGCAAAATAGAAACAGTACTTTGATAAAAATGTGCGTGACTTATCACCCTTGTGTCACGAGATACTGTGAGATTGAGAAATACTAGGGACAATACATGGTCTATTAAGGGTGGTAGTGATAAATAAAGTGGCACCACGTTCATATATCATCAGATCACAGGCTGGTGTTGACTACAGGAGAAACCGAAAAGACATCTTGAAAAGTAACGAAACATTTCTGAAACCAGATCCATGGCATTCATGTCAGTAGTTGAAGTCTCATTATTTTGACATTTAGTTTATTTCATCTATTTACTTGTCTTCTTTGAAGAAGGGAAGATGTAATGATAGTAAGTATTGAGTTACATTAATTATGTCTCTCGGTTCTGCACATTGTGGTTCTGGGTTTTACCATATTAATTCTGTCTTTGTTCTGCATATTGCAGTCTTGGGTTTTATCTTTTGTATTGATACCAGTATTCGAAAATAACTGTCCCGTACATAGCTTTAGCTATTATGTTTTATTAAATAAATACTGTCTAACAAACTAAAGCAGTTGTGACTTGGATAGATGTTTTATAGTAGTGTGTCGGCATCGGATATGGTCACTGATAAAGCGAATATCAGGTGAAGGTTCAAGATAATTGGGATCTGATTGGGACCATCTGTGTTGGCTCATTTCATGCCTTTCAGCAAGGTATATCTCTCCTAAATTTGATAAGAATCACATAATAACTTGATAATAGTAATAATGTTAATAGCAACAGTAATTAATCAGCTAGTATTGGGGCTGCGTTTCTTATGGTAATTGTAGATTGATAAAATGGGGAGTATTAGATCAGAATTTGAAATAAATAAAAGCATTAAGGCAGAATTGGAATAGATAAGGTGGCCGGGATTGACTTATACTCATACTGGCAGTAATTTCCCACTGCAGGTACAGAGTAAATATTAGATCTGGCTGCTAGGTGAGAAAAAGGATTAGACTTGACACTTTCGACGCCTCTGTCCCATTCGCATATTTCCCCTTATTTATGCAATGGCTGAATATGTTAGGACTTGCCAGCCTGAAAGCCGCTGCTGCTTAGGTTAAAGCAGGTGCCTCCAGTCTACCCAGTCCGAAATGATTGAGCATTGACCAGCTCACGTATCTTGGATTGAAGTTTATTGCTCGTGCTATGTGGAGCTGCTCTGCTACCTGACCACACCAGTTGTTATTACACCACAAAACATCTATACCGTTCAATGACTACTTGTTAAATCAACTACTCTGCATTTAGCCACCAGAACAAGACTTTTATGCTTGCTTACATGCCTCCATATGCCTATACCGCTTCATCACACCCTCAACCAGGCTACTGGTAGAGTACACTCCTAGCATATGGCCTATTAGAGACTGGCACCAGTCTATACACACTCCTCTGTGATGTCTGTCACTGCACATGACTGCGCATGTGCAAAGGAGCCCAAATAGGAAACAGATTCAATTTTCACATATTCTGCAAAGCAGAAAGTCAGAAAAAACTGTTTTGAGGTTTTATAACTTCTTTTCTGTGCATCAGATATTTATTTGAATAATTACCTTTGATCATCATGCCTAATATGAAGTCTATTCTACCTAAGTTACGTTTGCTGAATGTATTATGGTCTTTGAAGATTATTCATACTTGTATAACTGCGTTACCGGTTTTTGTGGTAGTTAAAGGTTCGTGGTAGTCAACCATGCCTTCCATTTCATCATCATCATTTTCCCTCACTTATTACACAATTAGATCCTCTGCCCAAATAATCAAATTCTACAATTCTATACCAATATCTTTAGAGTCTGCTGAACGAGTCTTATTACATGTATCTTTGAGATGTTTGAATTTGAATTTTCCTGCCTTTTCAAGCATATGTAGTTTTTTGCTTTTATTCGGGTCTCCTAATTTTTAGAGAACGTCTCGAGTTCTCGAGGCTGTATGCTTCATTTTTACTTATTTTTTTCGTTTTTAGGAGCCTGTTAAAGTTGCGGAGAAAATTAAGTGTTCTTCGATGAAGTGTGATCTCTTTCACTCTAAGGAGTTTTCGTGGCATGTGTGCCTCAAATGTGCCACCTGCATGCCTACAGCGATGTGTGGTTTGTGCAAGGGTTGATCAGCAGCCGTTTCAAAATCTTTTTTCAAGGACTTTGTGTCTAAATCTTTGTTGGCCTCTGTTCGCTCCCCTTCCACTGCTGCTAAGACAAAATCTGTCACTCTAATCCATCTGTATCGGTTTCGCCAGCAACGGTAGGGTGGGGTGCGCTTCTGGTAATTCTGACGTCATAATCATATAATGGCTCTTTTTGCTAGGTTTGAGTCCTTTGCGAGTGTTCTGACTAAGTCCCTTGATGAGCGGATTTCTACAGCCATCCGCGTGGCCAAGAATGATTCTTCGGAATCCGATGATAACCTGTTGGTCAATGGACGTGTCTGCAAATTGTGCAAGCCTGTGTCCCTTACGTCGAGGCAGGAGGTGCGATCTCCAAAGCCAAAATCTAAAGATTTGAAAAAGAGAGCCACTAAGCCGCTTTCGAGTAGGGCGGCGTTTCAATACCACCTAAGCCTTGAGGCGGGGCATACCCCTCAAGCAGTGGTGTCAGAGATGGAAGTTTCCGGCTGTACAAACTATGCCCAGGTAAAATTTTCAGTTATTCCAGTGGCTAGGAACGTGCAGCGGTCACCAGTTCTAAATTCTCCTGCTCCAGGAAGTTCGGATATTTATGGTTTAGCAGTCACTTCTGATCAGTGCTCGGTCACTTCCAATTTGCATTTTTCCGGGTCCCAGTATACTCCGGTTGTTTGAGAAATCGGCGTCTGCTAGACCATACTTAACTTCCGGTTTCCGCTTCCGGTTCTTTCACTTCCATTTCCGGTCAGATTTCCGGTTTTGCCAGACATCCGGGTCGGCAGGACCCTGTTCTTTTTTCCGGTTTCTGGTAGGCGCTATCCTACTTCCGGTCATTCAGTTTTCCCGGTTCCTCAGGAGTTCCTCAAGTTCCTGTTTCCGCTTCCGCTGTTAACATTTCCATCTCCAGTTCTAGGTTTGTTCATCCGGGTCTGCAAGATCCAGTCAAACATCCGGTTTCCTGTCCTAGTATTTCCGGTTTGTCTTCGAATTCCGGTTCAGCCAATTATCAGGGTCTTCAGGATCCTGTTAAGGCTTTATCCCAGCGCCAGCTTCCACTTCCAGTTTCCGGTTCTCTTTCTACTCGTGCTAGGGATTGTTCTTCGGGTTATGAGTTACCTGGTTTGTCAGGTTCCTCCTCTAACTTGCCTTTGATTTCGGGTCCGTATGTTTATAGCAATGATTTTGCTTCCGATGAGAGAAATCTGGTGTCTAACCATAATTCTCATTCTCCAAACAATGTTATTTCAGACTCGCATTCTTTTTTCAATCATGCAGCTCATAGTCAATCTAGATACGGTCATTATCAGGATTTTGGAAACACTTTGGTAGTTACATCGCCTGTTGCTAATCATGTTCCTTCCGGTTCTGTGTCTTCTTCCTCTTTTTGGGATGTTGTTTCTGGTAATTCTTCGGTTCCTGGCTCTTGTGCTTCTTCTCTGGTTCAGTTTGACAGGTCTCTTCATCGTTCCTCTTCTTCTTCAACTACTCTCTCTGCTAGAGATTTCTCTTCTCGGCATGGTTCTAATTCTTCATCTGTTTTTCAGTCCTCTTGTCTTTGTCCTCCTCCGGGGTTTTCTCATCTTCCTTTGGCTAAGGGTCCTCTTTTAAGTTCTTTGTATCCGTCTTCTTCTTTTTCTTCTTCCTCTTTCTCATCTTGCTTCTTCTTCTGCCTCTTCCTTTTCTTTTGAACATTCAGACCCTATCGTTTCTGTAGTTCCTTCTTCTGAATTAGAGTTTCAGATTGTGGATTCTGTCTTGGATTTTTCTTTATTTTCCGTGGTTAGAGATCCTTCTCTTAATCGTTCCTTTGTTTCGGCGTGCTTGTCTATTCTTTCACGTTCTTCGGCTAGTGGTTTGGATCAGGTTTCTTTGTCTTCTGGCCAGCAGGCTGATGTTGATCCCATTGTCTGACCAGCTTTCTTCAGTTTCTGAATCTTTATCTTCTTCGGCTCCTCAGGTTCCTTATAGACCTTTTTCCTGTCTCTGCTAAAATCCCTGATTCTAGTGCTTCTTCTGATTCCTTTCATCTACCTTCCTCTTCTTCTCCTGTTCATTCTTATTCCTCTACGATACCTAGAACGGTCAGAGCCAAAGATTTGAGGAGGTTTTGTCCGGTCAGGGCCTCTTTGGATGACTGGTCTCTGTCCCATCAGTGGATTGCAGAGAAACTTTCTCTTCTGCTTAAGCATGAATTCTCTATCGATCCTCATTCTTTTGGATCTGTTCTGTCTTCCTCCAATTCTACCTCTGCGTCTCCTCAGGTTCTTCCGATTGACAATCTTGTGGTGAACATGCTGGACTTCTATGTCAATGATATTTATTCAAAGGACTTCTTTGGCCCCTAAGTATGATGCTCCTGTTCAAATTCCTAAAGATGATTATCTTAGGGTTGCTTCCACTCAATCGGTCAGTAGTTATGCTTGGGATATGTTCAGGAGGATCAGGTCTCCAGGAAACTTAAACACAGCTTAATCTCTGCTCCTCCATTTGGCCAGGACATCTTTGGTTTATCTTCTACCAATTTAATTCTGGCGGAATCTGAGCGTATCAAGTCTGCTAAGGAGATTCACGCTCAGATTGCCTCCTGTTAATCGATTCTTCCTCGGTCAAAAGTCCTAGTTTTTCTCCTAGGAGGAAGAGTCTTAAGCTGGATGAGTTCGGGCTTACCCTTCAAGAATCATAACGAACTCCAATAGATCCCTTTCCAGCTCTCAGGACAGATCCGCGGATCGGGATCGCTTTGAATCTATCTCTTCTCATCGCCCGAGGTCTCAAGTTCGGTAGGCCCCTTCTTCTCAAGCAAGAGGTGGATATCCTTATTCCCAGAGCGATAGGTCTAGACCCAGGTGTCAATTCTCCTATAGAGGTTCTCAGAGTAAGAGTGTTTGAAGGTCTGGCCTCCGCCCGGGTAGGTCCAGCCGTTATTCCTTTCCCAGTCCCCTCTCATCATCTTTTAACTTTGGATCCATCGGTTCAGTGCCTTCTTCCCGGTGTGCCAGTAAGAGGGCAGCTGTCTCTGTTCTGGGAGACTTGGCAAGCCCTCGTTTAGGAGTCCTGGCTTGTAGATCAGTTGGGGGAGGTGGTGTATGCTCCTTCTTGGATCCAGGACCCTCCTCCTCTGTCTCGTCTTCCCAAATGGACTCCTGTTCCTTCCAATCAGGAGAAGTTGGTAGCTTTGGAGGAGGAGTTGGATTCTATGATTGTCAAGAAGGCTATAGAAGAGGTTCCCCTTTGGAAAGTGGACCCGGGCTACTATTCAACGATATTCTTTGTCACCAAGAGGCTGGCGTCCTATTATGAACCTGAAGAAGTTAAATCTTCTTAATTTAACTCCAAAATGAAAAATGGAGACCATCTCCCAGATCATCTCAAGTCTAGATCCAGGCATGTGGACCACTTCTATCGATCTAAAGGATGCATATTTTCATGTGCTTATCCACCCTTCCGAAAGTAGGTTTGCTTACAAGGATCGGGTATGGCAGTTTCGAGCTATGCCCTTCGGCCTGACCATGGCTCCCTTTCTATTTACTCGTCTGGGCTCAGCCATGGCAGGAGTCCTGCACCATCGTTCTATCCATCTTCATGTCTATATAGACAACTGGTTAATAGAAGCAAAGTCTTCAATTCTCGCAAGAATTATTCCAGATGTATGCAGTTTGGCATGCAGCCTAGGGGTGGAGAGCAGTCTGGGACTCCCTGTCTATTTCTGGTCTTTGGTCTGGTCCCTGGAGGAGTCGACAGCTTACATTAATATCCTGGAGTTGTGGGTTGTCAAGAAGACTCCTCTCATGGTCGGCTCGTGTGAAAGATCTCAATTCGATCAGACAATTCCATGATGGTTCCTTACATCAACAGACAGGGAGGAACGAGGTCTTCTCTTCTTTGTATGGAAATTTGGAACCTTCTCTTGTGGTTCCGCAAGAAATAAAACTTTCTAGTTTCCAGTCATGTTCCAGGCAGAAGTTTCTTGCCAACCAGTTGTCAAGACCCAGCAAGTTCGCACACACCGAGTGACAGTTAAAGAGGTCGGTTGCCAAAGCTATTTTCCAGCTTCTGGGTTGTCCCCACGTAGATCTCTTTGCGACATGTCTAAATGCCCAGATCTCCTCTTTCATGTCTCCTTTTCCGGACAATCAGGCTCTGGCGGTGGACGCCCTGTCTCAGTCCTGGACAGGAATGTTTGCCTACGCGGTCCCTCATACCATCCTGATTCCATTGGTTCTGAAGGTCAGGGATCAGATCTTCGAAATCCTTCAAGTAGCTCCCTTTTGGCCCAAAAGGATCTGGTTCGTAGACCTTCTCGATCTTCTGATCGATGTACCTCACCTTCTTCAAATGTCCCCTGATCTTCTCACTCAAGTAAGGGGCACATGTCTTCATCCAAACCCAGGAACCTTCAGTCTGTGTGCTTGGAGAATATCGAGTGTCTGGTCCCTGAGATTAAGTTTTCTTCAAGGTCTCAGGAAATCATTGACTCTTCCAGGAGGGAGTTGACCCATCGAGTTTACAAGGGTCGACTTAAAATATTTGGAGAATGGTGTTCAGACCATGGTTTCTTGCCTGATTCTGTTTCTATTTCCCAGGTGTTAGACTTTTTATCCCCGCTGGTCTGGAATATAGCGATCAGCATGTTCATTCGTCTGTCCCCGTCTTGTCAACGCAACTCCTCCTAGAGGTCTCAATGGATTAACGTAAGATTTTGTCCACAGTATCAGTATCATGTGCGGATGTACATGTGTTTTTTTCGCGTCCGAACTATTGTTCATTACAGAGTTATCCCTCTTTATATATCTTAAAGCCGATACATAAACTGCATTGCCAATCATTTCTTGTCAACGCAACTCCTACAGTTCAGCTCCGATTCTTTTGAAAATTGGTACGTGTTATCATTACCACGTGTAGGTGTGCATGTACTATCCGTGTACCTGTACATCCATCCATCTGTCCATCTGTCCAAAAGATATGTATGTTCATCTGTCAGTCCATCCATCTCTGACAATCATTTCTTGTCAACGCAACTCCTAGAGGTCTCAATGGATTAACTTTAAATTTTGTCCACATTATCAGTATCATGTGCAGATCTGCATGTACTTTTTTCGCGGCTGACAAATTGTTCATTACAGAGTTATCCTCCTTTAAATATCTTAAAACTGATACATAAACGGCATTGCGAATCATTTCTTGTCAACGCAACTCCCCCTACAGTTTAGATCTGATTCTTTTGAAAATTGGTAGATGTTATCATTACCACGTGTAGGTGTGCTTGTGCTCTCCGTGTACATGTACATCCATCCATCTGTCCAAAATGTATGTATATCCGTCTGTCAGTCCATCCATCTTTGACAATCATTTCTTGTCAACGCAACTCCTCCTAGAGGTCTCAATGGATTAACTTTAGATTTTGTCGACATTATCAGTATCATGTGATATCCGTATACCTGTACGTCCATCCGTCTGTCCAAAATGTATGTATGTCCATCAGTCAGTCCATCCATCTCTGACAATCATTATTTGTCAAAGCAGCTCCTCCTAGAGATCTCAATGGATTAACTTTAAATTGTGTCCACATTATCAGTATCATGTGCAGATGTGCATGTGCTTTTTTCGCGGCCAACAAATTATTCATTACAGATTTATCTCCCTTTAAATATCTTAAAGCCGATACATAAACTGCATTGCCAATCATTTATTGTCAACGCAACTCCTCCTAGAGGTCTCAATGGATTAGCTTAAAATTGTGTCAACATTATGAGTATCATGTGCAGATGTGCATGTACTTTTTCCGCTACCGAAAAGTTGTTCACTGCAGAGTTATCCCCCTTTACATATCTTAAAGCTGATACGTAAACTGCATTGCCAATCATTTCTTGTCAATGCAACTCCTCCTACAGTTTAGATCCGATTCTTTTGAAAAATGTGTACATGTTATCATTACCATGTGAAGGTGTGCATGTGCTATCTGTATACCTGTACGTCCATCGATCTGTCCAAATTGTATGTATGTCCGTCTGTCAGTCCATCCATCTCTGACAATCATTTCTTGTCAACGCAACTCCTCCTAGAGGTCTCAATGGATTAGCTTTAAATTTAGTCCACATTATCAATATGATGTGCAGATGTGCATGTGCTTTTTTCGTGGGCAAAAACTTATTCATTACAGAGTTATCACCCTTTAAATATCTTAAAGCCGATACATAAACTGCATTGCCAATCATTTATTGTCAACGCAACTCCTCCTAGAGGTCTCAATGGATTAGCTTAAATTTTGTCGACATTATCAGTATCATGTGCAGATGTGCATGTGATTTTTCCGCTACCGAAAAGTTGTTCACTGCAGAGTTATCCCCCTTTACAGATCTTAAAGCCGATACGTAAACTGCATTGCCAATCATTTCTTGTCAATGCAACTCCTCCTACAGTTTAGTTCCGATTCTTTTGAAAATTGGTACCTGTTATCATTACCATGTGAAGGTGTGCATGTGCTATCCGTATACCTGTACGTCCATCGATCTGTCCAAATTGTATGTATGTCCGTCTGTCAGTCCATCCATCTCTGACAATCATTTCTTGTCAACGCAGCTCCTCCTAGAGGTCTCAATGGATTAGCTTTAAATGTTGTCCACATTATCAGTATCATGTGCAGATGTGCATGTGCTTTTTTCGTGGCCAAAAAATTATTCATTACAGAGTTATCACCCTTTAAATATCTTAAAGCCGATACATAAACTGCATTCGTGCATTGCCAGTCATTTGTCAACGCAACTCCTCCTACAGTTTAGCTGCGATTCTTTTGAAACTTGGTAAGTGTTATCATTACGACATGAAGATGTGCATGTGCTATACGTATACTTGTACATCCATCCATCTGTCCAAAATGTATGTTCATCTGTCGGTCCATCCTTGTCAATGCAACTCCTACAGTTTAGTTACAATTCTTTTGAAACGTGGTAAATCTAGTCATTACCATCCAAAGATGTGCATGTGCTTTTTTCGTGGCCAGAAAACTATTCATTACAGCGTTATCTCCCTTTAAATACCTTTAAGCCGATACATAAACTACAGTAGCAATCATTTCTTGTCAACACAACAATTTAGCTGTGATTCTATTGAAACTTAGTAAGGATTCTCATTACCACTTGAAGATGTGCATGTGCTATCCGTATGCCTGTACATCCATGCGTCTGTATAGAATGTATGTGTGTCAGTCTGTCGGTCCATCCATCTCTGGAAATCATTTCAAGATGGCAACACAATTACAGTTTAGCTACGATGTATGTTTATGTGAAATGTTTGGATCCTGGGGTGGGGGGGGGGATATGCTGTCTTATGATGGCTCTTGTTATCTTATCTGTTCGATTCTTTACATTTATCAGCTAACGCTGTTAGGGGTTATAGATTTTCTTTGGTTTCTTCTCTTCCTTGTCTCTTGAACACTGATATCAAGGATACGAAGATTCTGAATGGTTTTATCCGAGGATTGGGCAATATTCATCCTCCAGTACATGTAGCTAAGCATTTGCCTTCCTGGAATTCGGCCTTGGTTCTTCACGTGTTGGCAGGTGACCATTTTGAACCAATTGGATCTATCAGTCTTAAGGCAAAAATAAATTTTTCGTTTTTTATGCTCCCGAAAAAAATTTTGCGGGAGCATATACATGTAGTCGGCGCTTTGTCTGTCCGTTCATCCGTCCATTTGGCCGTCCATCCGTTCACCATATATAAGTTTGTCCGGGGTATAGTTTCAAGACTTTTTCACATATGGTCACCAAACTTGGTATGTGGATGCATCTTAGGGAGAAGGTGTATGGAGTATCAAAAGTAGGTCATGCTGACCTACTTTTCATGGTCGACTGAATATCACAGAAAATGTTTGTCCGGGACATAGTTTCAAGACTTTTTCATATATGGTCACCAAACTTGGTATGTGGATACATCTTATTGGAAAAGGTTGTGGAGTATCAAAAGTAGGTCATGCTGACCTACATTTCATGGTCGACTGAATATCACAGAAAATGTTTGTCCGGGTCATAGTTTCAAGACTTTCACATATGGTCACCAAACTTGGTATTGATTTTTACAGAAAATATCTCTGTTCATTTTGAACATAGTTTTTATATGTATTTTTCATATACATTTGTAGTGCCAAGCAAAGTCTAAGTGTGTATATATAGAGAAACTAGGATTTTGCTTTTATCCATGGAGTTTCTCTGCAGAGTATGCCTTCGGGGGAGCATACATCAATTTATTGATTTGCCTTGTTTCACCCGGCCGGGAACAAAATAATTTTTTATTCTACCCAGCATAAATGTTAAAACATGCATACATTTGTAAGAATATATAAATTACAATGTTTTTAATGCCATTTGTATGCAATGTGAATCCCTTTTGCTAATTGTGTCATGAAAAACATGGCAAATTTGGCAATTACAACCATATTTAATGGACATGTAGTCAAATATCTGAAAAAATATTTATGACTTAAAATAAAAAAATAATCTAAAAAAAAAATGTCCTCTTTTTTCCCCACCTGGTTTGCAGGAAACAAAATCTTTTTTATGGATGCTTCCGCTTTATCCAGAAAAAGATCCCAAATTCATGCTCTTTCTGCAGAAAAAGACAGAGTTATCGAATCTGGAGAAGGCTTAGTTTTATATCCCAGAGGGGATTTTTTTACTTAGGACCCAGTCTAACCATCAACCAGCCAGCCAAGCCGATTATTCTTAGATCTTAATCGTCTTTTTCGCCGTTCTATAGGTTCTGGTGTCCTGTCAGGGCCTTAAAGCTCTATAAACGTTGAACCGATTTTAAGAGATCCGATCCTTCCCATTTATGGGTTCCATACGCGGAGGCGGTAGCTAGACCAGTCTCTAAGGCCACGGTTGGCAGATGGATCTGTGAGACCATCAAAATCTGCTATGAGATTGCCTCCCCTGTCAAGATCAATTTAGCCCATGTTAAGGGTCATGACGTCCATGGTATGGCTACCTCCTCCGCTCTTTTCGCCGGCTCATCTTTGGACGACATCATACATGTTGCAGGTTGGAAATCTGAATCGACTTTTACTTCTTTTTATTTAAAGGATCAGAGCTCAGTGGCCTCCTTTTTTAGAAACTTAACTATTTTAACAAAACAAGCCGGAGACCATTTACCGAGCACATCCCACCATTTTCGCTATGTCTGTTAGAAATGGTGAGAATTTTCTCTTGTTTTGTTTATTTCTTTGAGTTGACAGTTTTCCTTCTTTGATAATCACTGGGTGATTGTTATGGATGCATTATTATGTTATTTTATTTAACATTTGGATATGGGTTGCTTAATTTTTATCCTTGTTTAAGGATTCTCAAATCTTCACCCACCAAGGGTTTTTAAGTGGGTCACTGATCAATTCTACGGGTTTAGCAAGTAGTGATTGAACGGTATAGATGTTTGTGGTGTAATAACAACCCCAACAGACCCCTGTGTATCTCATATATTTGGAAAAGTGAATCTGTTTCCTATTTGGGCTCCTTTGCGCATGAGCGGTCATGTGCAGCTACAGGCATCACAGGGGAGTGTGTATAGACAGGTGCCAGTCTCTAATAGGCCATATGCTGGGAGTGTACTCTACCAGTAGCCTGTTTGAGGGTGTGATGAAGTGGTATAGGTAATGGAAGCATGTAAGCAAGTATAAAAATCTTATTCTGGTGGCTAAATGCAGAATAGTTGATTTAGCAAGTAGTGAGTGAACGGTAATTATGTTTGTAGTGGTTAATAAAACTACAGACCATCCCACAAGGGGGGGGGGGGGGGGGGTGTCTGTGGGTTTTTTTTACCTATTAGGCATGGGACTAATCCTCGCAACCAGTTTGGTTAGGTTAAACACATTCAACCTATTAATCCTTTCATGCTGCATTCCATGACTATCAGCTACATGTACAATACAAATATTAGCATTCTGTTTGCTATACTGGGGCTATTCTGATAAAAAAAAACCTGTCTATTCCAGTGGCAGAAACAGCTAATTAAAACGTCCCCAGCATTGGCAGACACATACTACTTAACTAGATCTTGAAGCTATTTGGCTTTGCAGGGTTCAAAGGGTTAATCAG
This sequence comes from Chaetoderma sp. LZ-2023a, assembly GCA_034401795.1. NCBI lineage: Eukaryota > Metazoa > Mollusca > Caudofoveata > Chaetodermatida > Chaetodermatidae > Chaetoderma > Chaetoderma sp. LZ-2023a. The sequence continues at coordinate 96,929,650 of CM067362.1, read as the reverse complement.
GCACTTCGGTAATTGCATTAATGGTGACTAGTGTATTGTGCATGGTTAGTTGGTTACGGTGTCGTATACCATAGAGGTGCTATGTGGTCAGCGGTGTCAGAAGTGTCAAATGATAACAGATGGTTGTCTAGCCTGCCAATCTGGTGTATTGGCAAAGTCAAGCTCTATTCCTGCAGTTTATGGTTGGGTTAGTTTGTAATGTGCAGATTGGATTTGAATTGGTGGTGGTGGTAGTGTTAGTGGTAGTTCATCAAAAAATTTTGATCACCGATGAAATGTTCATGATTGTTTTCCAGTTTATGCTTACTCATGCACAATTCATGATTATTCATGGACCTTACTCATGCACAATTCATGATTTTTCATGAACATTACTTATGCGCAATTCATGATTATCCATGAACCTTACTCATGCACAATGCATGATTATTCATGAACCATACTCATGCACAATGCATGATTATTCATGAACCATACTCATGCGCAATTCATGATTATCCATGAACCTTACTCATGCACAATGCATGATTATTCATGGACCTTAGTCATGCACAATTCATGATTATTCATGAACATTACTTATGCGTATTTCATGATTATTCATGAACATTACTCATGCACAATTCATGATTATTCATGAACCATACTCATGCACAATTCATGATTATTCATGAACATTACTTAGGCACAATTTATGATTATTCATGAACCTTACTCATACACAATTCATGATTATTACTTAGGCACAATTTATGATTATTCATGAGCCCTACTCATACACAATTCATGATTATTACTTAGGCACAATTTATGATTATTCATGAACCCTACTCATACACAATGCATGATTATTCATGAACATTACTCATGCACAATTCATGATTATTCATGGACCGTACTCATGCACAATTCATGATTATTCATGAACATTACTTATGCGTATTTCATGATTATTCATGAACATTACTCATGCACAATTCATGATTATTCATGAACCATACTCATGCACAATTCATGATTATTCATGAACATTACTTAGGCACAATTTATGATTATTCATGAACCTTACTCATGCACAATTCATGATTATTACTTAGGCACAATTTATGATTATTCATGAACCCTACTCATACACAATTCATGATTATTACTTAGGCACAATTTATGATTATTCATGAACCCTACTCATACAAAATGCATGATTATTCATGAACATTACTCATGCACAATTTATGATTATTCATGAACCTTACTCATGCACAATTCATGATTATTACTTAGGCACAATTTATGATTATTCATGAACCCTACTCATACACAATGCATGATTATTCATGAACATTACTCATGCACAATTCATGATTATTCATGGATCGTACTCATGCACAATTCATGATTAGTCATGTTAGTCATGGACTTTTCTCATGCACAATTCATGATTATTAATTCATGAATCCATTTACTCAGTCAATCATATGACATCATAATCAACTATGTGATGTGTATAGGATGACATCATAATCATTACATCATGAATGATTTGGTTTAGTCCGTCTTAAACACTTAATAGTCTGACACATTGTACGAATTGTATGTCTACTATTTAATAAACATTGTGTCAAATATTTTGAAACTAATTTAACTGGGCGCTGATGCTGCCTTAGCAACAGCACCCAGTGAAATTGGTTTCAAAATATTCAACAGCTTACATGTATAGTTTTCTGGAAATTGATAGTCAGGTAGTTCAGAGATGGATCGATAAATCCCAACCCGAGTGAGGTGTGGTTGTAGCTTAGATAGAGATGGGCCCCGCTAAAACGTGAAGGGTCCATTAACATTGCTCCTGTACAATTCATGATTATTCAAGACCATTACTCATCAAGCTGTAATGGTTACTCATCATCTGAGTAACAATGAACAGCTCCTGAGTAATATTCATTAGTAATTATGAGATGTTTATGGGGGATCATGAACTGTTCATATGTGATGTCCATCAGTAGCCATGAACCATTCATAGGTAATTTATCTTCACAAGTTCCTTTCACAAGCATAACAGGAAAAGCTGAAGCAAGCTGGCAATAAAAGTTTCTTTAATTAAAGAAGCAGTACAATGGCATTGAAAGTGGCTTTCATATACAACATTGGGCACTAAAGAATGAAATAGAATGTTATTAGAAGATATTATGTAGATTTATTTTAAATTCGGCGATCCTGCGCCGACTCGCTGAAAAACGAAATGAGAACGGCCTTGGCACGTGACGTCATTTCAGGGATCGGCTGAGCTTTCTGAAACAGCTGAGCGAAATAACGTTGACACGCTGTCATTTGTGAAGCTCAGAGGCGATTTGTTCTAACAGACAAGCACTTTTCGCGAATCCAAAGATTATTATAATACAATCATAGACCATCAACTACATTTGTAGTAAAATCTTTATTTATATATATATATATATCCTACACAAGTAGCCTAATGCGTGGGAAAGAACAAAATGTATGTTGTCAAATTACGCCGTAAATATTAATCCTCTGTCATTCAACAAAGATCTCGGCAAACTAGGTCAACTGTCTGTTGGCACTTAACCCTTGAAATTCCAGTGTCTCGATTATAAGAAAACTACACAAGAAAGCTCTTGAATATTTTTGAAACTAATTTGACCAGATTATGCTGCTGTTGTCATAGACAGCACCAACTCCTAGTCAAACTAATTCCAAAAATATTCAACAGCAGGGAATGTGTAGTGGTGGGGTGGGGGTGGTAAGTTAATTGAATACAATCACTGCCTACACAATTTCCTGGGGGCAGCGGTGGCCGACTCTGCTGCTGCTGCTAAATCTGCTGCTGCTACGTAAAAATGGCATGCGTATATGTTGTTTGCCGCATGCCAGATGCATTCAGTGTGTTAATTTTCCGCTGAGGGCTGCTTGCCGCCCGCGTGTCGCTTGCCGCCTGTGTGACGGCCGCACTCTGTCTGTTCTGCCCTTTAAAGGGTACTTACTGCAGTAGATCAAATAGCTCTGATAGGATGGGTTGTAAATGTGAACTAGATGCGTCATCGCAAATCCTCCACGTTTGACACACCCAACAACCTCCACCCTCTTTAGACAAATCTAAACGTCCTTTTGCACTCCGCAATCACCCATTTCCCATCAATGTGGAGTGGATGAGTACATTTATATTTGGCCTCGACCCCTGGTGGTTGTGGGATGGTGGTGGGGGGGGGGGGGGGGGGGTCCTTGTGATTTGGTCAAAAGTTCATGAAATTGATTGTAATGCAACTCCTCTGAAATCGTTAGACTGAACACAACCAAATTTGATATCCGAGTTACTCCTATGATTGCGGTGTGTAAGAGGCCATTTAGATTTGGCTCCGCCCCCAGGGGATGGTAGAGGGGTTAAAAGGGCAAATTTTAACCTGCGGAAATTGATTGTAACGCATCTCGTCCAAAACCATTGGACGGAATTCAACCAAATTTGGTATGTTACCCATATCAATGTGCAGTGGATGAGCAGCTTTACATTTGGTTCCGCCCCCAGGGGTGGGGGATGGGGGTCAAAAGGTCATGAAAGGATTGTGATGCAACTCCTCTGACTGTTGGACAGAATGCAACCAAATTAAGTATGCCAATTACCCATATCAATGTGGAGTGGATGAGCACATTTACATTTGGCCCCGCCCCCAGGGTGTATGGGATGGGGGTGGGAGGGAAGGTGGTGGTGTCAAAAGGTCATGAAATTGATTGTAATGCAACTCCTCTGACACTGTTCGACGAAATTCAACCAAAATTGGTATGTGAATTACCCAGATGATTGCGGAGTGCAAAATGACATTTACATTTGCGGTGACGCGTCATTGACCGATCAATCTAGTTATCCCCACGCTTTTCGAAGAAAAGGTGGGGATTATGTGGTGAAACCTGTGTGTGCGTGCATGTGTGTCGGCTGTCTGGGCGCTTATCGATTGTAACGCATCTCCTTCTAGACTATTTCAGATAGAAACTTTAGGTATGGTACACATATGGCCAGGGATGTGCATGGCACTTTTGAAATTTTGTTATGATCACCGGGAGTGGGGCTCAGGGGGTGCGGATTGTGAGTCAAAAATTAAATTTATCCAACCGTGGTCATGTCACATTTCATTTTGAAACCCATTACCCATTGAAACTACATTTCAAGGAATTTAATCTATTTTGGGTCAGTGAGGGTAAAGCTTGAAGTGGTGAATGTGTGGGGATTTGCGATGACATGCCATAGGCTGCACATTTTAGTTCCTAATGTAAACATTGTCTTGTAACCCACAATCAAATGGGTAATTAACATTCCAAATTTGCTTGAATTCTGAAAACTTTGACTTTCTGCCCCCCACCCCTCCACCCATCCCCACCATGTGATTGGAGCCTAATGTAAACGTCATCTCAATATTATGGGTAACTCACATAACAAATTTGATTGAATTCCACCAATAGGTTTCAGATGAGATAGCCAGATGGATGGACAGACAGACTGACTGACGGATACAATATCCCATCCTATTTTTTAAAAACACATGAGGACGAGCTACAGTTGCGACTTTGGCATCTTTGTCAGGAATGTAAAAAGATTGGCAGACAGAGACAGGCAGACTTATACTAATCGCGAGTCCAGATTGTTTCACATTTTAACAATTTTCTGGATGTTTTCAGATTACACACCAGGTTGTGGAATCCTAATGTATGGTCACACCCTTTCAAATTCATATGTTAAAGTTGTAGCCAAATCAGACCAGCAGTTTCCGATCGAGATATCCACAGATTCAGAATTTAATCCTATTGGAATTCAGGTTCTTTTATACGGATCATGGACAATACTGGAAATCCTCTTTGACGGCAAGTTTCTTCATGTTAAAATTTGAGCCAAATCGGATCAGTAGCTTTTGAGACAGTCGCAGCTAAAAAGTATATGAGAAAGCAAAGCCTGTGATATAGAAATGCATGGATTGCGATTTATTTATAGTCATGTGAATGTGATAGTACTTATTACTAATGAACACATACAATAACACCAAACACCAACAAACATCTTTTAGAAATCCTAGAAGAAAGTACATTGTTTTGATTAAACTATTTAAATATATTGTCCACTCCTTCTGAGCTGTCAGTCCTTTATCATTTGTTATTGGCGATGTGGAAGTAAGCATATTGAAGTATAGTACCACATATATAGTTCCTTGAAGAATGTCAGACAGACTGTAAAATTGAATAAAAAGACAACAGATTCAGGAATGTATCATATATAATAAAGTATATAGTACACAAACTCTCCGGTCACCCCTCCCTCTCCCTCCCTCCCTCTCTACCCCTCCCCCCTCTCTTTATCTCTCTCTCCCCCCTTCCCCCCTCTCTCTATCTCACTCTCTCTCTCTCTCTCTCTCTCTCTCTCTCTCTCTCTCTCTCTCTCTCTCTCTCTCACGCGCGCGCAGACACTTTAACCCTTTGGTGGTCAAGCTGGAAAAAGCAGGCCTCTAGATCTATCTTGTGAATGTTGGTTTACAGACCAAGAGACCATTTTTTGAAGATTTAACATTGGAATGATGGCATGATGACATCAAGTCAGTGATTCTGGTGGTAAACTTTAAAAACTAATCTTGGCCTGCAAATGAACAGTTACCAAACAAGATTTTAGATGTTCTTTAGACCAATCTTCCCTATTAACTCTTTAAAAACTAAATTTGGTCAAGAATATTAACATATCTGCTTATTGAATGTCCATTTACATGCCAAGAGAAGACTATTTTTTTTTAATGGACCACTGGCATGTCTGGCTCGATAATCGAATCAGTCATTGCAGTGATAAATTTTCAAAACTAATCTTCTTATGGGCTGCAAAAGGCTATTTCTCAATACTGCACATACTTTCTGTAAAAATCTGTTTAAAACAGCTTACCTGTATGACTGCCACGAGATTTAAATTTTAATGCTAGATTCTATTTCATGAGTTTTGAATCAATCCCCCAAGTGGTTTCGGAGATTTTTAAATAGTTTTCTAAAAATCGGCCAAAATCCAAGATGGCCTCCCATCAAAATTGGCTGAAAAACAAGATTGATTGGTCAGGAAAATTGAAAGCTTTGCTTGATGAATGCCCATTTGCAGATGAGCCTGTCATTGCAGTGGTAAACTTTCAAAAATGGTCTTCTCTTGACCTACTAATGTACATTTTTGCAAGATCATTGCAGAATCCGGAACCTTCTGAATCCCTGAGCAAAAATTCAAATTTTCATGGAAAATCTTGACCATTAATGGGTCAATTAATTTAATCCTTTCAGCAATGAATTTCTCATATCTCAATCCCACGGCAACCAGACAGGAAGTGCTAAATATTTTGCAATTAATTTGACTACCGGTAGAACCTGTTGGCGCAACATATATTTGGCTTCCAGTCAAATTAATTGCAAAATATTTAACATAATATATATATATATAAATTTTAGTAGCCATTTAGAAGCCCAGTCGGTCATGGAGTCACGATCATCCTGTATTATTTTGAGGCACTGTTGACATAAGAGGAGTTATTATATAAAAGTGTATCGGTGCATAGGAAGAGTGAAAACTTGTTTTATAGCCATTGCAACTAGCTTTTGACGTTCAAGAAATAGACGTGTGACAGCTATCAGAATCACGTAAATACATTTCATTTCCATTGAAACTGATTTGCTGTATTAATACGCTAAACCACACAATACGATATTTGTATTTAAAAGGTAATATAATAATGTATACGCTGGGTTCTCACCAATTTGAGCCGTAATATCCAAAATGTTGGTGCATCAAATGATCACCAACGCGAGCTGTCAGAATGTTAGCGAGTCAATTTTCAGTCGTACACATATCCCTGATATTACGTCATACGCCTTCAGGTGTTCGAGTTTCGTTTTCGGAAGGTGCGAAAATTAGAACTTTTGATATGAAATTTTATCTAAATAGTAATAGTCTATAAAGATATATAACCATATCATTATATTGGCATATACTGAGTTATTTCCACACACTAATGCAGTAACTTGGCTTAGCGTTTTACTTACACTTTAAAACATTTCTTAGCTAGAAAATCCCTATGAAAGACCCAGACACTGAAGCTCAACTGTAGCTAAGTCAGTAATTAGTCAGCAATAACCTATTATTAGCAAACAGTCATTTTCATTCACAGGTTTTCCACGTCTTCAGTGACAAGTATGTACATGAACAGGTTTTGTCTCGTCTGCAAAGCAGAAAGCGAGACATATATATGTCACTTTTCCGGCGGCGGCAGCATCAACAATGTTAAGTTTTTATACCCTGCCAACAAATTTGACGGGATATTATGTAATGGCGCCGTCCGGGTGGGTGGGCTGCAGAGTGGTTTCCAGATGATAACTCTGTTACCGTTTATCGGATAGCATTTAAACTTCATACAGCGGTTGGACTAGGTCTTGGGGAGAAACCTATCGAAATGGACGATGATCTGAAATCCAAGATGGCCACCAGCCACCGGCGGCCATCCTGAAAATTGGTTTCCAGATGATAACTCTGTTACCGTTTATCGGATCGCATTGAAACTTCATACAGCGGTTGGACTAGGTCTTGGGGAGAAACCTATCGAAATGGACGATGATCTGAAATCCAAGATGGCCGCCAGCCACCGGCGGCCATCCTGAAAATTGCTTTTCGTATAATAACTCTGTTACCGTTTATCGGATCGCTTTGAAACTTCATAGGATGGTTGAACTAGGTCTGGGGAAGACACCTATCGAAACTGACGATGATCTGAAATCCAAGATGGCCGCCAACCACCGGCTGCTATCTTGAAAATTAGTTTCCAGATGATAACTTTAGCGGATCGCTTTGAAACTTCATAGGGTGGTTGGACTGGCTCTGGAGAAGAAACCTATCAAAATTGATGATGATCCAACCGCCCAAGATGGCCGCTAGACACTGACTGCCATCTTGAAAGTGGGTTTCTGAATGATATCTCCGGTAACATTTATCGGATCACTTCATAGGGTGGTTGGAATACGTCTGGTTAAGAAACTTTATGATAATCCGAAATCCAATATGGCCGCCAGTCAGCAGTGGCCATCTTGAAAATTGGTTTCCAGACGATACCTCCTTGATCGTTTAACGTATCGCTTTGACATTTCATAAGGATTACTGGTCTGGGTCTGAAAAAGATATTAATTATTTTCTGGGAGCTCTGATTCATTAGTTTGTCATCATGGCAGGGTATTATGCGCCGTTTGTGGAGCTCTTGTTGCATTTAGCTCAAGCTTATATTTAAGGATCAATTAATTCTATTGCAGCTAAATGTGGCTATGGGATTGCCTGTACTGTTAGGAAGCAGCATGATGAGCTTATCATTCAGGATTGGTTAATCCTGTTGGAACTAAACTTGGATACATTGTTACCTATAATGGTAGGAAGCAGCATGCTGACACTGAAGTTACAAGGTCGAAGGTCAAGGTCATTCTGATGTCTACAAAACTATTATTTTTCAATGTTAAGTTTTTAGGTTTAGCAAATCTTATCATGTTATATTTCAGGATTGCTTAACCCTAATGGAACACAACTTGGATACATGGTTGCTTATGCCAAGAGGATACAGGATGGTGATATGGAGGTTACCAGGTCAAAGCTATTCTAATATTGCTATTTGACCTCTGCTTTTTAAACCTTAAGTTTTTCCATTCAGCAAATCATTTATATTTCAGGATTGGTTAATCCTATTGGTGTTAGGAATTGGTACTATTTTTCTGATCGATGATTGGTTTTACATACTTATAACCGATGATCATTTAATGATGATCATAACATTTTCTCATTTTTGCCCATTCTGAAATGTTGAATGCAATAATTATTGCATGTTCATGGATACTTAACCTTAATAATTTAAGAAATAATTTGTTGAATATTTTGAAACTAATTTGATTGGAAGCTGTTGCTGCATTAGGCAGCAACAGCTTCCAGTCAAATAAGGTTCATAATAGTCAACAGGTTATTGGTATAGTGGTTTTGACATTAGCATACTATTTCAGTGTTGTGAAGGTTAATGTCTTAGGCTATGAAATGGTATGGAGTAATACTATGTTATATAGTTATAAAAATGAAATTAAAATGGTATTGCAAAAAAAAGACTCATCTTGCAGTTTGAATATCATAAATTTAAAAACAATCAAAATCGATTTCTGAGCTCATGATCGATCTGTTGGTTGGACATGCAAACCAATCAATCATCGATCAAATCGATTAATTGGAACAACACTAAATCCTATTGGAAATAAACTTGAATACATGGTTACCTATAATGTTAGGAAGCAGCGTGATAACGCGGAGGTCACAAGGTCAAAGGTCAATGCCACTGTGACAAACAGGAGGCAGGTGAGACATTTAATTCCACGGAATTCTTGTTGCTATATATATATATATCAACATAATTTTCAGCTACAGTAATTCCATACCCTAAGTGATAATAGAGTGATCCATTTTAGCTAGGTCCCACCCATTTCTACTTAAGCTCCGCCCACATTTTGTGAGTGTTGGGATCGATTTATATACTTTGAACACTGAATTCTCAAAAAACCCTTTTCCAGGTAACTATACTGTCGAATATTTTGAAAGTAATTTGACGGTGGCAGCAACAGCTTTCAGTCAAATTATTTATAAAGTATTCAACAGAATGTTTATTAAATTTTTAGTTCATCAAAGACATGTACACAATGTGTACATGTAATAAATAGATAAAGCAAGATACACATGTTTAATTTCTACCACATTGGGTATGCAACAATGATTGGTGAATTTGGGCCATCTTGACGTTTCAAAAATATTTATGGTGATCCTTCAAAATACTACTCATTGATCAATGGCCAAATTTTAGTGAAATCAGCGATACAGGTACCTTGAGCGAATAGTTTTTTAGCTCACCTAGCCTCGTCTGTCCATCAACCTTTGCTTTAAAACACTACTCCGCATTAACCGCTTGGGCGATTTCAACCAAATTTAGCTAGAAGTACACTATGGTCGTAAGCTCCAGAACTTCCATTCAGAATTTTGATTCCTCAGTTTTTTGGGTAAAGATCTTAGATTTTATTAAAAAATTTACCGGAAATTGTCAAAATATTTCTAATTACCATTTTAACCGATTTCATCCAACTTTGGCTGAATGGACCCAATTGTTGTAGGCTCCAGAACTTCCATTCAGAATTTTGATTCATCAATTTTTTGGGTGAAAAACCTAGATTTTATGAAAAATATACCGCTAATTGTCAAATTGCTTCTTCTCCTTACCATTCAGAGCGATTACAACCAAATTTGCCTGAAATGACTCAATGGTCGTAGGCTCCAGAACTCCATTCAGAATTTTGATTCATCAAATTTTCGGGTGAAATTCTTAGATTTTATGAAAAATGTACAGGAAATTGTCACAATTCATCTTCTCCTTACCATTCTGAGTGATTTCAACCAAATTTGGCTGGAATGACCCAATGGTCATAAGCTCCAGAACTTCTATTGCAAATTTTGAGAATTCATCAATTTTTTGGGTTGAAAATCTTAGGTTTTATGGAAAATGTACCAGAAATTGTCAAAATGCTTCTTCTTACCATTCTGAGCGATTTCAACCAAATTTGGCTGAAAGAACTCTATGGTCGTAGGTTCCAGAATATCGATTCGGAATTTTGATTGATCAATATTTGGGGTGGAAATCGAAGATTTTAGAAAAATGTGCTGGAAATTGTCAAATTGCTTCTTCTCCTTACCATCTTGACCGGTTTTAACCAAATTAGGCTGAAAGGATCCTATGACCATAGGCTCTAGTACATCCACTCATAATTTTGATACATCAATTTTTGCATGAAAATATGAGATTTTATGAAAAATGTACCGGAAATTGTCAAATTGCTACCCCACCTTAGCTGCTGGACATATTTCAACCAAGTTTCACTATTGGATTCTATGGTGGTAGGCTCTAGAAATTCTATTCAGAATTTTGATTGATCAATTTTGTGGGTGAAAATCTTAGATTTTATGAAAAATGTGCCAGAAATTGCCAAAATACTGTATCTCCTTAGTTGCGTGACATATTTCAAACAAATGTGGCTAGAGTGACCCTATCAAGGTAGACTAGAATTTCTATTCAGAATTTTGATTGGTAAATTTTTTGGGTGGCCATCTTGGATTTTCCGAAAATTATCCATCATATCTATTTAAATGCAAATGGTTCAAATGCTAATGGTCCAGGTGAGCGCCACAGGCCCTTGACCTCTTGTTTATTGTTCCTTTGATCATTTCGTAAGCCATAAATAAGAACCGCTTATTAACTGTTGCGCTGCTACAAGCCACCAGGCAAAAATTTCTATGGGGTCTTCCTCAGAATATGATAAATATTTTTAAAACAATTTGACTGAGAGTTATTAGTGGCTACCAATAACTTTCAGTCAAATTGTTTTCAAAATATTCATCATATCCTGAGGTAGACCCCATGGAATATATAGTCTGCAGAAATTCAGCAGGCAGACAGTTAAGAAAATGTGCACTAATTTGATTGGTCAGTTATGGATATCCTTGGTATTCCTGCTTATGGTGTAGGCGCATAAATTATGTGCTGAGTGCCCCACTTACTGTAATTGTCACTTTTATAATTGCCTTATTTTCATATGTCATGTATGTTGCACATGCATGTATAATTTGAATATCTCTGTACAAACTATGGACAATCTGTAGAGATTGGCTCCTCGGTTTCAAAGGTTAACCATATTTTTTATGAATATCTTAATTCCAAGGCACTTAAGCAGTCATACAGGAAAGCTGTAGAATTTAAAAAATCATTTTATTTATTGCCAAACTAATTTGACCTGATCCCGACTAAGACAACAATTTCGTCCATGCTAATAATTTCAAAATATTTAACAGAAAATTGCTATGCTATTTAGTGACAGAGGTAGATGATAGAGGAGGGGCAATGTGAGGAATAGTGGGAGCTTACCTTAAAAGAGCTTTCCTAGTCAGTATCATTGCATAATCACATAATGGATGTGTGATTACAAGGCAGACATAGGTCATTGAGACATTTCTGAAATTCCTGTTACAATCATGTAGGCTTGTGCCATTATTGCGTTGAGTGATCGTGATTATTAAAAGATAATCATGATTACTCGATTAGTCAGCGTGGATACAAATTACCAAGACAACAACAAAAGAATGTCAATGACAAAAATTGCAATGGTGTTTAGAAAAGTCCATTTGCAGGGCAAGAGAAGCCTATTTTTCAATATGTACACGTATCATTGGAATGTATGGCTCGATTCTTAAGCCAGGCATTCCAGTAATACATTTTCAAAAATAGTCTTCTCTTGCTCTGTACATTCACTAAACAAAATGTCATTTTCATGACCGATCGCATTAAAAAGTAATTGAAAGTTAGGTTTTGAAATATTTTATGAAATAGAAAATATTCATGATTATTCGATTATTTAATTTTTATATGTCACAAAAGCAGGGTGATATTATGTGATGGCGCTCACCGTCCATCCGTACGTCCATTCGTCCATCTGATTTCTCGTCCGAACCAGATCTCGAAGAGTTTTGAACTTACACTAAAAAATCTTTTTTGATATTTGCCCAAGTTATCTCCCCTGAAATGCTAAAATTTGTCAAAATGTTCTTGTCCTGACCAGATCTCAGAGTTTTGAACCTACACTAAAAATTTTTTTCAGCAGATGTGTTAGGGATAGACGAAGTGCAGTGATTTCGATTCGGCAAAATCTGCCTGTATTTGTCCGAGTTAGCTACCCTGAAAAGCTAAAATTTAAAATTTTCTTGTCCAAGTCATATCTCGAAGAGGTTTGAATCTACACTCACAACTTTTTTTTCAGCAGGTGGACGAAGTGTTACGATTTAGTTTCAGAAAAATCCGCCCATATTCGCCAGAGTTATCTCCCTTGAAAAGCTCACATTTGTCCAAAATTTTCTTGGCCGGAGCAGATCTCGAAGAATTGTGAACTTACACTCACAATTTTCTTTTCAGCAGATGTGTTAGAGATAGACGAAGTGTCATGATTTTGTTTCGGTAAAGTTCGCCCATATTTTCCAGAGTTATCTCCCTTGAAAGACTAAAATTTGTCAAAATCTTCTTGTCCGAGCCATATCTCGAAGAGTTTTGTGTGAACCTACACATGTTTTAGGGATAGATGAAGTGTCATTTATCAAATACAAACTGTTCTCATTTAGCATTCCTCAAACAAGTATGCCTGTGGGCATATGTTGATTTCACTCAAACTTGTTGATCATATAAATTCACGATTTAGAACATAATCGCGATTTTCGATTTAATCAGGTAATCGTGCAAGCCTACAATGTCCAAATTACTGGTAGGAGTATCAGCACCGATGCTCCTGCATCCAGTATTGGTGAGCATTGTCCAGTATTGTTTGGGCGGCGATACTAGTAGACTAGTATCATTGATTTTTCAGAAAATACCCTCAATGATACAATTGTCTATTATTGTTAGACTAGTATCGTCAAGTTTTCAAAAGAATGTTCCTCAACTACATGTATGCTAGTGGTTAGTATTGTTAGCTCACCTGGCCCGACCGATTTCAACCAAATTTGGCTGGAAGGATCCTATGGTGCCTGGCTCCAGAACTTCTATCTAGAATTTTGATTGGTCAATTTTTCTGAATGTCATCTTGGATTTTCCGAAGATTTTAAGGAAATCATTTAAAATACTACTTCAATATAAATGTCCTACCTTCAATGGAACTTGAGTGGATTAATTCTATCCTGATAGGCTTCAATCCTTCTAACGAGAATTCTGATTGGCCAATATTTCCGGTAGCCATCTTGGTTTTTCTGAAAATTTTTGGAAATCAGTTAAAAGCCTACTCATTAGCCTCTTGGCTGATTTCAAGCAAACTCGGTTGGGAGAACCCTAGGCTGGTATGCTTCAGAACATGTATACAAAATTTTGATTGGTCTATTTTTGGAATTTCTAACAATTTTATGGAAATCAGTTAAAGGAAAGGACCAGGGAACTATTAATTACATGTTCTTGAGTGATAGATTTAAATAATAATCAGTCTATAGACACCAGTAAAAAACTAAATAAATTGGAGTAATTTTCGAAAAAAGCAAATAAATACCATTTATGCCACTCTGGTGGGAACCAATTAGTGACACAGCTGGTGCTGTATGCGCTTGTGTATGCGGAGCGATTAAATAATACCCGCTACAGACGGTCATATAAACTCAGTTATATTCACGTTAAGCTGATTAGCCATTACTTCCTGCAGATAAAATACTGTCTAATCTTAAAACAATTTGACTGAAAGCCATTGTTTCCAGACATACAGGATCTACATTCAGTTACACAAACTTCAAAATATTCAGTAGGCATCATGTTGCGACCTTGGAAACCAGCAGTGTATTTTGAAATAATTTTGACCAAAACCTGTTGCTTCCACCAGAAACAGTGACTTTCAAATATAATGTTTTCAAAAGGATCAATAGTGAATTAACAGTTACGAGGTAATCGCTCTCCATCGGTGCCTATAGAGAATACTATTTATACTGCTTACGAAACTATATTCACATTTGCTTTTGTTATATTCGAGTACACAGTATACCTGCACACACAGTTGACACACGGCAGAGTGCGAAGCACCAGCTATGTCACTAATTGGTTCCAAGTTAAGCGCTCCTCGATTTAGGAAATGCTTTTTCGAAAATAATCCTGATTCATTTCCATTTTTTACCGATGGTAGTTTATTTAAAGGTGCATATTCACAGCAGAATGCTTGAAAATAAAATTGTTAAAATTGTATACTTTTAGAGGCTTAAATTGTGTAACTAGAAGTAATGAAACGAAATAAATCTTAACACATGATGTTTTCATTCCGTAATTTTTTAAGTTGTGAAATTGAATTAGAGACCCAAAATTTATTTATATGGAATGAAATCATCATGTGTTAAGACTTATTTCGTTTCATTCCATCAAGGCACACAATTGAAACCTCTAAAATGTCAATTTTAACAATTTATTTTTCAAGCATTTTGGTGTGAATATACACCTTTAATATTGTATGAAATTACCAGACGGTGAACTTCATTTGTTATTTCCCTGTTCCCTTCCTTTAATCCTTTAACACTTAAATTTCTCTAAGAAAATAGCCATTTGCAGACCAAGAGATTACTTTTGAAAATTTGCCACTGGAAACAAGCCAGTCAATCCAGTCGTAAATTTTCAAAAATAGTCTTGTCTTGGTCTGCAAATGGACATTTCTCAAGACCACTGCAGTAGCCGTTGTTGGCTTATATGAGTGTTAAAGGGTTAAAATGCTACTTGTCATTAATACATGTAGCTTGTTGGATCTTCCAAAAAAGGGGAATTCATTTAAAATGCTACTCCTCATTAACCGCTTTGGGCAGTTTCAACGAACTTCGGCTGGAAGGATCCTATGGTGGTAGCCCCTCATTATAGTGGCCATCTTGTTCTCAAAAATTATTTCTCAGGAACTCCTTTACGGATCAGGTTGAAACTCATTAGATTTAATTTCATCGATAACTAATGGTGGTTAAAGTTTATTCAAGAGAACTTGATCCTTGATAAAACATAATTGTCATGGACCAATCAAAATTTTGGTTTTGGTGGCCATATTGGATTATTTTGTTGGCTGGATGGAACCTAAGGTTCAGTCTGGTTGTGTGATCAGTGTCCATCATTAATTTCCCACTAAATATCGTTTGTACTGAATTCCAATTTTGTACTTTATGTCTTGTTACTGATAAATTAAAAGTATAAGTTCAGTTCAAAATGCTAAAAGTTCAAATTGCTAATTGTCCAGGTGAGCGTTAAGGGCCTTGGGCTTCTTGTTAAGCCAGCGATACTGGTTTTATTTTGACCAGTATCACTGCCGATACTCCTACAAGTATCGTGGACATGATTGTAGAGGAAATCCCTATTTCTTGCTAGATAAATGTGTATAATTCAGTATTTTATTCTGACCAGATAATGAAAGCAGCTTGAAGACTAATTCTACTAGGGTCCATTAACACTACAAATCAGTCAGTCTGTATCATTCTGAATGTTGATTTCAATGGAGCTAAATGTTGGCCCTGCTGAATATTTTGAAAGGAGTTTGACTAAAACGGATGTAACTTGGCTTCAAACTATTCTGTCAGTGAAGTCTCTATTTTCCTCTTTTGAAACAAAATTTATGAGAAATATGTGTAAAAATTTATGTAATGAAAGTGGATGTGAAGTAAACTGTGTTATTACAACCAATTATTTATGTTAATTATTATTTATCCTGCTAAATATTTTGAAACTAATTTCACTTGCAGCAACAGCTTACCGATGCACTACAATACCATACTATAACAATTCATATGTTGTGCCATCACTGCCTATGTGTCATGTACAAAAAAAATAAAAAAACCTATAAATGGGCATTTCTAATTAGCCTTTCTAGTGAGGAATATTATAAAATTAATAATTCCTGAAACTGCATGATTTATCATCTGCTGGACGAAAACCTAACAAAATCAAACAATATATAGATGATTCTGTTTAGTTCAATCATCTGATGGCTATCTTGTAATACTTGTTTTTCACAAAACATTGTCTACTCTAAAATCACTACACATCCCTTAAAACTTGTTTCACTTGAGCAAGAGATCATGCTCAAGTTTGTTTAAGGGAATGCAATTTCTTCATTTATTTCATACAACATTCTGTTAGACAAAGATACTGTTTGAGCAATACTTTTGCATTGGGATTCTTATTTCCGGTGTTATCTTGGAGACATAGCTTTGGATTTAGTACCCTGATTTCAGGCTATTACTACATATTTTATTTTATTTTTCTAGCATATGGAGACATCTGCAATGAGAGGATTGGGGATTCTCAATACAGTCAAAGTTATGGAAAAGATATTGTTGAATATTCATATACCCAATCACAGTGGATTTAAAGTATGTTAACAGAACAAATTTCAGAGCTGATGATATTGTCGTGAGTTGGTATGTGAAAGATTAACACTTATGATCTTGGCAGAAACATGCACAGAATGTGGTAATACATTTTATTTTTAAAGTGCTTTCCGTTATCCCATGTGAACAGAAAGGAAAGGTTACTGATTCGCTTAAAAAGACATCTGCCAAGTCACATGGCGTCATATTCTTGCTCTGTGTGTACTAAAACATTTACAAAGAAAAATAATTTATTGACTCACATGAGGAGCCATACTGGAGAGAAGCCGTACTCCTGCTCTGTTTGTAATAAAGCATTTTCAGTAAAGAGCAATTTGGTGTGTCACTTCAGGAGACATACAGGAGAGAAACCGTACTTCTGCTCTGTTTGTAAGCATACATTTAGATTACATAGTACGTTAGTGCGTCACACGAGGACCCATATTGATGAAAAACCATACTCCTGTTCGGTGTGTAATAAAACATTTACACAGAATACTAATTTAGTGCGTCACATGACAACCCATACAGGGAAGAAACCATTCTCCTGCTCAGTGTGTAGTAAGCCATTTGGGGTATATAGTAGTTTAAAGCGTCACATGAAGATCCATGCAGCAGAGAAATCTTACTTGTGCTCAGTGTGTAGTAAAACGTTCACAGAGCATAGTTTCTTAGTATTGCACATAAGGACGCATACTGGGGAGTAACCATACTGCTGATCTGTGTGTAGTCAGACATTTAGTGGCCAACGTCATTTATTACATCACATGAGGGCCCACACATGATAGAAAATTTATCCTACTTTATTTGTGATAAGGCAGTTCCAAGACAAAGTGATTTCCTTATTTAGCTTCAAAACCCATACCGCAGAAATGATCCTGAAGTGGCGAGATAATATATACTAATTAACGTGTTACTAGTTCCATTTATTTGGAGACAACACTGTTGAAATAATGAAATCATAGGACTTTTATCGTCAACAGTATCTCATAGTAAGTATTCATTAAGAACGGAGATATTTATTAAGTTCATGTATGATTTGGCATGGCTACTAGTATTAACTGTCTGACTGCTGCAAGTTACCAGACAATAATTTCAATGAGCAGTAACTTTGGACCTGCTGAATAGAAGAGAATTTGACTGAAAGTTGTAGGAGGTGAGCCACCAACAACTTTCAGTCAAACTGTTTTCAAAATATTCAGCATACCCAGAGATAAACCCCATGGAAAATGTAGTCTCCAGAAATTCAACAGTCGGAAAGTTAATAATACTATTATAGTAAATGTTTTTCATTTTCTTTTTAAGATGTATTTCTCTAGGCTAAAATCAGTATTGACCATAACAATCAAGGACAAATGCGTGACCATGGTTGAACAATGGACTAAGTTGTGGCAGATCATGGTCAAATCATAGTCATTCATATTGTGGAGACCAAAAACTTTTAATTCTATGTTAATATGGTGTTGTTGTACGTTCTCAAATAATTTGTAAAGTAAAATGCGCTATTGTGATGCGCTGTGCGTTTTTCACTTCAAGAGTATACTTACCTCCCTAACACTCTTTGATATTCCCAAATATCGACTCACTCACTAAACACTCAGATTAAAAACAGTTAGGTGCCCCTACTGGGCAGGTAGTCAGATGACAGTCCGGCAGATGCCAGCCCCAAGCTTGCGCATGCACGGAATAGCACTTCCTCTTTACCAATTTATTGGCTAAAGAGACATGCTATTCTTTGTTTATAAAGTTTTCTGCTAGTTTCTCTCACTTTCTGAAAGCAAAATCATCTGAAAATCATGTCCGATCATGGAAAGTCTCCAGAGGATGGCCAGGGACCAAGTTATCAGGTGAATTCAACTACATACTTGTCTAGTTTAGCGTTTTAATCCTGGTGTAATGTGTTTCCGGGATTCATGATTCGACGTGTCAAGTGCCTAAAAAACTGGTTTATTTCTATCTGGCGCTATGAAATACTAATCTCTCTGTGTGTTTGTGTCCACAGGTATCTATCTATGATTGAACAAGGGACAACACATCTTCAGAGGGTTTGTTTTTCTCTCCACCAAGGTTCCATTTCCTACTAACATGTTAGAAAGAAGAACTAATCAAACTCTATGCCCAGTGAGTTGGAGGTCTCATAAGATCTCACTTTGCCCTCTTGGTCCATTTCCCTCCCTTAATGGTGGAGAGATTTAAGAGGTCATAGAGATTGGTGGAGCTTCCAGTTCATCAGATTGGATGGTTTGTCTATGCTAAAGGCGCAGGTATTCTAGTTATGATATTAGGCACTTTTAAGATATTTAGAATTTTTGTCTGAAATCTGCTGCCAATTTATCATTGTTTATCTGATGTTTGCATAGCCTGTATCACTATCCTTTCCAGTTATTATGTTCTGGATTATGAATACAATTCATCCTTACACCTGGATGTTGTTTTCAAGTCGGATTACCTTCTTATTTTTGATGTTATGACGTCATAATCAGCCTTGGACCTTTATTAACTATCATAAAGTTTTGTCCAATGCTGGTTTATCTGTTAGTCTAGTGGTCTTTATGGCCACCAGCCCTCTTTCTTTATTTTGGTTTTGAGTTTTACTAATTCATTAACTAAAATACTCATTGTCTTCGTCTTATGGCCTTTTTCAGAAACCTGGTTGTTCTACTTGTGGCAGCTTTCTCAAACTTAGATTTGCCCCTCACGTGTGTTTCCAATGTAGTCCATGTGGCCCATTGTTAAATTGTGACATATGTAAACAGTGGGGGTGGGGGAGGGGCCAATTAATGACTGTGTTCTTGTCATTGTGGGCCAAGGAGAAGGCGTTAGAGGAGGAGAGACACGCGAAGAAGGGGCGAGAAGGTCTTGGTAAGAAGGTTAAGATGAAGGCGTCACCCACCATGGATATGGAAGCCTTCCATCTTGAGATGATGGGAGAGATGAAGACGACGATAAAAGATTTGATTCCAGAGTTGCTTCGCGTCATGTTCCCTGGGCCAAATTCTTTATTGTCTTCTTCTCCTCCAGAGCAGATAATCCCCGCCTCTGAATCGGTACTCTTTCGGGACTTACCAGCTTCCGTCCAAGATTCAGAGGTGGCCCCATTAGAGGGGGCAGCCCACTATGAGGACACTGGCAGCAGGCTTGCCATGTCGGTTGTTCATGGGCAGCTGTCGCTGGAGCCTTGTTCCCGCTTATCGGGTTCCCAGGATTATCCGCACCCACAGGTACCACTACTTCTTATGCTACCTTTCCTGGCCAGTCCAGGTTAATATTCTTCGCTAACCTGGAATCTAATCTTTCTGGCCAGGAAGAAGAGGATTATCTGCTGGGTTCTCCTAACACTGTGGCCATGGAAATTGACGCACGTGCACCCCTCGCAGGGAGCACGGGCAACATTTTCCATGAGTCTACTCACGCAGGAGTATCATTCACGGCGCAGAAGGTAGCCCGGGTTGGATCCAATGGCCAGCATTACCGCATACCTCGGCTTGCCGATGATGTAGCTGGTTAAGGCGAATGGATGTCTCGCGAAGGCCCCTGGTGAATACCAGAGGTACGGTGTGTTGCCTAATCCGAGCATGGATGACCGCGCTGTGCTAGACGAGGATACACAGCCAGGCTCCCGAGGTGACATGGGAGCGCTGTGCACGAAAATACTGTGTTGCGCGATATGGAGGAGAGTTTGAGAGCATCTATTGCAGCGCTTTCGCATGTCTCCCAGGTGTTACAGGGGGTAGTAACAGCATTCGCATCACGCCAGCCTAGTCGGTGACAGTTCAGAGAGCCATCCAGGATGGTATTAACCTGGCTCTGAATTGTTTAACCCAGTCAGCGACCAGGAGTGTCCAGGCGCGGCACACATTTGCCTTAGACAACCTGAGCCCATCCAAGGACCTGTACAATAGACTTCTGCGTATGTCTATGACAGGTCCTTGTCTCTTTGGAGGTGATGGATGTAGGCACCTCCAGGGGACGTCACCCTGGTCAATAACAAGGGCTTTGCATGAGCAATTTGAAGTTCTCCGGAGAGAGTGCAATCGTGCAGTGCCCTCTGCGTATCATCCCCTGCAGGCACGGGGTGGCGGTGGCCAAGTCAGAGGCCAGCCGCCAGCGCAGTGCCGGCCGCTCGTGCTCCGGCGAGCAGCGAGGGGGATGCAGGCTCCTCCAGCACAGCCAGTCAGGCAGCCGCCGCACCAAGGTGCGCGTGGTGTGGGCCGTGGCCCGTGAGGATCTGGTCATGGTAACTGTGCATGATGGGCCAGTTGTCACAGTAAGGACCATTCCAGTGCTTCTGGATCTAGAGACAGTGCCACTCTTGCATTGCTCATGTCCACCTCTCTTCCTAGGTGGACCAGTGGGGGGGGGGGGGGTGCGGCCCACCACAGGCAAGAGTGGGAGTGGTTGACTCAGGACCGCTTAGTCTTATGATGGCTTTCAGTCGGGTATCATCCCGACTGGATAGTAGGCCATCGCAGCTGTCTCTGGTTCCGATCTGGACTCAAAAACCAAGAGATCCAGATCAATGGTTGTGTATACAAAAAGGAGCAATTCAACCGGCACAAAATTGTTCGAGCTTCTATTCAACCGTGTTCCTAGTAACAAAAAGCACTGGAGGGTGGAGGCCAATTTTCAACCTCAAGCCACTGAACAAATTTATAGACACGCTGAGTTTCAAAATGGAAACAGTGAAATCGGTGTTGGCAGGGTTGGAGAAAGGAATGTGGACGGCGTCAATAGATTTGAAAGATGCATATTCCCACATTCCTATGGCGAGGAGTTTTCGCCGGTACCTGAGGTTTGCATTCCAGGGCTGTCAGTGGGAATTCAGGGTTTTACCCTTCGGAATTTCAACAGCTCCTCGGGTCTTCACCAGGGTGGTCCTTACGATAACAGCATTTCTCCGCAGGCAGAGCATAGCAGTCCATACATACATAGACGACTGGCTGTTAAAAGCACACAATCAGGAAAGTCTATCAGCAAATCTGGAGATAGTTCTAAAAACTCTCACAGACTCAGGCTGGATAATCAACATTAAAAAATCAGAGCTGACTCCATCCCAGAAGTTTGTTTACCTGGGAATGTTCTTCGATCTAGAGATAGGATATGTTTATCCTATTCAGGAGAGGGTACAAGTACTCATCTCATTAATACAATCAGTGTGCAACAGTCGTCATGTCGTGGCACAGGTTTACTTGAGAATGCTGAGGTTGATGCTTTCATTGGAACCAGTCATTCCACAGGCAGCCTTACACAGGCGGCCTATCCAGTTGTTTCTCATGACACAGTGGACCCAGAGTACAGGATCACTGAACTCAAATGTGCCGGTATTGGAGTCTCTTATTCACCACCTACAATGGTAGATGGGAAGAAAGAATCTCCTGGCGGGGGTGATGCTCACCCCTCCCCACCCTCAGATAACGATGTATACAGATGCATCAATGGAGGGATGTGGAGCTTGCCTGGAAGAAACCACAGTATCAGGGCTTTAGAATCTGGATCAGTCACTAGAACATATCAATCTACTGGAATTACGAGCAGTAATACTGGGCCTGGAACATTTCTTAATGAAAGTTCAGGGCAAGATTGTTCTGAATCCATCAGATAATTCAACAGTAGTGACTTACATAAACCGCCAAGGTGGAATGAAGTCGCCCAGTCTCTATATGATGACAAGTTTTGCTGGTGCCTGGATCACATGATCACCTGGAAAGCAGTTCATATTCTGGGAAGGTTAAATCTGCTAGCAGACTCATTGAGCTGAAGGATGAGTGTTTTACCTACGGAATGGCAACTACTGGTTAATCAATATGTGGTGGATCGTCTGTTCAACCACTGGGGGAAGCCCAATATTGATGTATACACAACGAAGAAAAATATGAAGATGATGACGTACCTCTCCGATTTCAGATCCGAATGTTATTGCAACAGATGCATTAGCTATCAGCTGGGTGTGAATGTTTGCATATGCATTCCCTCCAGCAATCCTGATTCCAAAAATTCTTCAAGAAATCAGACAGGAGGAGTGCCAAGTGCTTCTGATCGCCCCAAATTGGCCACGCCGATCATGGTATACTGGACCTTCTGGTCTTCAATTCGGTTCCTCTGCGTCTGATGAACAATATTATCTTTCAGGGAAATGCCTTCACAACAATCCGTCAATGTTCAGCTTGACTGTGTGGATGTTGTCAAGGAATCTAGAATTAAGGAGGGGTTTTCTGAGCAAGCAGCCATGTTCATGGCAAAAGCCAGAAGGGGGTAAACCTCCAGAGCATATAATTATAAAATCAACAGATTTGCAGAATGGTGTTCTAAAAGATGTATTAATCCAATGGATTCATCTATTCAGGTAGTAGCTGATTTCCTCTGTCACCTGTATGATGCCTATAGCCTCAAGTCTAACTCTATTGCTGCCTATAAGTCAGCTTTAATGACAGTTATCCCTTGCTTGGCTAATAGGGGAAGTGATGAAGTAAGTACATTAAATACTTTAATTAAAGGCAATCTAAGACCAAGGAATCCCCCAGTGATTCCGTCTTGGAGTTTATCTCTAATGCTTCAGGTACTAGCGGATAAGCCATTTGAACCACTAAGTTCCATTTCTATGAAAATGTTGACAATTAAAACTGTGTTTTTAATTGCTGCAGCCTCGGCAAGGTGTAGAAGCGAAATTCATGCCTTATCAGCCGAGGCAGACCGTTATGTGGTTACAAGGGAAGCCCTTAAGCTTCTACATAGGATAAATTTCATGGCTAAAAAACAGTCTGAAATATCCATGTCAGTCCATATTTTTACCTACTTTGACTAGATATGATCCAACATCAAAAGAATGGTGTCCAGTCCACGCATTAAACCGGTACAAACAACGTACTCAGGAATGGCGGATGGACCCAACAGCATTATGGTTGTCATATATTGAACCCCATGGCAGGGCATCTAAAGACACCATTTTCGGGTGGATTGTAGATTATATTAAGTTTTGTCATAAATCTGCCATAGGTAAACAAGTTGACTTAGCTAAGGCTCACCGTGTTTGCGGCGTAGTGGCTTCCACTGCCCTGTTTAATGGAGTTCCTGTGGATGACATTATGTCAGTATCCCAGTGGCACTGTGAGTCAAGTTTCGCTGACCATTACCTCCATGACACCTCGAATCTTCTTGCCTTATCAATTTTGAAAAAGTAATGTAGGTGTACATATTTTGATGAGGTTCTCTTTTTTTTTACATATTTCGCAATTTATCAATGATAACAACCACTTACCTGGACTGCATCAGCCTTCATCAATGGGAAGATGATGACAGCAGCTAACGTTTCACAAGGTCAGTCTTGTTTATGTGTTGTTCATTGTTAATTGTGTTGTCACGTGACCCTTCGTTATTAATATGGTGATGGTACATGTTTTATGTGGTTCATTCTTGAGAGTGTACGAAAATGGAGACTTTCGTTTTATGTCCTATAGTACATGGCTAACATGGAGGCCTTCCATTTGGAAATGATGGGAGAATCTTGTCCCGGAGTTGCTTCGCAGCTTGCTTCCAGGTTCAAGTTCACCATTGTCTTCCTCATTTGCTCCAGGACAGAGTGCTCCCGTCTTTGGATCTGGTTCTCTTAGGAAGCCAGTTTTCGTGGTAGACCCAGAGATGGCTCCAACTGCTCCGGCACTGAGCCTTCCCTCGCCCGTGGACCCGGGAGCGAAAGCCATGGCCTCGGGCGTTCGCTTATTGAACGTCCTAAAGCAGCCTACGGCTAAAGGTATCAGCGCCTCATGCGATACCCCTCCTGCCCAGGCCGAGTTTGATCCCTTTTCAAGCTTGGCATCTAATCTTTCTGGGCAGGAAGAAGAGGAAGCTCTGTTATGGCCTGCCGATGGCCACAGAAATGGAAATCCATCCCCCCCCAGGGGGCCCCATGGGTAACGTTTTTCATGGAACTACTTCTTCGGGAGTAGGTTTCACGGCCCAGCGGCTGGGCCAGCTTGGAGCCAATGGCCATCCATACAGTATCACCTGGCTTGCCGAGAGTTACCGTGAGGAAGGTCTGGACTATGACGTCATGTATATAGCCCCCCCCCATGATGCCGCAGATCTGGCTCCTGGAATAATGGCTTCCCTGTCTATCCAAGGGTATTTCCAGCTCCAGCTGCTACCCCACCAGTGAATGTGGTTGAGGACGACGAAGGCTCTACATTTGTGTAGGTTCATCGGACATTCACAGGTGGACACCAAGGAGGACTGGCTAGATGCTTGCGAATGGCTGGTGAACATCAATCCAGAACTCCAGGTGGAGCCATCAGCTTCCCAGCGGGACCAGCGCCCGTGGTTGTGAGGGAAGCCGGTGACGAGCGCGATGCCATCTCTCCCATATGCAGAACATATCGTGGATATGTTCGCTGCAGCAGAGACATCCATTCAGCCGAATGGACACCTTGCGAAGGCCCCTCGCGAGGTGGCACGGCGCTGCCGTATCAGTTCTGATCTATATCAGAAGTACGGCATCATTCTAAAACCATGTACGGCTTTGGGAGAAGACACGCGGTCAGGGTCCCGGTGTGATATGGGACCCTGGTGTGCTAACGCTTTGCACAACGCAAATTCCACTCTGCGGGGCACGGAGGAAAGGAGCCATCTCGGCTCTCGCATGTTTACCAGCTGCTACAGGGGGTAATAGCGGCATCCGTGACCCGCCAAGCATCTCCTCTTACATTCCAGAGAGCTATCCAGGATGGCATTAACCTGGCTCTGGACTGTATGACGAGATCCATAACCAGTAGTTTACGGGCGAGGCGCACATTTGCCCTGGACAATTTGTGCCCCTCACAGGATCTGTACAATTGGCTTCTTCGGATGCCGATGTCAGGTCTGGGGTTGTTTGGTGGTGAAGGATGCTTGCACCTCCAGCAAACCGTAAACCTGATGAACAACCAGAGGGTGCTGCATGAGCAGTTTGAAGTGCTCCGCAGGGAGCGTGTTCGAGCAGCGCCCCGCTGCCTTCCACTCAGCATGCTAGATGTGGTGGTGGCCTTGTCAGAGGCCACCACCTGCACAGCGTCGGCAATGCCAGCGTAAGCCAGCTATGTGTACCGAGGTGCGCATGGCGCTGGAAGAGAAGCGCGGGGTTCTGGTCGTGGGAGTCGAACCTGAGGGGTCAGCACCCACAAGGATCACACCAGTGCTGCTAGGACCGCCACCAGAGACAGGGCACCTCTTGCACTTCTCAGGTCCACCTCAATCCTTAGGCGGACCTGTGGGAGGCCGTCTGGCCTTCCACATGCAAGAGTGGGAGCGGGTTACTCAGGACCACTCTTGCGATGGCTTTCAGTCAGTTACCATTCTGACTGGATAATAAACCAGCCATCGTGCCTGACTCTGGTTCCGATCTGGACCCAAAATCCAGATCAACGGTTGTGTATAGAGGAAGAAATTCAATCCGTCATACAGAAACATTCAATTCAACCCGCACAGAAATGCCCGGGTTACTATTCAACCATGTTCCTAGTGACAAAAAGCACTGGAGGGTGGAGACCAATTCTCAACCTCAAACCTCTCAACAGGTTTATCCTCACACCAAGTTTCAAAATGGAAACTAAGAACGGTGTTAGCAGGATTGAGGAAGGGAATATGGACGGCATCAATAGATCTAAAAGATGCTTATTTTCACATTCCCATTGCGAAGAGCATTCGTCGGTTCCTGAGATTTGCATTTCAGGGCCGCCAAAGGGAATTCAGGGTTCTCCCATTTAGCATATCGACAGCTCCTCAGGTCTTCACTCGAGTGGTCCAAGCTATGACATCATACCTCGGCAGGAGACACATAGCAGTCCACACGTACATAGATGACTGGCTGTTAAAAGCACACAATCAAGAAAGTCTATCAGCAAATCTAGAGATAGTTTTGAAACCTCTTACAGATCTAGGCTTGATAATAAATTTTCAAAAATCAGAGCTGACACCATCCCAGAAGTTTGTTTACCTGGGCATGTTCTTCGATCTAGATACAGGGTATGTTTACCCTTCTCAGGAGAGAGTAGTAGTACTCATCTCAGTCATACAGTCAGTGTGCAACAGTGATGTCCTGGCACGGGTCTACTTGAGAATGCTGGGGTTGATGGTTTCTCTGGAACCAGTTATTCCACAGGCAGCCTTACACCGGCGGCCTATCCAGTTATTTCTCATGACACAGTGGACCCAGAGTACGGGATTTCTGGACTCCAGTGTTAGTGTTGGAACCTCTTATTCACCACCTTAAATGGTGGATGAAGAGAGAATCTCCTGGCGGGGATGATATTGTCACCTTCCCATCCTCAGTTAACGATGTACACAGATGCATCAATGGAGGGATGGGGGAGCTTGCCTGGAAAAAGACAGGGCTTTGGAATCTGGATCAGTCAAAATAACATATCCGTCTGCTAGAAATGCGAGCAGTAGTCTTAGCCATGGAACACTTCCTAGAGAAGGTCAAGGGCAAGATTGTTCTGGTTCGATCAGACAATACAACAGTAGTGACTTACATAAACCGCCAGGGTGGAACGAAGTCGCCCAGTCTCTGTATGATGACGTGGAAACTGCTTTGCTGGTGCCTAGATCATGGGATTTCCCTGAAAGCAGTTCATGTTCCGGTAAGGCTAAATCTGTTAGCAGACTCATTGAGCCGAAGAATGAGCATTCTTCCCACGGAATGGCAACTAAATCAATGTGTGGCGGACCATCTGTTCAACCACTGGGGCAAGCCCAACATAGATTTATTCGCAACGAACAAGAATGCTAAGATGACAATGTATGTCTGATTCCAGATCCGATAGATGCGTTAGCTATCAGCTGGGAGGGAATGTATGCATACGCATTCCCGCCAGCAATCCTGATTGCGAAAATTCTCCATAAGATCAGGCAGCAGGAATGCCAAGTGCTTCTGATCGCCCCCAAATTGTCCAAGCCGATCATGGTATACGGATCTGCTGGACCTTCTGGTCTGCAATCCTGTTCCTCTGCCTCTGATGGACGACATAATCTTCCAGGGCAAGGCCTTGCACAACAACCCATCAATGTTCCAATTGACTGAGTGGATGTTGTCAAGGAATCAGCACTTAAGGAGGGCTTTTCTGAGCAAGCAGCCATGTTTATGGCGAGAGCCAGAAGGAGGTCAACCTCCAGAGCATATAATTATAAAATCAACAGATTTGCTGAGTGGTGCTAAAAAAGATGTATTAATCCAATGGATGCATCTATTCAGGTAGGAGCTGATTTCCTCTGGCACCTTTTTGATACCTATAGCTGCAAGCCTAACTATTGCTGGCTACAAGTCAGCCTTAATGTCAGTTATCCCTTGCTTGGCTAATAGGGGAAGTCATGAAGTATGCAATCTAAATACTTTAATCAAAGGCATGGGTAACCTAAGACCAAGGAATCCTCCAGTGATTCCATCCTGGAGTTTATTGTTAGTACTTCAGGTATTAGCAGATAAACCCTTTGAACCACTAAGCTCCATTTCCATGAAAATGTTGACGCTCAAAATAGTTTTTCTGACTGCTGCGGCTTCAGCCAGACGAAGAAGTGAAATACATGCTTTGTCAGCAGAGCCAGACCGTTTTGTGGTGTACAGGGGAAGACCTCAGGCTTCTACCTAGAGTTAACTTTACAGTGAAGAAACAGTCTTTAAAATATCCTGGTCAGCCTATAGTTTTACCCGCTTTGACTAGGTTTAATCCGAATTCAAAGGCTTGGTGTCCTGTCCATGCATTAACACTTTATAAACAACGTACACAGGAATGGTGGACGGATCCTAGTGCTTTATGCCTATCTTACATTGAACCCCATGGGAGAGCTAAAGATACCATTTCTAGGTGGATTGTGGAATGCATCCAGCATTGCCACGGGAAAACAAATTGACATGGCCAAGGCTCACAGTGTCCATGGCGTAGTGACATCCACGGCTGTGTTTAATGGAGTGCCGGTGGATACCATTATGACAGTAGCACAATGGCACTGTCAGTCTAGTTTTACAGATCATTACCTCTGTGACACAGCAAATCCGCTTGCCTTATCGATTTACATAAACGTTAAACTGTATATATTTGTAAATATTGTACATAAAGCCGTTGAATCACACACAGTGCAAGTTAGTGGGGGAATCCCTGATTTTGTCTGGTGGAATGAAAAAAAATGTGTTGAGGAAGACGTGTCCCAATTACCGTAATTGGCACTTTGATAATTGCCGTATTATTGGCGAAGATTAGAATTTTTGCCAATATATTGATGGGTTCCATTATGCTGTCTGTCTGTTTGTCGGCTTCCAATCACGTTTGAGCTAATATCTATTGGGACTCAACTTGGACACTTGCCTCCTTATGGTGACCTTGCTATACTGTTAAGCTTTGGGTTTAGCTCAACATATTGACTATTGTGACTAAACTTGGACACATGCTTTCTTATGTCAAGCGGACAAAGCACAATGAGGTCATGAGGTCAAAATGCAAGGTCACTGTGACCTTGGTATAAAACCCTACTTTTTACGATTAAGTTTTGCGTTTTTGAAAGGCGTTTGACGGAAACAAATATAACTTGCCCTCAAACTATTCAGTGAAGTCTTTATTTGCCTCCCTTGAAACCAGCTTTCGGAGAAATATAACGTGCAAAGATTTATGTAATCAAAGTGGATATGGAGTAAAATGTGGTATTGATTTGCAACTTTACAGTTTGGAGACAACCAATTATATATGATGTAGACAATATCCTGCTAAACATTTTAAAACTTTGACTGGCTTACAGCTTACCTATGCACTGCAATACCATACCATATCATACCATACCAATTTAAATATTGGACCATCACTACCTATGGTAGGTACAAAAGAGAACCCAAAAGAACTTGTGGTCATTTCTAACTACCCTTTCTAGGTAATAATATAAAATTAATAATTCCTGAAATTGCTTGATTTATCATCTACTGGAAGAAAGTCTACCCAAATCAAACAATATATATAGATAATTCTGTTTAGTTCAGTCATCTGATGGCTATCTTGTAATACTTGTTTTTCACAATACATCGTCTACTCTAAAATCACTATACATATCCCTTCAAACTTGTTTGACTTGAGAAAGAGTAGGCTTGCGCGATTTTTCGAATTAATCGTGAAGTTTGATTTATTTTTAAAATCACAATTTTTACGATGTAATTGATGAAGAATCGGAAAATCGTCACAAATTTCATGTTTGTTTAAAATGGGAGGTGTGTACTTTTCCGTCGCATTTTAGCAGTACATGATTACAATTATAATCGATTCACGCCTGTGTTCATTATGTTTTATCCCTCCGTGAAATGCACGTGTCGAATAATTACTAATCACAACACAAAGCGTTAAGATAAACAAGCTAACAATAGCGAGTAACACCTTTGTCATTGAGAAAGCCAGCTAGTTACTCCGTCGAATCGCCATATAATTTTTTTTCTTTCGCTGCAGACCCTGAGTCTGTCATGAAATACCAAGTATATACTTAGTTGCAGAGTGTTAGGCAATAATCAGTGGACGTAATTTTTAATTCTAGAGTAAGCAATTTCAATTTATAACAAGGTCAGGCGGTGTAATAATTTTTTCTTTTTGATTCCGTCGTCATGTCTAATTAAAGAAAATAAGGAAGCAGGATTCCAGATTGTTGTATTTTGAACTGTGCGTTCTGTTGATTACTCTTAAATGTAAATTGTACATTCTGAAAGCAACTATAAACTCACTATAGAACGAGTTTACCCCGTCACTTTCGTAGCTATTCGAAGCTACCATCCTATGTATGTGGATTGCGCAGTATCTCTCCGGGTACTAATATTAGCGTTTTCGGGTAATGACATAAACTCGTCCTACAAAGGGAGGCTTTAAGTGGAAGCTGATGCATCACGTGATATATATTTTTCTAGATTTATGTCAAATTTTGATTTATTCAACTATACAGAATATTTAGGCGGTCCCAATTAATCATTTCACTCCCGCAATGATGGATATAAGGTATACATTAAGCATAGATGTAAGATGGTACAAATTTGTTGCATGAAATTGCGTTCTACTTTCGTGCTTTTTTTTAATCATTTATTTCAATTTTTTCGAGAAATTCCAAGTTCCAGTTCTCGTGACTTGTCACGTTACCCCAGTTTATACTTTTGGGAACTTGGACATACGATTTAATCGGAAATGGTGATATTTTTTTTTGCAAAATCGATCGCGATGTTTCAAAGCAAAAATCGTGCAAGCCTAAGAAAGAGATCAAAAAGTTTGTTTACGGGAATGTAATTTCTTCATTTATTCCATATTACATTCTATTAGACCAAAATGATGTGTGAGCAATACTTGTACTTTGAGCTTCTTATTTCCAGTTTTGTCTTGAAAACAAAACATAGCTTTGGATTAGTAACAGGATTTCAGGATATTACTATATATTTTATTTTTTTAGCTTACAGAGACATCTGCAGTGAGAGGATTGGGGAGTCGTCTTGTAACAGTCAAAGCTGTGGATAAGAAATTCTTGAATATTCATATGCCCAATCACCATAGATTTAAAGTATGTTAGCAGAACAAACTTTAGAGCTGATGATATTGTTTTCAGTTGGATTAAAACCTTTGATGTTGGTGATGGTGGAAACATGCATAGAATGTGATAAGACATTATTGTATTGTTAAAGTGCTTACCTTTATCATATGTGAACAGAAACGAAAACTTACCGATTCATTTAAAAAGACATTTGGTGAGTCACATGGCATCTCATAAGGGAGATAAACCATATTCTTGCTCTGTGTGTAATAAAACATCTACAACGAAAAACAATTTATTGACTCACATGAGGACTCATACTGGAGAGAAGCCTTACTCCTGCTCTGTTTGTAATAAAGCATTTGCAGCACAAAGTAATTTGGTGTGTCACATCAGGAGACATACAGGGGAGAAACCATACTTCTGCTCTGTTTGTAAGCATACATTTAGACTGCATAATACATTAGTGCGTCACATGAGGACCCATACTGGAGAGAAGCCATACTCCTGCTCATTGTGTAGTAAGTCATATGCAAATAAATCTGGCTTAATGGTTCACATGAGGGCCCATACTGGGGAAAAACCATTCTACTGCTCGGTGTGTAATAAAACATTTACGCAGAATAGTAAGTTAGTGTATCACATGACCAGCCATACAGGATTGAAACCATTTTGCTGCTCAATGTGTACTAAAACATTTGCAAATCAAATTAACTTAAGGCATCACATGAAGATTCATACAGCAGAGAAGCCTTACTGCTGCTCAGTATGTAGTAAGACATTCAGAGAGCATAGTTATTTAGTGGTACACATGATGATGCACACTGGGGAGAAACCTTACTCCTGCTGTGAGTGTAATATGACATTTGCAAATCCAATTTACTTAAGGCGTCATATGAAGATCCATACCCCACAGAAACATTACTGCTGCTTGATGTGTAATAAGGCATATGCACATAAAGGTAGCTTAGTGGTTCATATGAGGAAACATATTGATGAAAAACCATACTCATGCTCAGTGTGTAATAAAGCATTTGCAGTACAATATTCTTGCGTTTCTCACTTCAGAACACATACAGGGGAGAAACCATACTTCTGCTCTGTGTGTAAGCATACCTTTGCAACTCATAGCCAATTAGAGTGTCACATGTGGACACATACTGGAGAGAAGCCATACTCCTGCTCTTTGTGTAGTAAGTCATATGCAAGTAAATCTGGCTTAGTGGCTCACATGAGGGCCCATACTGGTGAAAAACCGTACTCTTGCTCTGTGTGTGATAAAACATTTACACAGAATAGTACTTTAGTGTATCATATGGACACCCATGCAGGAAAGAAGCCATTCTGCTGCTCGGTGTGTAGTAAGACATTTGCAAATAAACTTTACTTTAGGCGTCACATGAAGATCCATACAACAGAGAAACTTTACTGCTGCTCAGTGTGTCGTAAGACATATGCACAGAAAGGTAGCTTAATGGTTCACATGAGGGCCCATACTGGTGTATAACCATACTCCGGCTCGGTGTGTAATAAAACATTTACACATAATAATAATTTAGTGTGTCATGTGACCACCCATGCAGGTAAGAAACTATTCTGCTCCTCAGTGTGTAGTAAGACATTCAGAGAGCAAAGTAATTTAATGCATTACATGAAGATCCATGCAGCAGATAGACCTTAACTCTGCTCAGTTTGTAGTACAACATTCAGAGAGCATAGTTTCTTAGTGCCTCACATGAGGTCCCCTACTCGGGAGAAATCTTACTGTTGCTCTGTGTGTAATCAACAGAGATCAACGTCATTTACTACGTCTCGCACAAGTCAGAACCTTAATCCTGCTCTATTTGTGATACGGCAGTTACAAGACGTGATTTTCTTATTTAACTTCAAAATGCATCCAGCAGAAAAAATCTTCAAGTGCAGCAGAAAAAATCCTCAAGTGCTAAAATAA
The DNA here is from genome assembly GCA_034401795.1 of Chaetoderma sp. LZ-2023a. Classification (NCBI taxonomy): domain Eukaryota; kingdom Metazoa; phylum Mollusca; class Caudofoveata; order Chaetodermatida; family Chaetodermatidae; genus Chaetoderma; species Chaetoderma sp. LZ-2023a. The sequence continues at coordinate 96,896,222 of CM067362.1, read as the reverse complement.
TATATGCTAATTAACGTGTTGCTAATTACATTTATTTGGAGATAATACTGTTGAAATAATGAAATAAGATGCTTTGTATCCTAAATATGAAATACATACACTATGCAATTTTTCATCTTGACAACAGTATCTTATAGTAAGTATTCAATCAGAACAGATATATTTATTAAGTTCATGTAGGATTTGTCTTGCATGGCTACTAGTATTAATTGACTGCTACAAGTCACTTGACAATAGTTTCAATGGGCAATAATTCTGGACCTGCTGAAGATTTTGAAACCAATTTGACTGAAAATATTCAGCATACCCAGAATTAATCCCAATGGAAAATGTAGTCTCCAGAAATTTGGCAGTCAGAAAGTTAATAATATTATAGTAAATGTTTTTCATATTTCAATGTTTTTAACATTTATGGACAAACACGCTTGACCATGGTTAGATAATGGACTAAGTTGTGACAGATAATAGTCAGATTTTTTAACAAAACTTTGAAATTATGGTGGTGTTGTACATTCTCAAATAATTTATAACGTAAAACGAGCTATTGTGATACCATGTGCATTGTCCGTTGGCGTCCGATTTGTGTTTAGCTCAACTTATGAGTTCATATCTTATGTTTGAATAACCATACTGGACCCAAACTTCAGACATTTGTTTCCTTATGACCAGGAATCATACAATAACCTTGGGTGCAAAAGGTCAAAGGGCAGGTCACTGTGCCCTTGGTTAATACCTTGGGTTTTTTCAATATTAGCAGTTCATATCTCATCTTTTTTTAATGATACTGGGCCAAACCTTGGGCATATGCTTCCACATGTCAAGGTCACTGACATTGGTAAAAACCTTTTTTTAATATTAACATTTTGCATTTAGCTCAAGTTCGCAGTTCATATCTCATGTTTGTCACAATGATTTTGTGGTCAACGGTCAAGGTCATTGTGACAGTGGTAAAAGCTTAGGATTTTTTCTTTATTAAGATTTTGTGTTTTGCTCTATGTAGCAGTTCATATATCACGTTTGATTAATCTTACTGACCCAAGCTTAGACATACTTATAAAGGAGCGGGAATCACAGAATGACCTTGGGCACAAAAGGCCGATTGGTATGGCTATTGTGATATTGGTAAAAACTTTGTTTATTTTTTAATAATAATAATTTGTGTTTAGCTCAACTTAGTAGTTCGTATATCATGTTTGGTTAATCTTACTGACTCAATCTTGTACACATACTTCCTTATAAAGAAAGGGCAAGGACGATGGGGTCAAAAGGTAAAATATCAAGATCACTGTGATATTGGTAATTTAAGACAATTTTTCAGCATTAATGTTTGCGTTTAGCTCAACTTTGCAGTTCATATCTCGTTTGCTTAATTATACTGGACCAAAACTTGAACAATTCCTTCCTTATAATGAGGGAGCATACCGCAATGTCCTTCAGGGCCAAAAGTTCAAGGTCATTGTAATCTTCTTGAGAAATACTTTTTTCAAAATTAGCATTTTGTGATTAGCTCAACATCACTGTTTATACCTCGTGTTGACTTAATCATACTGTAACCAAACTTGGACACATGCTTCTGTATAATGAGAGGGAATGACGCATGACACCCTGGCATCAAAAAGGCCAACGGTCAGGGCCAGTGTGTCCTTACTGAAACCTAGTCTTTTTCAACACTTACCCTTTTGCGTTTAGCTCAACTTAGCAGTTTATATGTTTCATTAAGCATACATGGTGCAAATTCAGGCGCAGCTTTCCATATAGTGTGGTGGCATGGCACAATCACCTTGATATCACAAGGTGTAGGTCAGTGGGATAATGACAAAACTTAAGAGTTTCCGCAACAATAATATTTTGTTCTACCTCAATTTAGTGATTCATATCAATCTATAAGTGTATAATTGATAAGCCTTCTATATTCAAAACTCATCACACAAACACATCTTTCCATGATAGTCCTGCTGAGAAAACATTTCCTCCGCATATGAAGACACAAATACTGCTGGAACTGGGCTTGATTGATTAATTTTTAGAGGGAGAAAATTATCCATAACCAGGCCCAATGTATGATGTATGTATGATTACTGTATTCTGCGGCTGTATTAGTAGAAACATCCTACAGCTGCAATCAGTCCTTCTTTGCTTTTGCCCACTGTCTTGTTCTCAGCCGAAATCCTTAGCTTCCTCAGGTCCATTCTTGACTTGAGTGTACCGAGTCCTGCTTTCTTGAGGTCACCTAGCACGCTTAGCAGATTTATGCAACTAGGCCCAATTAGGGCTGCGCGGTTTGGCTTACAGCCATATCGATTTCGATATGACTTTTCATATCGGTTTTAACCGAATATCGGTTTTATGGACATGAAACATAAAATTTCAATGATAAAAAATAGCACGAAAACAGAACGTATTTTCACGCCCTGATACAGTCGTAACGTTTTACGCCTTTAAAGCTTAATATACCTTATAATAGCCATCATCGCGGGAGGGAAATTATTAATTAGACCGCCTAAATATTAAGCACAGTTAAATAAACATCGTTTATTTTGTCAAAATTAATCATAAATCAGTAAAACAGGTTGCGAAAAGACGTAGCCTAATCACGTGATTGTAATTAATTATGATGTAATTATCTCCCTTTCTTCTTTCATTTCCAATTCGGCCCGAGGACGAAATCATGCCTTGAAGAAAATACTAACTGTAATATTGCGAACGCGAATTTCATAAGTTAATATGATATTGTGTATAGAAGATAATGTTTTAAAAACGGGTTGAGTAATAATTTTATTTAAAATTATATCCTAATCAGCAAAATGTATTCAGCATTATATTTATTGGCTAGATTTTTATGCATTCGGGCGATTTAGTTTTGGGACGACTTTGCATTATGTTAATTAGCCGGTGACGTAAATAAAATGGATGCCGTTGTTTAAAAATGTTTTCCCCCGATACAAATTTCAATGACAAATTCCCGCGTTAGTATTGTGTTTTATATTGCAAATTTATCTGAGACTATCAGAGAAAAGACGAGTGGATATTTATTAAATCACAGGCCTTTGAATTTTCGTCCATCCATCCCTCTACCACATATCCCTCCTACTATATATAATATACGTGTATATTTATATATATAGTAGTGGGAATATGTTGTAGAGGGATGGATGGACGAAAATTCAAAGGCCCGTGATTAAATTAATTCGCTGCTTGATTACTCTCGGCGGACAGCGAGTTACATGGAGTTACACAATATGCGCAATTGGGGCCACGTTCAATTATTACTTGCCCCGAACGTAGCTTAATGGAAAGTCTGGCCATTATTATTCATTAAGCTTTTCATGCTCGTTAGTATCTTTTATTTTTAACAATCCTGATACGAAAAACCGAAAATATGTTCATATTCGGTTTTTCGATATTTATTTTTTATAATCGGTTATGAAACCGTCAGTGCGGGATATCGGTTTTAAATATGGTATCGGTATATCGCGCAGCCCTAGGCCCAATGCCAGTAAGTAATAGAAGGAAGATCATGGCAAGCATTTTCACCCAGAAACAGTCTACAGCCAATCAGCTAGCTGCACAAAAGGGAAGTAATTCTGAGAGAGAGAGAGAGAGAGAGAGAGAGAGAGAGTTCCCTAATCTGTTTCAATGCAACCATACTAATGCAGGAAAACTGTTGAATATTGTGAAATTATTATAACTGGAAGCCATTGATGCCTTAGGCAGCAATATCCGCCAGTCGAATAAATTTCAAAATTTTCAACATATTAAGTTTTATATCGTAAAGAATATACTTTTTCAGGGATTTGTTGATGAAGGGGTTAGGATAAGAAATTACGCAGCTAATTGATTATTCTGTTTGAGTTAATGGTGGGTCAAAAAATTATGCAGTATGGAATAAACACAATGATGATATCATTCATATATATATATATATATATATATATACACCTGTGCAAAAGTTAAGCACCACCCTATTTTTACGCACATGCGAGGGTATATTCATGTGCTATGAAGAAAGCAATAGCATAAACATTTATGTACCCATCCATCTTAGTGCAAGAGGTAATAATGCAACTAGAGGAATGCTGATTATGATGGTGGGGAAACACTGTATGTTTTTGTTTGAACTTGAAAACGAGGCCTGAATATGGTTACGTTGACACAACTGACAACTATTGCCCTACAGTTGACACACGTGGCTAGATTGTCATTAATGGTGTCTGAAAACGAAGTTTAACATCTGTGCACGAGTTTGAGACTGTCATTATTAATACCGGGTATATCCACCTTGTGCCTGGATGACGGCCTGGACACGACGTCTCATGCTGGTCACCAACCGACTGATACGCCATTGTGGTATTCGTTGCCATTCAAGATGGAATGCGTCTGTTAATTCCTGTAGGTTCTGCACAGGAGGATCCCTCCTTCTCACCATGTTTCCCAGAATGTCCCAGATATGCTCAATAGGGTTCATGTCAGGGCTCCTTGCTGGCCATGGTAGGGTTTCGATGGCATTCTGGTGGAGGTATTCATGCACAGCTCTAGCACGATGTGGTCGGGCGTTGTCATCCATGAATATAGGGTGGGTTCCAGGTGCATGATTTACAAAATGAGGGACCACAACTCTATCCAGTATGGAATCTTGATATCTTTGTCCATTTAGTGTTCCAGGTACAGTCAACAGATCCAGCTTACAATCAAATGAGATGCACCCCCATATCATAACGGAACCTCCACCAAATGGAACTTCTTCCATGATGTTACGTTGGTCGTACGCCGTGCGTCTGGACCTCCATACACGAGTTCGACCATCTGTGGCATGAAGCAGGAACCGACTTTCATCGGACCAGTGTACCCGTCTCCAGGATCTCATGTTCCAGTGTCTTCTTTCGTTGCACCACCTCAGACGCTCCTCTTTGTGGTGTGCAGTGAGGAGAGGACGTCTGACAGGTCTCCTAGCTTTCATGCCAGCAGCATACAGTCTCCTTTTGACGGTAGACATTGACACTCTATTGCGCGTTTCCCATTGCTGGCTGAGCACTCTGCTGTTGGTGAATGGAGATCTCCTAACAAGGCGTACTAGGGCTCAATCATCACGGGCAGTAGTCTTCTTCGGTCTTCCAGATCTAGGCCTGTCCTTCACCTCGTTAGTTTGCCCATGTTTTGCAATCAAACGACTGATTACAGTATGGTTAATGTTCAGCTGTCTGCCAATCTAGTGGTATGCATGCCTATGATTTGCCATTTCACACGATCACTTAACCTTCGTCTTGCCATAGCGGTTCACAATGAAGAGCTAATTCTCTCTGTACAAATAAACCACGGTCATGAACACAAAATTCCTAATCTTGTCGCCTAAATCTGTATGTAATGTTCTACACCTCAAACTGGACTTTTACATAACTGAACACGTGTGCTGTTTCCCGCCACGCACGGACATCAAGCGGCGTGAAGTCATGCATGCATGTGCATTTCGTACTTGGAATTATGTCAGCTAACGCGGGGACAAAAAGTATGGCAGCCTAGTTGTACCATCATGTTTCTACGTTCTATTGTTTTTGCTGGTGCTTAACTTTTGCACAGGTGTATATATAACTATATATCTATATATATATATATATATATATATATATATATATATATATATATATATATATATATCTATATATATATATATATATATATATATATATATATATATATATATATATATATTAGCTCACCTGGCCTGAAAGGTCAACTGAATTTATGATGTGGCGACCATCCGCCTGTTGTCCGTCAACTTTTTCTTTAAATTACTTCTGGTAGAAAGCATACTTAGGGCATAGATATCAAAGTTTGTTCATCTGTGACCATCTTGGATTTTGGTTGATTTTTAGAAACATCTTTAAAAATCTTTGAAATCGCTTGGGGGATCGATTAAAAACTCATGAAACATCATCTAGGGAGCCATCTGAACCAAGTTTGTTCAAGGGAACCTGATTGGGCAAATGCTTCGGCAGCCATCTTGGGTAGCTTAGTTTTCGCAAAGACTTCTCTAGAACTGCTGAACAGATCAGACCAAGATTTGGGAGATTTGAATAGGCCCATTAATGGTTGCCATTGCAAAACAGAGCCTAGATGTCCCATGACAAAAAGTGAGGATATGCCTGGAACCGACCCTGGATGTCCAGGTGTTTAACAAGGATAAGCTAGGATAAGCGAGGATGTAAATTGAAAGGATAAGCTGGGCCTTTTTTTTATCCTCGCTTATCCTGCCTTTTTAAAAATCTTTCAAAAATCTCGCCAGGAAAATCTGTGGATACCCTTGGATATCCATCAAATAATTAAAAGCCTGGACTAATTAAAAGCCTGGATGTCACTATTGATTAAAGACTGTCTTCCTTGTATTCTAGTCATATATTGCACAAATGTATTCTCCCCAGCATTAGCTGACAAAGTAAACGACAACATGGTTCTATATGCTTTAGACAATTAAACTAAATCCATTATTAGCTCACCTGGCCTGAATGGCCAAGTGAGATTATGCCATGGCTCATGTCCATCGTGTGTCCATCCGTCGTCCATCAACTTTTCCTTTAAACGACTTCTCAAGAACCACTGGGCTTTTTTTTTAATTATATTTGGCAGGAAGCATTCTTATGGCATTGGGATCAAAGTTTGTTCAAATGGAGCCGATTGGCCAATTTGACCAGTGGCCATCTTGGATTTCGGCCGTCATTAATTATTTTCACCGAAACCATTTAGGGAATCAATTCAAAACTCATGAAACATCATCTAGGGACAGCTAAGCCAAGTTTGTTTGGTTGATATGATTATGAACTAGGGTCCATTAAAGTTTGTTCAAGGGAAGTTGATCCGTCAAAAAACATGGCCTCTTGGGCCAATCAAAATGTAGCATGTTTGGCGGCATATTGGATTTTTTCTTCTTCTTTTCGTTCGCTGATCATACCACCAGTCCTGTAAGTGACTATCGACATGATCATAAGCGTTTAAGTCATTGGATTTTTTTATTTGATGGATTTTGAAGCCAACATTGTTTTTATATAATTTTCTGGGTGTGTTCTGATTTCAAATTTGCCATTTTCAAAACTGTCAGATAAACGGCTTAGCGGCCATCTTGGGTCATTTTCTAGCGAAAAGCTCCCATTCGAAAGCAATAGGAAATTTAAAATGTCTTCTCAAGAACTACCAGCCTATTTCAATTATATTTGGCAGAAACAATCCTTAGGGCATAGAGATTTAAGTTTGTTCAAACGAAGCCAATCGAGCAATTTGGCTGCCAGCTATCTTAGATTTTGGCTGTTTTTTTTAGAAATATCTTTAAAAATCTCCGAAACCGCTTTGGGGCATCGACTCAAAACTCATGAAATGTGATCTTGGGGAAGAGCTGAACGAAGTTTGTTCAAGGGAACTTGATTGGCCAAATAGTTCAGTAAACCATCTTAGATGACATAGTTTTCACAAAAATGACCTGAACCGGTGGATGGATCAGGCCAAAATTTGGCAGATATTAGAGACTAAGGGCCATTAAAGTTTGTTCAAGGGAAGTTGATCCATCAAAAAACATGGCTGCCAATGAGCCAATCAACATGTAGCATGTTTGGCGGCCATATTGGATTTTTTATTTGATGAATTTTAGGCCGAAATTTATTTTATGTTTTTCAGAATTCAAATTTGCCATTTTCGAAACTGGCGGATAAACGGTTTGGTGGGCATCTTAGATCATTTTCCCGCCAAAAGCTCCCATACTAAAGCAATGGGAAATTTAAAATGTCTTCTCGAGAACCACTGGACCGATTTCAAGTATATTTGGTAGGAAGCATTCCTAGGGCATACAGATTCATGTTTATTCAAGCAAAGCTGGTTGGATGGACATCTGATATTTTCTGCAAATTTCTGAGACAATCATAAAAAGACAACTTATTGACCACTGGGACAATTTTAGTAAGACTTGTCTAAACCTTCACAGAGATTTGATTGGTAAATTTTTCCAGTGATCATCTAGTTTTGTTCGTTTGTGCCAGTGTCCAATAATTGCAGGTGAGGGATACAGGCCCCTTGGGCCTCTTGTTAGAGATTACTTAGGCACACCATTATAAAATAATCCACTTTTAACCACATCTATCAGGTATCAAGAATTTAATTCTTGTTTCCCGAAAAATCATGCGGTCGTTGTTATTTGAACGAATTAGAAGACATTTGGTTGAAATCTATCAAGCGTTGTACTGCATTAGCTTGGCAATAGCATCTCGCCAATAATCAATAAGATACAGCCGGTCGCTTGTCAAACAATTTACCTGAATTCCTTGTCACATATCATCGTACTATAATATGCTGATTTTAATTGGATAAAAATATGTATTTCAACCAATCACATTCAAGAATACAAAATCATGTTACATCAAGCTTCCTGTTTCCGGGTGATTTCTGCCAGTTTGTCCGCACATATGGCAAATTACTTTAACCTCCCAGGACACACTGTCTCCAATATTTAATACAGAATTATTGAACTTCTCCGACACAATCCAGAAGCTCATGCAACTTCTCCACGCAAGGCTCGTAAGTCTTATTGGATCCACCAACTACACACCATGGATCCCATCAACATCAACCACACAGATTGGTAATACATACAAACTGGTTTCCAGTATCTAAAATTTGAAAATGGGTTACTCTGAGATGTTATGCCCTGCATTCTGGCATACATGATAAACAACACATTTATCTTACCTATAATTCAACAATACCTTTTAATATTTTCAAGGAGGTTCCAAGACACACCCTACCCCCATTTATTCCTTAATTTAGTCTATGTGTACATATATATATGGTAGGGAGCAGCTGTGGTCTGTGAGACAACAAAAAAATTGTTAATGTTCTAATGTAAATCCTATTCCCAGAATAATGTTCCCCCTCAAATTAGTTATTGAGAATTTTATCAGACTCTTTGTAAGAAAGATTTTCCCAAGTCTATCAGTCGCATTATGTGATTTCTTGACCTACTTCATTATATACAATTTCAAGGTGATTTATTTTGCTTAGTTATTATTAATTAATATGTGAATTAACAGTCCAGGGATGTCCATCTAAGGCATTGAGGCCATTGATTGATCACCACAACCAAAAATATAACATATGGCATGAGGCATATCAGCGTAATTTTAAGAAGGCTTCAGGCATATAAGTAACGAGAAAGTAACTCTGTTTATTTTTATTTGTTTTATTTTTATTTCTCCAGGTAGCACAGACAGTTCACTGGTCAGACAATCAGCGATTCTTCTTAATAATAAGTCAATCTAACAAATGATCTGTCGATCAAGTATATGATGTCCTAATCAATTGCATCACATGTAGGCTGACATCACAATCATAATTGAAATAGGCCATCGGTTGTACACTTTGGCTTTACCAGCAACAGCCCCTAGTCCAATTAGTTTCAAAATATTTCAACAGGTTACCTCTATAGTTACATGTACCATGAAATTTGAATCCAGGGAATTCAGGGTTCAAATTATGTAATTCAATCCCAACACATGCAAAACATGGGCGCAGATTAAGTAGAGATTGGTGGGACATAGCTAAATCCATTTCTTTGTGTGTGTATATGCGTGCGTGTGTGCATGCTAATGTGTGTGTAATTAGGTCTTGAGTACGATGTATTTAAAACATAGAACAGTGCCATTGAAAAACATTGAATTCAATATATTATATTTCTCAATGTTTGTAATTCAGTTGTAACATGTGATATATATGCACATGCAATAAAGACATTATCTGTATATGTAGCATCGACTACTAGTAAACTTGTATTACGAGACCACCAAACAATGCCAAAGGAAGTAAATATTAATTGAAATAGTTAAGAATGGGTCCAAGTATGCCAAGGATAGTCTGAGTAGGTTGAAGCAATTCCGATATCCAATCAAAAGCCTAACCCGGCAATGAAAATTATAAGCAAAGTGCCAGTAACCCTGACAATTGACCTCAATCAGTGCCATTGTGTTGCTGAAAATATACCAAACCAATGTGACACGATAAAGTTGTGACATGCAGCGTTGCCTGAAATGTCCAAAATTGCCCATACCGGTACTGACAGATGTATACTAGTTATGCCCCATATAAATATATATATAGCGTTTGCTTTTGTCCATTCATCTGTCTGTTCTGGCTTTCATTTCTGGATGATAACTCGAGTTCTATTGAAAGGATCATTACTAATCTTGTGTGGGAGCTTGTCCTTGGTGGCCCGAAGAACCATATCAATTTTGGCGTCAACGGTGAAGGGCACAGTGACATAATTAATTATGTAATATTACGTTTCCGGATAACTTGAGTTGTTATTACACCACAAAACATCCATTACCGTTCAATCACTACTTGCTAAATCAATTATCTGCATTTAGCTATCAGAATAAGATTTTTATGCCTGCATACACACCCCCATGCCTATTCCTATTAATATGGACCCTCAACCAGGCTACTCGTTAAGTCCATCTCCAGCATACTGACAGATATAGACTGGCACCAGTCTATACTCACCCCATAGTGACGCTTGTCACTAAGCATGCTTGCGCATGCGCACTGGAGCCCAAATAGGAAACAGATCCGCTTTTCAATTATTCTGCTTGCAGAACAACTGCTTAAATATTCTTCAAGAGTTTTTTGTGCTTTGCGCTGTGTCAGTTACACTATTGTCTTCTATATTACCAAGGAATATGCCTAATATGAAGTCAGTCCTCCCTAAGTTACGTTTAGGAAGTATATTCGTGGTTATATTATATTTTATAATTATGTTCATATTGTTACCGGTTTTCCTGAAAGATCGTTCTCGTTTCGTGGTAACTTAATTACTATGCCTATATCATCATCATCATATTAATTCTCTAGCATTCAACCAAGAGCCCTTATCAATTTACCTCTAGTGCATTATAAGGATTATCATTTATCCCTATGCAAGTTTGTTTTCTTGTCGGTAGGGATTTTGATTCCTAATTTGAACTTTCCCGCCTTTTTTAGAAGTGCATTTTATGTTTCTAGTCTTTTACGATTTACTAAGCGGTATGCTTCATTGTTACGCTTTTTTCGTTTTTAGGAGTCCGCTAAATCGTCAGATAGGGCGAAATGTACGTCATCGAAATGTGATCGCCATCACTCAGCTGAATTTGCCAGACATGTCTGTGTGAAATGTACCTCTTGTACCCTCACAACGATGTGTGGGATTTGTAAAGGGTGGCCTGTCTCGGTGGCAAAGGCTTTCTTTAAAGATTTACCATCTAAACAACCGCTGCCCTCTGGTCGTCCTTCCCCTACCTCTGTTGCTAGTAAGGCGAAAACTGTGTCTTTTGCACAAACTAATGTATCTTTACCGGTAGCAATAGGGGGGGGAGCCTCTTCGGCGAATTCAGATGCCGTACTAGCTCTTTTTGCGAGATTTGAGTCCTTCGCGTCTGTCGTGACCAAATTCACGGATGAAAGGATATCTTCTGCTATTAAGGAAGCTAAGAAACAGGATGTTTCTTCAAGTTCTGACGATAGCCCGAGGGCTAGCGGGCATTCCCGTAAATGGGGGAAACTGATCCCTCTAACCTCCATGCAGGTTAAGAAATCTCCTAAGCAGAAGTCTAGAGCGACTAAGCTCTCGAAGGTGGGCTCGTGAAGTGCACCGGGTCAAACCCACATTAGACTTGAGGGTGACGGGCATAACCCACAAGCCGTGGTGGCGGAGGCTGAGGCTGACGTCCATAAGTCTGGTACTTATGCTAATGCCAATTTTACAGGTCGTCAAAGTTCTTTGTAGATCGCCCATTGCTAAGAATTTGATTCCTAGTCTTGCTAGTTCTTCCGGTTCCATTGTGGTGGACTCGGGTCCTCGGGACTCGGGTTTACTTCCTTTTTCCAGTTCTTCCATTCCGTCAGTTTCCATTTTAACTTCTGGTTTAGCAAGACATCCGGGTCTTCAGGATCCGGTTCTTTCTTCTCTGGCATCCGTTTCCGGTAGGACTTCTGGTTTTGTAGGAAATCCAGGTCGTCAAGATCTGGTTATTACTTCTGTTCCATCCATTTCCGGTATGTCTCCCGCTTTTGTAGGACATCCGGGTCTTCAAGATCCGGTTCCTAGTTCCGTTTCCGGTTTCAGAAGCGCTTCCGGTCATTCCGGATATCCGGAGTCTGACGACTCCTACTATTTTTAGACTTCTGGTAGAAGCGCTTCCATTTCCGGTTTGGATTCTGGTCGGTACACTTCCGTTTCCGGTTCTAGAGGTGTACTTCCGGGTCGTGCAGATCCGGATAGACTTCCGTCTTCTGCTTCCGGTTGGGAGGTATCTTCCGGGATAGCGAGAGATCAAAATTGCTTAGGTTTGTCTAAGATTTCTGATGATAGGTGTTTTGTAGATTCTGTTTCGGAAATATCTCAACGGGTGTTTTCTCAGGATTCTGTAGCTTCCAACTATGACCCTTTTCTTCCTTCTCAGGTAGTTGATGTTGATTTATCTTCTCAGTCTTCTTCTCCTTCCTTCCGTGATACCGTTTTGAATCTATCTTTTTCTAGGTCTTCTTTCTCCTCCTCTTCTCACTCTTCAGGTCTTAATCCTATTTCTTCTTCTCTTTCTGCCAAGGATTTCTCATCCAGTCATGTGTCTAACGCATCTGCTCTCTAAATCTTCCCTTCCTCCTCCTCCTCCAGGTCTCTCCCGTCTTTCTTCTCTTTCCTCTCATGGTCAGTTGGAGCATCCTTCTTCTCATTCACTCTCTTCTCTTCCTCTTCTTCTTCTCCTTCTTTTGATCATCTTAATCTGATTGTTTCCGTGGTTCGTTCCCCTGAACTAGAATTTCAAATTGTTGATTCAGGCTTAGATTTTTCCTTGTTCTCTGTGGTTAGGGATTCTTCTTTAGATCGTTCGTTTGTTTCTGCCCGTTTTTCTATTCTTTCGAGGTTTTCTGCAAGTTCTCTGGTCCTTCCTTTCTTGTCCTCTAGTCAAGATCAGGGTAGGGATTCCTTTTACTCTTCTCAAGTTTCTTCCTTTCCTGAGTCGGCTAGTATGCCCTCCTCTCCTGTTTCCTTTAGGGCAGGTGAATCTTTGCTTTCAGGTGACTCCTCTATTCTCATCTCCTCTTCTCCTCCTCTTCCTTCTCTTCCGTCTGCTCCCAAGTCGGTCAGGGCCAGGGATCTGAAGAGGTTTTGCCCGGTTAGAGCCTCTTCCGAAGACTGGTCCATGGCTCACAGGTGGATCGCATCTACTCTTTCTCTTCCTCTTAAGGAAGAATTTGCTATGGATCCTCCTTCTTTCGGATCCGCTCTACATCTGATCCTTCCTCTTCTTCTTCTCCTCAGGTTCTGCCTATTGATAACTTAGTTGTTGATATGCTCGATTTCTTTGTTAATGATTCTGTTAATTCTGACTTTTCTCTTGTTTCTAAGTATGATTCTCCTATTCAAATTCCTAAGGAAGATTATTTGAAGGTTGCCTCCACTCAATCTCTCTGTTTCTGCTTGGGGGGGGGGGGTTCTTCTCAGTTAAAGGATGCTTCCAAGGTTGAGTTTTCCAATGACCTTTCTAAATGGGAGTCTGTTCGCAGATCTCAGCTTAAGTCCTCTAATTTCCTTGCTCTTTTATCTGAGAACGTTCTTAAGGCTGAAGAATGGGGTGATCAAGTTCCTTTGTCAGTTTTCCGTTCTTTGGCTGATTTGTCTCATGGCTCCCTCAATTCAGTCTGTAAGTCTGGGTTTTATTACATCTAAACGTAGATCTAGGAAGCTCTCTGAGGTTAGGTGTCTAGCTCTTTGAAGCATAGTCTTGTTGTAGCACCTCCGATTGGTCTAGATCTTTTTGGACAGTCAGCTCTTAGTCTAATTCGTGCATAATCTGAGTGCCTGAAGGCCTGTAGGGAGCTTCAGGCTCAGATTTCTTTCTCTAATCCTTCCTTGAAAAGAGATGTTTCTTCTGTGAGGAGTCCTAATTTTTCTAGAAGAAAGAGCCTCAAACCTGACCAATTTGGGGCTTATCCTTCTAGGGTTATCCATAATTCCAATCTTTCTTCGTCCAATCGTCAGGATTGATCCATGGAGGAGGATCGTTTTATTCTATTTCCTCACATCGTTCTAGGTCTCAATGGAGGCAGTCTCCTTCTTGGGCGAGAGGGGGGTCAGACCCCTTCTCGCCGTGCTGGTTCCAGGTCCAGAGGTCATTTTTCCTTTAGAGGGTTTCAAGGAAAGAGCATTTGAAGGTATGGACTATTCCCGGGTAGGTCCAACCTTCTCTCTTCCCTTCCTCATCCCTCCCCCTCTTCTCCCTTCGGATCAGTCGGTCCAGTGCCTGTTACCCAACGTGGTGCCAGTAGGAGGGCGCCTTTCTCTGTTTTGGGAGAGTTGGCAAGCCCTCGTTCAGGACTCCTGGCTAGTGTCTCAGATACGTTGGGGTTATGCACCATCATGGATCCGTCATCCTCCTCTTCTATCCTTTTTCCCAGTTTGGACTCCAGTTCCCTCCAATCCGGAAAAACTGGTGGCCTTGGAAGAGGAGTTGGAATCCATGATTGCAAAGAGGGCGAAAGAAGAAGTTCCCCATTGGAGAGTAGACCCGGGTTACTACTCGATCATCTTTTTAATTTCCAAGAAAACAGGGGGCTGGAATCCCATCATAAATTTGAAAAAGCTAAATCTTATGATTCTCACCCCCAAGTTCAAGATGGAGACGATCTCCCAGATCATTTCCAGTCTGGATCAGGGAATGTGGACGTCTTCCATCGATCTAAAGGACGCCTACTTTCATGTTCTTATTCACCCTGCCTTCAGAAAGTTCCTGAGGTTTGCTTACAAGGATCGAGTTTGGCAGTTCCGTGCCATGCCTTTCGACCTGACCACGGCTACCTTCCTTTTTACCCGTCTAGTTTCAGCCGTGGCAGGATTTTTACACTGTCGTTCTCTCCATCTTCACGTTTATATAGACGACTGATTGGTAAAAGCAAGGTCATCCTAAATTCTCTCAGGAATTCTTCCAGAAGTTTGCAGTCTGGCATGCAACCTAGGTTGGATTTTAAATCTAAAGAATTCAAGCCTAGTTCCATGTCAAATCTTTACGCATCTAGGCATTTCTTTCGACCTGGCCCGGGGTCTAGTCTTCCCCTCAGATCCAAGGATAGAGGCTTTATCAGTGGCAATGGAAATCCTTTCCTCTTCTCCCATGGTAAGAGCAAGATTCTTTTTAAGAGCGATAGGCCTGATGGTCAGCGTAGAGAAAGTAATTCCTTGGGCGGCGCTGATGAGAAGACCCTTCCAAATGTATTTAATGTCCCTTTGGAAGCAGTCAGTCCACTCTATTTACCATCAGATTCCCATCAGAGAACATTTGATCCCTCATCTAGATATTTGGAGGGATCGTTCTCTGCTTCTGATGGGTGTTCCACTGGTAAAGTCCTCCCCTCAGGCGATTATCTTCACAGACGCTTCCCAGGAGGGCTGGGGAGCGGTCTGGGACTCCCTGTCAGTTTCCGGCCTTTGGTCCCTGGAGGAGTCGACAGCCCATATCAACATTCTGGAGTTGTGGGCTGTCAAGAAGGCTCTCCTTTCATGGTCAGATCTTGTGATAGGTCTCAAAGTATCGATTCCGTCGGACAATTCGACAGTGGTGTCTTATATCAACAGGCAGGGAGGTACAAGGTCGTCTCTCCTTTGTCTAGAAGTGTGGAATCTTCTCTTGTGGTGCCGCAAGAGGCAGATTTTTCTAGTGTCCTCCCATGTACCAGGCAGTCTGAGTTTTTTGGCGAACCAACTGTCACGTCCCAGCAAGTTCGCCCACACAGAGTGGCAGTTAAAGAAGTCGGTTGTCAGAGCGATTTTCAGTCTTATGGATCGTCCTCTAGTAGATCTGTTCGTGACCTCTCTGAATGCCCAGATCTCCTCTTACATGTCTCCTTTTCCGGACAGTCAAGCCCTGGCGGTGGATGCTCTGTTTCAGTCCTGGACAGGAATGTTCGCCTATGCCTTCCCTCCAACAATTTTGATTCCGTTAGTCTTGAAGAAGGTCAAGGACCAAGATTGCGAGGTTCTTCTGGTAACACCCTTTTGTCCCAAGAGGATTTGGTATGTAGACCTTCTAGATCTTCTGGTAGACTTCCCTGGTCTTCTTCCAGTATCCCAGGATCTTCTATCTCAAGTAAGAGGTATTTGTGTGCATCCAAATCCAGAAATTTTCAATCTGCATTTGGAGAATCTCGAGTCAGGTCCTCGAGAATAAGGTTTCTTCAAGATCTCAGGAAATTATTGACTCTGCCAGAAGGGAATCAACCCGTCGAGTTTACAAGGGTCGACTTCAAATTTTTGGTGAATGGTGTTCAGACCAAGGTTTCGTGCCCGATTCTGTTTCTATACCACAAGTATTAGATTTTTTATCTTATCTGTTTGATTCTTTACATTTGTCAGCTAATACGGTCAGGGGGGTATAGATTTTCTCTGGCATCTTCCCTTCCTTGTCTTCTGAATGCTGATATCAAGGATACTAAGACTTAATAGTTTTATTAGAGGTCTAGGTAATATTCGTCGTCTGATTGCTAAGCCTTTACCTTCCTGGAATTCGGCTTTGGTTCTTCAACTTTTGGCAGGTTGCCATTTTGAACCTATTTCTTCTATCAGTATTAAGCTTTTAACTCTCAAAGCTGTTTTTCTTGTTGCTGCTGCTTCTGCTAGAAGGCATTCAGAGATTCATGCACTTTCTGCTGAAAAGGATAGATTTATAGTTTCAGGAGACAGTTTGGTTTTTTATCCCAGAAGGGACTTTTTATCTAAAACTCAGTCTAACCCCTTTCCTGCTAGTCCGATCATTTTAAAATCTTTATTGTCTTTTTCGCCATCTGATAAATTTTGGTGTCCTGTTAGGGCATTAAGAACCTACAAACAGCGAACCGATTTTAAAAGAGTCGATCCATCCCATTTATGGGTTTCCTACGCGGGAGAGTTATCTAAGCCGGTTTCAAAATCTACGATTGCCAGATGGATTTGTGAGACAATTAAGCTTTGTTATGAGATTAATTAATCTCTCATATTAAAACCCATGGCGTTAGAGGTATGGCTACTTCTTTCGCTCTTTTTGCCGGTTCGTCTTTAGATGATCCACTTATACGTCCTTTTATCTCAAAGACCAGAGTGCAGCAGCCTCCTTTCGTAACTTTACTATTTTAACTAAAAAAGCGAAGACCATTAACCAAGCACTTCCCACCATTTTCGTTAGGACTGTGCATCTGTGAGAAATGGTGAGTCTTCTTTTTGTTTTTATTTATTACTTTAAGTTCAAGTTTTCCTTATTTGTTAATCACTGTTAATCACTGTCTGATTGAGTTAAATGCACTATTATGTTATGTTATTAACATTTGGATAAGATTGGTTTGATTTTTATCCTTGTTTGTTGATTCTCAAATCTCCTCCCGCCTAATGTTTAAATGGGGCACTGACCAAATCGACGGGTTTAGCAAGTAGTGATTGAACGGTAATGGATGTTTTTGTGGTGTAATAACAACCCCCCCCCCCCCCCTTGTGGGTTGGTCTGTTGTTTTATTAACCACTATAAAAACATACTTACCATTCAATCATTACGACCCGGTCTCAGCCACCCCGCGTGGTAAGATTTGAGAATTGGCCTTTAATATTTAGTACTTAAATTTAGAAAAGTGAATCTGTTTCCTATTTGGGCTCCAGTGCGCATGCGCAAGTGCGCTTAGTGACAAGCGTACTATGGTGTGAGTATAGACTGGTGCCAGTCTATATCTGTCAGTATGCTGGAGATGGACTTAACCAGTAGCCTGGTTGAGGGTCCATATTAATAGGAATAGGCATGGGGAGGTGTGTATGCAGGCATAAAAATCTTATTCTGATAGCTAAATGCAGATAATTGATTTAGCAAGTAGTGATTGAACGGTAAGTATGTTTTTATAGTGGTTAATAAAACAACAGACCAACCCACAAGGGTGGTCTGTGGGGGGTTCTCTTGATGGGATCATTACTAATCTGTCGTGGGAGCTTGTGCTTGGAGGTCTGAAGAACTCTATCGATCTTGGCATCCATAGGTCAAAGGTCAAGGTCACAGAAACCTTTTTAATTACATATTATTGCGTTTTTATACGCCCGCACAAAGCGGGGTCGTATTATGTGATGGCGCTCGCCATCTGCCCGTCCGTCTGATTTCTTGTCCAGACCAGATCTCGAAGAGTTTTGAACCTACACTAACAATTTGTTTTCAGCAGATGTGTTAGGGATCAACGAAGTGTTATGATTTCGTTTCGGCAAAATCCGCCCTATTTGCCTGAGTTATCGCCCCTGAAAAGCTCAAATGCATCAAAGTTTTCTTGTCCAGGCCATATCGCCCAGATTTTTTAACCTACACTCACAATATTTTTTTCCAGCAGATGTGTTAGGGATGGACGAAGTGTCATAATTTCGTTTGGGCAAAATACGCCCATATTCTCCAGAGTTATCTCCCTTGAAAAGCTAAAATTTGTCAAAATTTTCTTGTTTGGTCCAGATCTCGAAGCGTTTTAAACTTACACACAATTTTTTTTCAGCAAATGTTTTAGGGATAGATGAAGTGTCATAATTTCATTTCCGCAAAATCCACCCATATTCGCCAGAGTTATCTTCCTTGGAAGATTAGAATTCATCAAAATTGTCTTGTAATTGTAATGATCAATGCAGCTGTGAAGACTTTCAGGATTTTTATTCATGTATGTGCCGTCAATTCCAAATGTGTACCTAATAGATGTCGCCCCCCCCCCCTTTCTCAAGGAATTATTAAAGACTAGCTGTTCCCATTTAGCCTTCCTCAAACTGTTTTGTCTCCTGCTTCTACTTGCCGAAATATATCTGTGTCCATTTGCACAAATAAATGAAAAATGTCCGAAATTATGTCAAGGGACGCAGCGCACAAATCTTGCTCTGCACTATGATAGATGGCTAAGCGTGAAAGACTCACCACATCCGTAGCACTGTTGGTTTCTTTGATGTTGTCGATGATGGCACCTCCCTGGTCACTGATGGTGATGACCTGCATGCCATGGCTGATGCTGATGGCACGAGCGATGATTCTGTTGTTCTCTATCGAATTGTCTTCGCGTTGATGTCTGTTGTTGACTCATCCTGGAGCATCCTTTTGTTCTAGTGCTGCAATTTATGAGGTACAGGATCTTCTTGTAGTCAATACAACTACTTCCGGGACTCCACCAATTGGTACAGGGCTACTTTCCACCTTTTCAGAATATGGGGGATTTGCTGGGTGGAAATAACTCTGCTACACTTCAGGATGAGACGATGGATGAAGACACTTTAATAAACAATAAGCAAGATCGTTCGTCAAATATTACTGATACTGATACTAAACTTTACTTCAAGCGATATACTGGTGATAGTAAATGTTACAAACACTAATTATCTGTCTGTAGAAAACTAACTCTATGAATCTCTATATCTATCTGTCTGACTGTATAATTCTATCTCTCAATCAGTCTGACTATAAATCTATATCTCTAGCTAATCCTATCTCTATCTAGCTCTGTCTCTCACTGTTTCTCTCACTCATTCTATCTGTCAAATATACAAATTCATTTACATTTTATAGCTAGTGGTCGTTAAAGTCAACAAACACGAAATAAATTCAGAACATGTCTAAAATCATTAATAATTTGTTTAAAGAATAAAGTTTTTACTAATAGTACTTTTGTGAATACCAGATTTATGCAATTCAATGAAATAAATATAATTAACCACTTTCATTCTGTATATGTGCTGACAGTATTTTACTGACAAATTCAGAAAATCCTGATGACTATTTTGAAAACAAAGCGAAAGTTGTTTCTCCTTGAGGCAGCATCAACTTTCAGTCAAATTATTTCCAAAATAATATGCAGGTTTCTTATGCCAATGTCTTGAAATCATGTTTATGGGAATTCAGAATGAAAACGGTTATCGGATTATAAACAGGCATTTTCATAAGTATGTTGTTATATATAAAAGTTCAGCATATACATGTCTTGGAATGCTGTAATTTATTATGTCCACACTGCAGGCTGGGTGGCTTTAATTGTCCTGGCTATTAAATGGGCTATTGTCCTCTATCCACTATACTCCTAGAATCATCACGCTTGATTTCATATGATTCAGTTAGTCACAATTATGAACATTCTAATTTATGCTGGTTAAAATCAATAATATATAACTTCACACAGAATTTCTTATGCCTGTCCTAATAGCATCATGACACAGGAATGCGGTAGAATTGTAAAAATAATTTGATTGATGCCAAACTAATTTGACTTGATGCCTGACTAAGGCAGCAACCTCTTCCATGCTAATAATTTTAAAATATCAGGTCTGTATGATTAAATTTCTATGTTATTTAGTGGCAGAGGGCAATGTGAGGAGTAGAGGGAGCTTACATTAAGAGCTTTTCTATTCAGTATCATTGCATAATCGCATGACTGGTGTGTGATTACAAGATAGGCATTGAGATATTTCTGGCTAGATGAAGGGACCCATACCGTGTAGGTGTGAAATTTAGTATTTTATTTTTACCAGATAAGGAGAGCCGCTTGAAAACTAATTCTAGGGTTGGATAATATTTAAAGTCAATCTGTATCCTTCTGAGCTAAATGTTAGCCCTGCTGAATATTTTGAGAAGAATTTGACTTAAATAGATCTGTAACTTACCTTCAAACTATTCAGTGAGGTCTTTATTCAAACTATTCAGTGAGATCTTTATTTGCCTCCCTTGAAACCAACTTTCTGAGAAATGTAACTTGTAATAATTTCTGTAAGCGAAGTGGATATGGAATAAAATGTGTGATAGATTTGCAGCACTGCAGTTTGGATACAACCAATTATATATGATGTAGAAAATATTGTGCTGAACATTTTGAAGATAATTTGACTGACCAGCACAGCTTCTCATCAAATTAGTTTCAAAATCTTAACTATGTACTACAATAAGATGCCATACCATAACAAGTTAAATGTTGGGCCACTAAATAATGATGTGTGATGTACAAAAAATTCAAATTAACTTCTTGGCATTTCTAGCTAGCCATTCTAGATTTTGTTAAAGTTTGTTTAAAGGAGTGTAATTTCTTGATTTATTCCCTACTACATTCTGTGAGAACAAAATGTTGTGTGTGTGTAATACTTGTACATTTGGGTTCTTGCCTCCAGTTTTGCCTTGAAAACATAGCTTTGGATTTAATAGTCAAATTTCAGGATATTACATTTTTTTTTTTTTAGCATGAAGACATCTCCATTGACTGGATTGGGGATTCTCATAACAGTCAAAGCTATGGATAAGCTATTCATGAAATATATCCAATTACAGTAGATTGAAAGTATGTTAGCAGAACAACTTCCAGAGCTAATGGTGATATGGTTTTGAGCTGGTATGTGGAAGAGAAACACTTCTGATATTGGTGATGGCGGAAACATGCACAGAATGTGTTAAGACATTTTACTTTTAAAATGTTTTCCTTTATCACATGTGAACAGAAAGGAAACCTTACTGATTTGCTTTAGGTGTCTGCAGAGTAACATGGCGACTTATAAAGGAGATAAACCATTTTCTTGCTCCGTGTGTAATAAAACATTTACACAGAAAAATAATTTATTGACTCATATGAGGACCCATACTGGAGAGAAGCCATACTCCTGCTCTGTTTGTAACAAATCATTTGCTGGGAAAAGTAGTTACGTGTGTCACTTCAGGACACATACAGGGGATAAGCCATACGTCTGCTCTGTGTGTAAGCATTCATTTAGAGTGTATTGTACATTAGTGCACCACATGAGGATCCATACTGGAGAGAAACCTTACTCTTGCTCTGTGTGTAGTAAGTCATTTACAAGGAAAGGTAGCTTAGTGATTCACACGAGGACCCATCTGGGTGTGAAGCCCTACTCCTGTTCTGTGTGTAATAATACATATACACAAAATCGTAATTTAGTGTATCACATGACCAGCCATACAGGATTGAAACCATTCTGCTGCTCAGTGTGTAATAAGACATTTGTAAGTCAAACTAAGTTAAGGCATCACATGAAGATTCATACAGCACAGAAACCTTACTGCTGCTCAGTGTGTAGTAAGACATTCAGAGAGCATAGTACTTTAAAGTCTCACATGAGGACCCATACTGGAGAGAAGCTATACTCTTGCTCTTTGTGTAATAAGTCATACGCAAGTAGATCTGGCTTAGTGGTTCACATGAGGACCTATACTGGTGAAAAACCATACTCTTGCTCAGTGTGTAATAAAACATTTATACAGAGTAGTAATTTAGTGTACCACATGACAACTCATACAGGAGAGAAACCTTTCTGCTGCTCCATGTGTAGTAAGAAATATGCAAATCAACTTAACTTAAGGCGCCACATGAAGAGCCATATAGCAAAGAAACCCTACAGCTGCTCAGTGTGTAGTAAAACATTCAGGGAGCATAGTTATTTAGTAGTGCACACGAGGACGCATACTGGGGAGAAACCTTACTCCTGCACTGTGTGTAGTAAGACATTTAGAGCTCAACGTCATTTATCACGTCATATGAGGTCTCACACAAAATAGAACCTCATTCTTGCTCTGTTTGTGACCAGGAAATTACAAGAGAAAATGATTTCCTTATTTCACTTCAAAACCCATACAACAGAAAAAAATTCCATAAGTATTTGATATATAACATATGCTAATTAGATTTATTTGAAGACAACACTATTGAAATAATGAAATCATGTATCCAAAGCATGAAATTTATACACTATAGAATTTTTCTTGTCAATTTAGAAATTTAGTAAGTTCATATAGAATTTGCCCTGCACGACTAGTAGTATTAATAATAGTATTATAGTAAATGTTTTTCACATTGTTTTGAATATGTATTTCACTAGGCTGGTCAGTATTGAGACCATAACAATAATGTACAAACATCCCTGAACATGGTTGGACAATGGACTAAATGGTAGCAGATCATTTTCAGTCATGTTTTTGAGACCATAATTTGAAATTCTATGTAGATATGGTGCTATTGTGCATTCTTGAATGAAATAAAACAGTTTATTGTGATACTCTGCGCACTGTGCGGCATTAGCGTCCGATTTGTGTTTAACTCAACTCATTAGTTCATATCTCATGTTTGGATAATCATACTGGACCCATGTTTCCTTATGACATGGCATCACACAATGACATTGGATCAAAAGGTTAAAGGGCAAGGTCATTGACCATGGTAAAAACTTTTTTTCAACATTTTCATTATCTTTTAGCATATGATGATTTCATTTCGTAGAAATTGATATAATTTTTTTAGTTGGGAAATTGAATTAAAGACTCGTGTCTCTAATTCAATATCACAAAAATTTTATTAATCTATGCATAATGAAATCATCATATGCTAAGATTTATTTCATTTCCTTGCATCTATACACACAATTTAAGCTTCTAAAAGTATATAATTCTAACAATTTAATTTTGAAACATTTTAGCTTGAATATGCACCTTTAACAGTTCATATCTCATCTTTGGTTAATCATACTGGAGCCAAACTTGGACACATGCTTCTATTTAGGAGGGGGGTATCGCATAATGACCATGGGCTCAAAAGGTCAAATGCCAAGTCATTGTGATATTGGTAATAACCTTTTAGCATTTAGCTCAACTTAGCAGTTCATATCTCATTTTTGGTTATGCATACTGGACTCAACTGTAGACACATACTTCCTTATAATTAGCGGCTATCACACAATGATGTTGGGATAATGGGGTCATTGTGACTACTAAAAATTTTTGAGTCTCCACAATTAACATTTTGTGTTTAGCTCAACTTAGTTCATATATCATGTTTAATTAATCTTAGAGGCCCCAAATTTGGACACATACTTCCTTATACAGAAAGGGCATGGCATAACGGTGATGGGGTCATAAGGGCAAAGGACAAAATCATTGTGATATTGGTAAAAGACTGTTTGTCATCATTAACATTTTCTGTTTAGCTCAACTTAGTTTTTCATATCTCATGTTTGGTTAATCATATTGTGCCCAATCTTGAAAAAGATAAATAAGAGAGCATACCACAATGTCTTTCATGGTCAAAAGGTCAAAGTCATTGTAATCTTGGGAAATACTTTTTATCAGCTCACCTGGCCTGAAAGGCCAAGTGAGCTTATGCCATGCTGACCTCCTGTCGTGTGTCCATCCACCATCCATCAACTTTTAATTGAATCAACTTTTCTCAAGAACCACTGGGCCGATTTCAATTATATTTGGCAGGATGCATCTGTAGGACATATGGATCCAAGTTTGTTCAAACTAAGCCAATCGGCCAATTTGGATGGATTTTGGCAAAATTTTTGAAACATCTAAGTCTTCTGCGAAACCACTTGGGGGATCGAGGCAAAGCTTATGAAGTGTGATCCCGGCCAAGAGTGAACCAATTTTGTTCAAGGGAACTTGATTGGCCAAATGGTTCGACGGTCATCTTTAATGACCTAGTTTTAGCAAAAATGACTTCCAGAACTTCCCATACTAAAGCAATGGGAATTTTAAAATGTCTTCACGAATTACTGGGCCAATTTGCATGACTGGGCAAGAATCATCTTTAGGTCATATGGATCCATGTTTGTTCAAAGGGAGCCGATCGTCCAATTTGGCTGGCGGCCATCTTGGATTTTGGTTGATCTATAAAAATCTTCTCCGAAACCGCTTGGGGAATCGATTCAAAACTCATGAAACATCATCTGGAGCAACAGCTGAAACAAGTTTGTTCAAGGGAACTTGATTGGCCAAATGCTTCGGGGTCATCATGGATGACCTAGTTTTCATGTAAATGTCTTCTCTAGAACGTCTGAAGTGATCGGGCCAAAATTTTGGATCTATGATTAGCGCTTAAATGCCATTAAAGTTTGTCCATGGAAAGGTGATATGTAAAAAAAACCATGTCCACTATGAATCAATTAAAGTTTAGCGTTTTGGCGGACATTTTCTGCAAATTTCTACTTATTAGCTCACCTGGCCTGAAAGGACAGGCGGATGCCGGATAGTCACCACAGCATAAGCTTATTATGCCGTGGCGACCGTCCATTTGTCAACTTTTTCTTTAAACAACCTCTCAAGAACCACAAGGCCAATTTCAATTATATTTAGCAGGAAGAATCCCGAGGGCATAGAAATTTGTTCAAATGAAGCTGATCATCCAATTTGCTCAGCACCCATCTTGGATTTTGGCTGATTTTTAGACATGTGTTTAAAAATCTCCAAAACCGCTTTGGAAATCGATTCAAAACTCATGAAATATCATCTAGTTTGTTAAAGGGAACTCGATTGGCCAAATAGTTTGGCGGCCATCTTTGATGACCTAGTTTTCGCTAAAACAGCTCCAGAACCGATGAAGCATTATATAGGAACAGAATTTTGCGGATATGATTAGGGACTAAGGGCCATTAAAGTTTCTGCAAGGGAAACTGATACGTAAAAAAATAGGCCACCACGAGTGAATGAAAATGTAGTGTTTGGCGGCCATATTGGATTTTTTTATTTGATGGATTTAGAAGCCGAAATTGAATTTACATATTCTTTTGGGTATTCCAATTTCAAATTTGACATTTTTTAAACTGTTGGATAAACAGTTTGGTGGCCATCTTGGATGATTTTCCTGCCAAAAGCTCTAATACTAAAGCAATGGGAAATTTAATATCTCTTCTCGAGAACCATTGGGCCATTTCCAGCTTTAAAAAGCATCTCTGAAACCGTTTGGGGGATTGATTTAAAATTCTGGAAATATTATTTAGGTCAAGAGCTGACCCAACTTTGGTTCGGCGGCCATCTTGGATGACCTAGTTTTTGCGAAAGCACCTTTTTTTCCAGAACAGTAGAAGGGATCTAAATGTGGGAAATATGATTAGGAACTAAGGTCCATTAAAGTTTGTTTAACGGGAGTTGAAACGTCCAAAAAACCTGACCACCGGGGGGAGGGGGGGGGGGGGGTGGACAATCAAAACGCGTGTTTCGCAGCCATATTGGACTTTTTTATTTGATGGATTTTGAAGCCGAAATTGGTTTTGTATAGGTTTTTCGGTATTCTGATTTAAAATGAGCTATTTTTGAAAAACTCGGATAAATGGTTTGACCGCCATCTTCGATCATTTTCCCGCCAAAAGCTGTCATACCAAAGTAATGAAAAATTTAAAATATCTTATCAAGAACCGCAGGGCCGATTTCAGTTAAATTTGGCAGGAAGCATCCTTAGGGCATACAGATCCAAAGTTGTTCAAATGAAGCTGATAGACCTATTTGGCCAATGGCCATCTTGGATTTTGTCCAGTTTTTAGCTCACCTGGCCTGAAAGGCCAAGTGTGCTTATGTCGTGGCGACCGCCCGTCGTCCGTCCATCTGTCAACTTTTCCTTTAAACGACTTCTCAAGAACCGCTGGGCCAATTTCAGTTATATTTGGCAGGAAGCATCCTTAGGGCATAGGGTCCAAGTTTGTTCAAATGAAGCCGATCAGCTAATTAGGCCGGTGGCCATCTTGGATTTTGGCCGATTTTTAGAAACGTCTAAAAATCTTCTCCGAAACCGCTTGAGGGACTGAAGGAAAACATGAAATATGATCTAGGGCAATAGCTCAACCAAATTTGTTCAAGGGAACTTAATTGGTCAAATAGTTTGGTGGCCATCGTGGTTGACCTAGTTTTATCGAAAATAACTTCTCCAGAACGACTGAAGGGATCAGGCCAAAATTTGGCAGATATGATTAGGGACTAAGCGCCAGTAAAGTTTGTTCAAGAGAATTTGATCCGTCAAAAAACATGGCCACCGTGGGCCAATCAAAATATAGCATGTTTGGCGGCCATATTGGATTTTTTTATTTGATGGATTTTGAGGCCGAAATTGGTTTTATATAGGTTTTTGGGTATTCTGATCTCAAATTTTTTAAACTATCAGATAAACGGTTTGGCGCCCATCTTGGATCATTTTCCCGCTAGAAACTCCCATACTAAAGCAATGGGAAATTTAAAATATCTTCTCGCGAACTACTGGGTCGATTTCAATTATATTTGGCATGAAGCATCCTTAAGGCATAGAGATTCAAGTTTGTTCAAACGAACACGATCCGCCAATATGACTGGCGACCATCTTGGATTTTGGCCGATTTTTAGAAATGTCTAAAAATCTTCTCCCAAACCATTTGAGGGTTCGATTCAAAACTCACGAAATATGATCTAGGGTAAGCGCTGAATCAAGTTTGTTCAAGGGAACTTGATTGACCAAATGGTTCAGCAGCCATCTTGGATGACCTAGTTTTCACAAAAACGAGTTCATCCCCAGAACCGCTGAAGCGATCAGGCCAAAATTTTTGATATATAACTAGCAACTAAGGGCGATTAATGTTTGTTCAAGAGAAGTTGATTCGTCAAAACCATGGCCACAGTGGACCAATCTAAATATAGTGTTTGGCAGCCATATTAATCTTTTTATTTGATGGATTTTGAGGCTGAAATTCGTTTTATATAGGTTTTTGGGTATTCTGATCTCAAATTTGCAATTTTCGAAACTCGGATAAACGGTTTGGCAGCCATCTTGGATCATTTTCCCGCCAAAAGCTCCTATACTAAAGCAATGGAAAATTTAAAATGTCTTCTCGAGAACTACTGGGCCGATTTGAATTATATTTGGCAGAAAGCATCCTTATGGCATAGAGATTTCATTTTGTTCAAACGAAGCCGATCAACCAATTTGGCCGGTGGCCATCTTGGATATCGGCCGATTTTTAAAAATCTCGTTCTCCAAAACAGCTTTGGGAATCGATTCAAAACTTATGAAACCTCATCTAGGCAAAGAGATAAGCCAAGTTTGTTCAAGACGACTTGATTGACCGAATGGTTCGGCAGCCATCTTGGATGACCTAGTTTTCCCGAAAACGACTTCTCCAGAACTGCTGAATGGATCAGGCCAAAATTTGGGAGATATGATTACGGACTAAGGGCCATTAAAGTTTGTTCAAGGGAAGTTGCTCCGTCAAAAAATATGCCCACTGTGGGCCAATCAAAATGTAGCATGTTTGCCGAACATATTGGATTTTTTTAGTTGATGGATTTTGAGGCCAAAATTGGTTCTATATATGTTTTTGGGTATTCTGCGCCCAAATTTGCAATTTTCGAAACTGTTGGATAAACGGTTTGGTGGCCATCTTGGATAATTTTCTCGTCAAAGGCTCCCATACCAAAGCAATGGGAAATTTAAAATGTCTTCTCGAGAACTACCAGGTCGATTTCAATTATATTTGGCAGGAAGCATCCTTAGGGCATAAGGATCCAAGTTTGTTCAAATGAAGCCGATCGGCCAATTTGCCCAGCGGCCATTTTGGATTTCGGCCAATTTCAGGAAATGTCTTTAAAAATCTTCTCCAAAACCAGTTGGGGAATCTTCATCTAGGCCAAGAGGTAAGCCAAGTTTGTTTAAGAGGACTTGATTGACCAAATGGTTCAGCGACCATCTTGGATGACGTAGTTTTCACAAAAATGATCCATTTGGGCCATTAAAATTTGTTCAAGGGAAGTTGATCCATCAAAAAACATGGGCGCCGTGGGGGCAATCAAAATGTAGTGTGTTTGGCGGCCATATTGCACTGACTTTCAAAAATGTCCACAAACTCATTTAAAAGACTGCTAAACCACCCACCAATGATTTTGACAAAAAAATCGATGGTGCTCCAGGTGAGCGACACAGGCCCCTTGGGCCTCTTGTTATAAAAATGTCTAAGAATCTCCGAAACCGTTTGGGGGATTGCTTTAAAACTCATGAAATATCATTTATTGTAAGCGCTGAACCAAGTTTGTTCAATGGAACTTGATTGGCCAAATAGTTCGGCGGCCATCTTGGATGACCTATTTTTGGCGAATATGACTTCTCCAGAACTGCCTGAAAGGATCGGGACAAAATTCTGGAGATATGATTAGGGATTAAGGCCAGTAAGTTTTGTTCAAGGGAAATTGATAAGTACAAAAACATGGCCGCTGGGTGCCAATCAAAATGTAGTGCGTTTGGCGGCCATATTGGATTTTTCTTATTTGATGGATTTTGAAGCCGAAACTGGTTTTATATAGGTTTTTGGGTATTCTGATTTCAAGTTTGACGTTTTTGAAACTCTGATAAAAGGTTTAGCGCCCGTCATGGATCATTTTCCAACTAGAAATGCCCATGTACTAAAGCATTAAGAAATTTAAAATGTCTTCGTGAGAACCACTGGGCCGATTTCAAGTATATTTGGCAGAAAGCATCCTTCGGGCATAGAGATATAGGTTTGTTCAAATGAAGATGTTCGGCCAATTTGTCTGGTGGCCATCTTGGATTTTGGCCGATTTTTTTTTTAACAGGTTTAAAAATCGATGTTATCGAGGACAAAAGCTAAACCAAGTTTGTTCAAGGGAACTTGATTGGCCTATTGCTTTAGCAGTCATCTTGGCTGACCTGGTTTTCATAAAAACAACTT
Source organism: Chaetoderma sp. LZ-2023a (assembly GCA_034401795.1). Taxonomy (NCBI): domain Eukaryota; kingdom Metazoa; phylum Mollusca; class Caudofoveata; order Chaetodermatida; family Chaetodermatidae; genus Chaetoderma; species Chaetoderma sp. LZ-2023a. Next base: position 96,866,728 of record CM067362.1, on the reverse strand, counting down.
CATCTCCAGAACCATTGAACGGATTGGGCCAAAATTTGGGTGATATGATTAGGGACTAAGGGACATCAAAGGTTGTTCAGGGGAAGTTGATACATAAACATGGCCGCTGTGCTCTTGTTAATATTCTGCTCAACTCCTTAGGGTTCTACTTATAACTGATGGCCTTTCTAGTTGAAATGCCTATGTTCCAGGTGGGTGATACAGGTCCCTTGTGCCTCTTGTTAACCACTGGGCCAATTTTAATAAAACTTGGCTAAACTTTCAGAAAACAGAAATTAGATTGGTAAATTTTTCCAGTGGTCATCTCATTTTGTTCGTTTGTGCCAGTGGCCAATAATTCTAGGTGAGCAATACAGGCACCTTGAGCCTCTTTATTAACATTTTATTGTTAGCTCAACTTCACTGTTTATATCTCATGTTGTCTTAATCATAGTGGAGCCTAAGTTGGACACATGCTTCTTTATAAGGAGAGGGAAACCTTTGAATCAATGGCCAAGGTAACTGTGTCCTTGTGAAAACCTAGACTTTTCAACACTAACATTTTGTGCTTATCCCAACTTAGCAGTTTGTATCTCATGTTTGGTTAAGCATACAGGGCGCAAATTCGGTCACACCCGTCCATACAATGAGATTCTTTCTTTCTTCTTTTCGTTCGCTGATCATACCGCCAGTCCTGTAAGTGACTATCGACATGATCATAAGCAATGAGATGACATGGCACAATCACCTTGGCATCAAAAGTGGTAGCGGTCCAGATCGAGGCATTTACATAGAGAATCTATGCATGCCTACCAATCTACCTTTACCTGTCAAACTTCTTTTAGTGTGTCTCGCAAAAACTGAGTGGTGTTATTTACCGGGATGTATGTGTCAGTGCATGAGAGTTTGGTTGTCATTGTTTCATGGTTTGTTATTATAAGGAAGCATGTGTCCAAGTTTGTGTCCAGTATGATTAACCAAACACGACATATAAACTAGACCTAAACATACAAGTGGTATCAGAAGATACCAAAGATCTCGCCTTCTTATGTTGCCGCAGGACCCGGTCTGCCCTGGACTAAATATTCTGCGAAACAATAATGTCCAAGCCATGTACATACAACAAGAGCTATCAGAAAATAGCAAATAGCTTACCTGTATATTAATTGAACATCACAAGATATGATGGACCATTCTGAAATTTGACACTCCACTTGTCAATTCAAAATAACCATGGTACTACCCATCGGGCAAGCATAGCTTAGAGACTGAACCATAAAGCCTTGCTGCTCGGTAGTAACCTGCAGTACAATTACTACTGGCACACCAAGACTGACCGAAAGGCAAATGGTCCAAACATAAGCTAAGTTCATAGCCTGAATAAATGGCCCAATGGTCATAGTGCTCACCTAGCCGGTAAGGAACTATAAACATGTTTAGATTAATTAATGCACAACAAGCATCATTGGTCCATCAGGCAACCATAACCGTCCTTATCACTAATACAACAGGAGCTACACAAATGGTGCATAATATCACACCATAATGACAAATCAATGAATGAGAGCTATCAGAAGTAGACATGTCATCCTATGAAGTTTCAACGTGATCCGCTAAACAGCCATGGAGTTATTGGCTGGAAATCAATTTTCAAGATGGCGGCCAAATGAGATTTTGGATCATCTACAATTTCAATAAGTATTTTACTTCAGACCTAGACCTGTCATCACATGAAGTTTCGAAGTGATCCGCTAAACAGAAATGGAGAAATCAATTTTCAAGATGGCCACCAGTGGCTGGGGGCCATCTTGGATTTAGGATCATCGTTGGCTTCAATAGTTTCTTTCTCTAGAGCTAGTCCAACTACCCTGTCAAGTTTCAAAGCAATCCGATAAACGGAAATGGAGTTATCATCCAGAAACCAATTTTCAAGATAGACACCATTGGCTAGCAGCCATCTTTGATTTTGGATTATCGTCGATTTTGATGAGTTTCTTCTCCAGACCTAGTCCAACCACCATGTACTGATGGCTGGCGACCATCTTGGATTTTGGGTTATTGTCAATTTCGAAAGATTTCTACAGACCTAGACCCAATGAAGTATCAAAGTAATCCGATAAACGGTAACAATGTTATCATGTGGAAACCCCTCTACCACCTGTCCGGATAGCGCCATCACATATCCTGCCAAAATACTGGTATCCTTGACACTATTGACGAATGGGAAAAATACCATTGCCCAATGGGGCAGCCATCCCTGACATTTACCAACTGGGCGGTCATCACAGTAAAAAAATTGGATGAGAAAATGCAAGAATATTGGTGTTATTGACATTATTGACAAATGGGAAAGGTACCATTGGTCAATGGGGCAGCCATCCCTGACATTATGGACCCAGCAGATGACATTTACCAACGGTCAATGGTCACAGTGAAAATGTGGATGAAGAAATGCAGGAATATTGGTGTCATTGGCATTATTTACCAATGGGAAAGGTACCATTGAACAATGGTGCAACCATCACAGACACTATTGATCAATAGTTCAATTGTCACAACACTGACATTTACCAAAGGGGCAATGGTGAGGTCACAGTAACAAATTTGGATAGGTAAATGCAAGAATATTGACATGATTGACCAACAGGAAAAGTATCATTAATCAATGGGGCAGCCATCCCTGACACTATTGTCATTTGATTGAAGTCTACTAAAGGAACGTTTCAGACAAATCTGTTTTAGTCCCCTGCCAATTTACGAAAATGTAACACATTTTGTCAGATTATTTTCACCATAGGTTTCAATACTTAAAATGCTTTAAAGAGCCCGAGTTATGGCCCTTATTTCGTGGCTACTTTATATTCATAGGGCGAATAGATATTGCCTGAAGGCACATATCAGCTAAATTTGTTTTTAATCCATCCACAACTGCCAAAACAAATGAATTTTAAACAAAGGGTTCAATAGTTTCAATGATCCAAAGTTATGTCCCTCGTTTAAAGATTGGGTCTCTATATTAATAGTCCAAATAAATGTTTGACTGAAGAAACATCTGCTAAATTTGATTTTAATCCATCAACAATTGACAAAACAAATGGATTTTCACCATAGGTTTCAATAGTTTAAGACTTAATGAACCAGAGTATGGCCCTTGTTTAAAAAAAGCATACTCATTATATTCATAGTTCAAATAGAATGAAGGAGCATATCTGCTAAATTTGATTTTAATCTATCAACAATTGATGAAAACATGTATTTTCCCCATATGGCTCAATACTTAAAAACACTTCAATGAACCTGAGTTATGCCCCTTGTTTAAGGTCACTATATTCATAGCTCCAATAGATGTTAGTTAAAGGAACATATCTACTAAATTTAGTTGTAATCCATCAATAAATGACGAAGAGTGCAACAAATGTATTTTCCCCATAGGCGTCAATACTTTGAAATATAGCAAGGGACATAACTCTGATATTTGTAGGTGTGGGCACTTAATATTCTTAGCCTATATAGATATTGCCTTAAGGAACATATCTGCCGAATTGGGTTTTAATCCATCGATAAATGATGAAACGTGCCACAAATGTATTTCGGAAGGTATCGGAAGATACCAATATCTCGCATTTTAAGTTACTGCAGGATCCGTCTGCTGCAGAACCTGGTCTGCCCAGGATTAAATATTCTGCGAAAAAAATAATGTCCAAGCCATGTACATATATAGAATTAGATTGCCCATTTGACCCCTGGCCACTGCCCTCAGATTGACTCAAGAACAAAATAATTAGTTTTACTGTAGTCTACTAACTACAAGCTTCAAAATTATATGTGACATGACCACATTTGATAAAATTTATTTTCTGCCCACCATTTCCCTCACCCCTGCCCCTGGGGGTGGTATCAAAATTCCAATGTGTCATGCACATCCCTGGCCATATCTGTAATCATACCGAAAGTTTTAAGTTTCTATGTGAAATGGTCTAGGAGCTGCGTTACAATCGATTAGTGCCCACCTTTGACCCCCGCCCCCTACCCACAGTTTGACCCAAGATCAAAATAATTCCTTGTACTGTAGTCTACTCATCATTGGCTTCAAAATAAGTGTGACATGACAACACTTGATAAAATTTATTTTCTGCCCACCATTTCCCCCACCCCCTGCCCCTGGTGGTGATATCAAAATTCCAATGTGTCATGCACATCCCTGGCCATATGTATAATCATACCGAAAGTTTCAAATTTCTATGTGAAATGGTCTAGGAGGAGTTTTGTTACAATCAATTTGTGCCCACTTGACCCCCCCCCCCCCTACACTCAATTTGACCCAAGATCATTGGCTTCAAAATGATATGTGACCTGACCACCTTTGGGAAATTTTAATTTTTTACCCCACATTTCCCACCCCTAGGACCGTACCCCTGGGGTCATACCAAAATTCCACAAGAGCTATCAGAAGATAGCAAATAGCTTATCTGTACTGTATATTAATTGTACATCACAGGATATGATGGACCACTGGAGTCTCATTTTGAAATTTGACAATCAACATGCTGATTCAAAACACCCATGGCACTACCCATCGGTCAAGCATAGCTTGGAGACTGAACCATAAAGCCTTTCTGCCGAGGAGTAACCTGAAGTCATTTAATGGCATCTGGCACCCTGGGGCTAACCAAAAGGAAATGGTCCAAACATAAGCAAAGTTCATAGTCTGAAAAAAGAAGAAATATTTTCAAAAACAATCCGCATAATACATATTTGGATGTGAAATGGTCTAGGATTTGCATTACAATCGATCGGTGCCCATTTTCCCCCCATTTTTTACCACGCCCCCTACCCTCAGTTTGACCCAAGACCAAATAATTCCTTGTACTGTAGTCTACTCATCATTGGCTTGAAAATGATATGTGACATGACCATCTTTGGATAAATTTAATTTTTTACCCACGCTCCCCACCCCCTGGGGGTCACAACAAAATCTCAAAAGTGCCATGGACATCCCTGGCCATGTGTAATCATACCGAAAGTTTCAAGTTTCTATGTGAAATATATGTATTCCTTTGGCCTGTCAATGAATATTCGACAAGACCATAGCAGAGGCTGGTTTTAGCCGTTATGGCCATTAATAGCAAACATATCAAACAGGATATCATACAGCGTTAATGCATTGCTGAATTTATATATTTGATATCCATTATTAACTCACCTGGAGCCTGTCAAAAAGATTACTATCTCTAATTAAGGTTAAGTGTGCGCGAGGTTGCGGGAGCACGCGGGTAGGCAAATGTTATGTTTGTGCAAGCCTGTGCCACCTCGCGATGTTTCAAATACGAGCTTATCGTGTGCTTGTGCAAGCTAACATTGTGTGTTTATGGATAGCTTGTGCGAACTAACACTGCGAGCTAACATTGTTCGCATATCGCACGCTTAAATTTCTGTAAGGGCCTGAACCCATCAAACATGATAAAAGTATGGAAAAAATTATTCGCATAAAACATGTCAATTTTTTTTAATCGGATAACCACAAATGTCATTTTAAAAATATTAACCTGTCCGGATGGCGACGCCGATATTTTTTCCCACTTTCCCAAAATCTCTTCAACTTCGTGAAAATGTGAGATAAAAAGATTAACCTGTCCAGACACCGACATTTTTTCCCACTCTTCTAAAATCTCTTTTTTCAACTTCATGAAAATGCGAGATAAAAAAGCTTAACGTAGCCAAGAAAGGAAACCCTGGACCCATAAAATATTCTATGTTCAAACATGATAAAAGTATGGAAAAAATTGTAAAATGTATATAATTTTGATGCAGACTAGTCCTAAGGATCGCGTAGAACACATCTGTGTAATATTTTTTTTAATCTGATATCCACAAATGTCATTTTAAAAAGCTTAACTTGATCGGACGCCGATGCCGACATTTTTTCCCACTCTCCCAAAATATTTTTTTCACTTCATGAAAGGTGAGATAAAAATGTTAATGTTGAAAAAACATTGTTTTTTACCAAGGCCACAGTGACCTTGACCTTTGCCATTTTAACCGCGAGGTCATTGTGAGATTCCATGTCATTATAAGGAAGAATGTACCCAAGTTTGGGTCCAGTATGATTAACCAAATCTGAGATATAAACAGAAAAGTTGAGCTAAATGCAAATTGGCTGCTGCTGCCACCACCGGATGACATGCAGGGTATCGCAATAGCGTGTTTTACTTTATAACGTCGAGCTGAAAAGGGTAGTAGCATCTGATGATCCACTATTGTGTAAAGGTTTTATGTAAAAGTCAATAAATTAAAGTATGTGTGTATATTTTTATTTTCTATTGCATTTTTTTCGTGGTCTAACTTTCAGACACATTATTATTCTCAGTGCTTTATTAAAATTAAATCATATAATTTCATTCATAATTGTCAAAAACCTGTGATTTCACAATAATCCGCTTCATACAGATGTATTACCTTCAACTGTCGTGAAAATGTGAACTTCTTTTGAACAACAATGAGGAAGAGGAGACTAAGAAAGAGGAATGGCAGCAACAGTGCCCAGTCAAATTAGTTTCAAAATATTCAATATAATATTTATTAAATAGTAAAGACTTACAATTCATACATGACATTTTAATTGCGACGTCAGTTTACTTACAACGTATTTGTTTATGACATCATATACTTGACTGAAGACTGGATTCCTTTATTGTATGTGGATATGTTCCAGCTTATGCCACAACTCACACCAACATGCCACACAACTCACACCAACATGCCACACAACTCACACCAACATGCCACACAACTCACACCAACATGCCACACAACTCACACCAACATGCCACACAACTCACACCAACATGCCACACAACTCACACCAACATGCCACACAACTCACACCAACATGCCACACAACTCACACCAACATGCCACACAACTCACACCAACATGCCACACAACTCACACCAACATGCCACACAACTCACACCAACATGCCACACAACTCACACCAACATGCCACAACTCACACCAACATGCCACAACTCACACCAACATGCCACACAACTCACACCAACATGCCACACAACTCACACCAACATGCCACAACTCACACCAACATGCCACACAACTCACACCAACATGCCACACAACTCACACCAACATATTCTTCAACATTGTATCAGACAATACAGCTCATGCATAGGTTGAAATGTTTCCAAAATAAAAACAGAAACATGATATTTAGTAAGAGACTGCTTAGGCAGCCAATACAAATGTCTTCCAATACAGTTATGTTCAAAATATTCAACAGCACGTTTTATTTTGTTTTGACACCAAGGTATTTCTGAGCTGTACTGTACAGTATATCGATACATATTGCGATATTTTACGCACTATATATTGCGATACTAACTAGTTCCACGTCCTCCTCCCACCCCACAACGTGTCACTTCTAAGGGAGGTCACCCATGCTCAATTAATACATTTGCTACACCGAGTTTATGAAAACACTTATCAATTTCATCTAATATCGTTTTTAATCGTCTATCTAAAGCATCAAAATGAGGCTCTGCTAATACAGGTGCTACTGGTTCCTGGTCAAGTATTCCTCGCATGACATCACTCAGTATTCCCTCCTGTAGATTGAGGAGACGTTTCCATGTCGCTACGCGGACCCTGGATAGATAAGTAAAATATTGGAGGATCATGTAAAGTAAATAACAGGTACATCGTTAATGCTTAAACACTTAAATTTGTTTAAGAAAATTTCAATATTCTCATAGAAAATATCCATTTGCAGACCAAGAAGGCTATTTTTGAAAATTTAACACTGGAATGACTGGCTCAGTTATCGATCCAGTCAATCCAGTGGTAAATTTTCAAAAATCGTTTTCTCTTGGTCTGCAAATGGACATTTCTCAAGAACTCTGCAGAAGCCATTTTTGGCTGATATGAGTGTTAAATGGTTAACACCTCTAATGTCAACAGTGACTTAAAGCGGTCAAAATCCTACTCATATCAATTGACCTTTCCAGTTTATTCATCAATCATATGATGTCATAATCATACGTGATGTGTAGGATGATGTCATAATCAATTATGTCATGAATGAAGTAGATAAGTTCGTGATGAACGCAGTATTGGTGACAGTTTAAGCTTTGTATAAACATGCTGTTGAATATTTTGAACCTAATTTGACTAGGTGATGTTGGTGCTATAGGCAGCAACAGGACCCAATCAAATTAGTTTCAAAATATTCAACAGCTTACTGTATAGTTTTTTGGAAATTGATAGTCTGAGAGTTCAGAGATTGATCGATCCCAACACGGGCGAAGCGTGGGTGGAGCTTAGCTAGAAATGGGTGGGGCATAGCTAAAACTGGATTCTTCCATTAACCTCTTAATTGTCCGATTTTCCCAAAAAATTTTTAATTTTTACCGGCCAAGAGATGACTATTTTTGTAAATTTACCACAAAACTAATTTCTGTTGTCCAGGTGCATATGGCCATTCATCAAGAACACTGCTGAAGCTATTTGTGACCACCCTAATCATCAAAGGGTTGATGGTGGCTAATGTCAGGCCAAGAATACTATTTTTGACAATTTATTCCAATGGTAAATTAAAAAAAAAAATACTTCTCTTGTCTTACAAATAAACATTCAGAACCACTGCAGAGATTGTTTTGGCCAGTTTGGTCAGTATAGCGTTAAGTTGGCACAAGAGGGGTTAACAATTTAACCCTCATATCAGCCAAATACGGCTTCTGCAGTGGTCTTGAGAAATGTCCATTTGCAGACCAAGACAAGACTATTTTTGAAAATTTACCACTGGAATGACTGGCTCGATAACCGAGCCAGTCATTCCAGTGGTAAATTTTCAAATATAATCTCTTAGTCTGCAAATGGACATTTTCTATGAGAAAATATACATTTTCTTGAACAAATTTGATGGTTAAAACCTTAGATTGTGACAATGCGTTATCTGTACATATGCTTGCACGCATGTTCTAACAGTTTGTTAACTGCCTAGTATATGCTAATAGGCAAAAACTCATGAGAAAACAAATGCAGTTTTGTAACACAACAAAAATACTAAGCCACTCAATTCACTGTTTGCTAAAAGTCACCTGACTTAGATATCTCAGAAAATTTTAACCTATTCATTCCCTTGGTGTAGGTTCCCTTGAAACAAGTTTAGCAGAGATACATCCCTCCATTGGGTAGTCTTGATAGTATCTCTTTAACTCTAAAGCAGTCATTGCTCTAGGGAACCGGTTCCTCTATTCCTATAGAGAACATATAAACGAGTCTGTGAGCATGCGCACTTATACTACTATGCATGCGACCGAGTCCAAGCCGTGATTAATTAATTTTCTGTATTACGGGAAACACCTAACTTTTATCTCAACAAATCCTATTCATTCCATAATCTTGTGGAGCTACATCCACATTTGCTTTTCATGAATACCACAGTACAAGTGGTCTTTGTTGAATAAGTCATAGTACTTATGTAAAATGGTTATAATTTACGTGAATATGAACAGAAAGTTCGTTGTGACCAAGTTGAAAGAAAATGGCGCCAGCTTTACATTACAAGCCAGGTGAAGTCAATAACTCTGATCCTATTTTAGCCACGAGGCTCCGTTCCTACGAAAGGTATACTATATACCGGTTTGGAACATCTCCTACGAAAGGTATCCTACATAACATATGTAACATACCGGTTGGGAAGTTAGTGGATCAATTAAGAGTTTTGACTAGGTACGTATTTCCGAGCGTCATTCTTTCCTACATAAGGTATACTACATACCGGTTTGGATCGAATCCTACATAAGGTATCCTACATAACTATGTAATATACCGATTGGGAAGTTATTGGATCTATTAAGAATGTGACAGTGGTGCAAACAGGCGTGGTGGACCGGATGAACACCACAAGGATACACCACGATCATCCCCTGAAGAAAAGCGAGTGGTCCTTCTAAGGACCGTTACTAACCAACTAACATGAAACTCGCAATTACTTCATGATGATCAGTCAGTCATGTCAGTCGTATTACAATAAAGACGAGACCATCGTATTAATTCGCGATTCGGTGTTCGCTTTCAATTGGCGGCGTTTTTGTAGGCTAATTTAACATTACTAGCAATGGGCCATGAAACCTTTTTACCTTTTATTTAATATCTTATAAAAATTACTCGAGATTTTATGTTTTCTAATACCTGGCGGGGTTAGTCGACGCAAATATTTTTTATGGCCGTAGTTTCATGAAAAATGTAAACATTGCGTTGCTATGGGATATCCTCTTTAGTGTGTCGTAAATTGGCAAATGTTGGACGATCTCGGAATGCCCGGATGTTCAAAATTACTATACTGAATTGAATCCTCGTAATCACATAACCCGCTTTTGTTAGATAGGCTATTAAGCCTGTGCCAGATTATCAGGTTCACTTGATTTGTAAATCTAGCGAGAAACTTGCGTTCACTTGATTTCTAAATCTAGCGTTAAAACTTATCATATATATTACTGGTTATATTGTAATGTGAACCTAAAATGATCTAAAACGTAATGCGATGTTCTAGAAAAATTGCATGAACGGCCGATAATTAAACTGGGTAGCCAGCGTCTATTGTTAGCGAGCCGGACAGTGGCAAAGTAAACCTAATCTGGTCAGATAATATCACGTGATTTATATATCATGTGATTATCACGTGATTCTGATTTATATATTATAAAGACGACATTTATGTCAAGTTAGGATTAATTTTGATGGAAAAAACAATCTTTATTAAAGGATACGCAATATTTAGGCTGCTCAATTTAATAATTTCACTTCTGCGAATGATGTTTTGAGGTATACATTAAGCATAGCCGCGAGGTGACAAGATTTGTGAAGGGTTTTTTCGTGGTATCTTCAGACGTTAAGATGTTTAAAAATTCAGAGGAAAATAAGTTTTATCCTTGTATATAGTGCGCGCAAATTTTTTAGAACATGTAAATTGAGCATAAATGTGCGTCCTATTTATGGATTTTTAAGTAAATACGCCACTCCCATATTTGCTGGTACTCATTCAGAGTCAACTTATTTCAGTTGCAACTTATGACTAATAACTTCGAGAGTTAAATGGTTAATATTCTGATAGTAAACGCTACAAACTTTGATGACCAAGTTTTACTATATCAGAGATGTGTGTTGATCTCAGTGTTTTAGTAGCAAGCATAGCCTTTGGATCAGGAAAGTTCTTGACTATCAGCCACTTTTATTAGCCCTAAGATGGGTTTTTTCCCTACTTAATGTATAATCTAATCTCTCATCATTTTGCAAATTCTTTCTGCGGGTACTTAACTTGGGTGAAATTGGATATATAGAGCACGTACCCAGGCTATGAGGGATCATTCTATCGGCTCTCAATCGATTAATTGTTATAGTCAAATATAACATTCTGCTTGCAAATGGACTATTACTCGTGGAAATCATCTGAAAGTCTAGAAGAGGGGGAGAACTAACCTAGTTAGAAAAATTTTCTCTCTAAGGGGTGTGTAAACTGTGAAATGTTGGTCTGAACATGTTGTTTCCAAACCATCTCGTAAAACATTCGAAAATGGTTTAGGTAGGCTTTGGCATAGTCAAGCCAATGTATGACTACACCGTACACGCAACCCATGACTAGAAGTGACGGCACAGGCATGGAGATAAATGAAGAAGAGATGACCATGAGGCCTAATTGTCCTGTGCTCAGTATTATTACCTAGATTATAACTCAATTTTTATGGCATAGCAACTGATTATAATTAAACTTCTGGTTTAGGTATGCCAAATCAAATCACTTCTGGTGTTTTGCTGGTATTGTTTGTTTCTAAATGACTTGACAGTTTAAATGCCCTATTTCAGGGGCTCTTATTTTGGATTCTTTAATTCTTTATTAGTTGCTCTTAGTGCAATGGCTGAACCATCCAATTATCCTCATCCTTCGAAACCTTGTGTACACCCAACTCTTCGCATTTATCTTCTAGGAATGATTTAATTTTTTCTTATGATCCTAGCAGTGCTTTTGTCGTTTTGATTTCACTAGATTTCGTTTTGCTCCTGAATCTTCTCATGTATTACACTTTAACTATCAGCCTCCATCTTTCGACTAATATCAATCTGCAAATAAGTGCGTCAGACTTTATTATTTTAATTGTGAATAGTGGTTTGCTATCTTTTAGTATCATATCTGGCCTGATTTATTTTTAACATAGTTTTTCAGTCTTTCTTTTCTGTCAGTAGGAGCCCTCGCCATGATGAAGCATATCTATGGGTGAATGTAAGCTTGTCACAATAACAAAATCTTTTTTGTCTTATCAAGATTTACACCGCTCCTTTCTCGAGTTCAGTAGAAATTTTGATCTTTTTATTTGTCTAGGGATATATCTATTTCTATTATTGTCATATGGAGAGGTCTTCTCAGCCTTATCTATTCAAGCCTATTTTTTATTCTTCTAAATTCTAAATTTCCCAGGCATTATTAAATAAATTCCTCAAGGGGGCCTAACCAAGATGATTGGATTATTGCCTTTGCATGGATTGTGGAATATGGTTTTTTCCTTTCACCCTTCTGTGTAGTTTCAGTCCTTTGTCCTTATCCATCATTGATCTGGTCACAGGTTTGATGGACTTCTTTCCTGTTTAATCATCTGATAAAGATATTAACAATTGGGCTCATATCATACTAGCTGTTTTAAAATTAGATTTGTAAAATAAGATTCTGCAGGTTTATTCTGGTCCTAGCTGTCATGCTTAAGCGCTTCTATATAATCTCTACTCTATCAGGGGTGGGATTGGTATAGCTAGCCCCATGCATGTCTTAGGTAGCAGATTTCCTACATATACGGTACAATCAATGTAGTCATTGAATCCCCCTTTTTTCTATCAAACCATGTTGGTCTCCTTTGACATTAGTCCTGCTTCTGTTCCTGATCAATAATTTTCTGCTCTTTTCAAGTAGGATACAGTGGAGGAATGGCAGAATCCAGACTTTAAGGATTATGAGGTGCTGGCAGATCATCTTTTATAGGGTCTCGGCTCTTATCTTCAACTCATATATTTATCCTTTTCTGACAACTTCCACAAAATTTACACTTCATGATTTAATACTAATTCTGTTGTATATTTTGGAATTATTTTGTCTGGAACCCATGGCTGCTTTGATACTGTTTGAGACAAAAATTACTTAGTCAATCGTTTTATATTCAACTCTTTTCCTACTATGTTGTCTCAGAAATGGAGTTCATCGATGAAAGGAATAATATGGACATGGAGTCATTTTGCCTAGTCATCACTGGTCTAGTCAAGGAGAAGGGACAGTGTTTTCTGATATTTCTATATATACAGAATTTGTCCTAACTGGATCTGGGTTCTTTTAATTACATCATAGCCAGTCTGGGATTCCTCTGGCTTGGAAGGTTGCTTAATTGTGTTAAAATTTGGGCCGAATGGAGTCAGTTTTGTGTACGAAGGTCAAGTCTGGTAATTCAGAATTTTGTCCCTCACCACGGCTGCATACACTGCATTTTCATTCGTTGGGTGTCATCGGTACCAATTCACCAGTTTATCCATCTGCAGGTCCAGTTTGATGTCTTGTTCTTACGTGTTTGGGGGAGGGGATCTCGTTCTTGTGTCTATGGAATCAGATAAAGTAGTCTTACTACTCTCTTCCTTTTCAGGAACTAGAACAGGAACTAATACTCTAGTATTCCTCTTCAATACTCAGGAATATTGGAGAATGAAGAGATATTGTCTCTTTCACAAGCACCTATCTGCTCATGCAGTCATTTCTATAGTAGTGACCTTCATCAACAAGCAGGGCAGTTGAGGTTATCATATTTTGTCTGGAGTCTTGGTCTTCCTCCTGCGGTGGAGATGTCAGCAAAACTTTCAGCAGCTCACATTCCAGGTAGAATGATTTTCCTTGTAGCTCATTTATTACATCCCATTAAGTTTCTACTCAGTATAGTGTCCAGATTTGATGTTCATATTCTTCCTCCAGGCTAGGCTCTGGCGGTAGATGCTCTGGCCCAGTCATAGACTTCACATTTTTTTTAATTATCTTCAATTTAACTTTCTAGTGCCAATTGTATTTAAGAACTTTTGTCAGCGGTTTCTAGTACAATTGTCTTTAAGAACTTTTGTCAGCAGAATGTATTATCCCTTTAATCACTCCTGCTTGGCCCAATGAGAGTTATTCAGTGGATCTCGTAGTCCTCTTTGTGGAAATCCAAAGCGTCTTACCAATTTTGCTGATTTTCTATCTCGTTTAACAGCAGCTTTCAGTTCATCATTCCACAAATCTTCAATATGTATATATGGTATTTTCCAAGAGACCTGTTTTTCAGAAATTGACTTTTTGTCTGAACTTTAGTATTCTTAATCAATTCAAACTATCTGTTACAGGAGAATTTACCAGAGTATATTTAAGGTTTTCAAATGGTTGTTAGAACAGCACATTATCTCGCCCGATTCTGCATCCCATCATCAAGTCATAGATTCATGGCATATTTTTTGATGATTTAAATCCCTGTATGCTGGGGTGGTGTTATCGTTTTCACTAGCATCTATCCTTCTTTGTTTTCTAGAAGCCGGTTTGAGAGTTATTAAGTATTTACATCATTTATCCATGGTACCGGTATTTTTAGGGTATAGCACAAAGGCAAATACCTATAATAAATTCCTCTATTAATTCATTCTTGGGTCCATCTGTTTAATTGTATAACTCTGAAATCATTCTTTTTGTACTAGCGGCCGCGTTTGTTAGATGGCATTTTGATATTCATATTCTTTTTGGGAATGATCTTTTCTAGGTGGTAGGAGAGCTGGCCTCATTCTTTGCCCTTGAAGAGATCTTATATATATAAAACCTAATTAATTGTTTTCAATCCTTTCCGAAAACTATGCCCAATTTAAAATATCTTTTTGAAACACCGTTCAAGTTACTTATGCAAATTTGTTTAGTAAGCGCGCATCTCATCAACTGGATTACAGACACCATTAATCGACACTAGAATGTATCTCCAGGAGACACTCAGTAAGTGTTAAGGCACACGATGTTCGTGGTATGGCCTTCTCCTTCGCATTCTATGCAGATCTACCGTTCAGATTACTTATGCGAATTTGTTTAGTAAGCGCGCATCTCATCAACTAGATTACAGACACCATTAATTGACACTAGAATGTATCTCCAGGAGACACTCAGTTTGTGTTACGGCACACGATGTTCGTGGCATGGCCTTCTCCTTCGCATTCTATGCAGATCTATCAGTGGACGACATTATGTAAGTTGCAGTATAAATGTCAGATTCTACATTATTTTTATCTGAAAGATCAGATTCAATTCACAATCTGACATTTCTCGTTTCGCCACTCAAACCTAGGCTCAATTGCCTAGATTCTTTAGTCAGCCGTCTTCTTCACCATCTCACGGCTGTTTTTAAATTCTCTTTGCTGAGATTTTCTGATTATCATTATATTATTGTATTTTATTTCGAACATTTGTTTGTTCGTGCTATTTCAGCACTTCAGCGATTTAGTTGGTTTTAGTATTTTTGGTGATTAACCTTTCATTCCTGATTTGCAATTTACCAACCCACCTAGTATTTGGGCTCTGACCAATTCTATGTTTTAGCAAACAGTGAATTGAGTGGCTTAGTATTTTTGTTGTGTTACAAAACGACCCAGACGTATATATACTGGTCTGGCGTTTTGTTAGCTTACTAAAATACTTACCACTCAATTCACTGGGGCCCATCTCAGCCACCCCGCATCGTTAAATTGCAAATCATTAAAAATGTGTGGAATTAATTAATGACGGCTTGGACTCGGTCGCATGCATAGTAGCATAAGTGCGCATGCTCACAGACTCGTTTATATGTTCTCTATAGGAATAGAGGAACCGGTTCCCTAGAGCAATGACTGCTTTAGAGTTAAAGAGATACTATCAAGACTACCCAATGGAGGGATGTATCTCTGCTAAACTTGTTTCAAGGGAACCTACACCAAGGGAATGAATAGGTTAAAATTTTCTGAGATATCTAAGTCAGGTGACTTTTAGCAAACAGTGAATTGAGTGGTAAGTATTTTAGTAAGCTAACAAAACGCGAGACCAGTATATATACGTCTGGGTCGTTCTACTTCAATATTCAAAATGCTTCAAAACCTAGATCAGCATCAGGTGTAAATCAGACAATGAGTTTTACCAGAAGAGTGAAGATGACTACTTAAATATTACACCTTTAATGGTCAAGCTGGCCAAAACTGGCCACTGCAGTGGTCATGAGGAATGTATATTTGAAGTTCAAGAGGCTATTTTTGAAAATTTACCACAGGAATGACTGCACGTTCTAGGTTTAATGCTTTAATGGTCAAGATTTTGCACAAAAATTTTAATTTTTCCTTGGCAAATGCCCATTTGCAAGTCAAGATAAGACAATTTTTTGGAAATTTGCCACTGGAATGACTGACATATCAAGCGAGTCATTCCATTGGTAAATTTTCAAAAATAGCCTCGAACTTCAAATATACATTTCTCTTGACCACTGCAATGGCCGGTTTTTCTTTCCCCAACTTTGACCTTTGACCGGGGGATGAGCTCAATATATATGTCATCTTCCACACTCATGAATAACGTACATAACAAACTTGCTTGATTTCCACCAAATGGTTTTATAGCCTGATGTAATGAATTGATATTTTACATTTTGACACTGCCACTCTCCCCCACTCCCCCAGTAAATAATGATATAAATATCATCTGGCATTAACTACCTTAGAACTCATCAAAAGATTTGGTTGAATTCCACCAAAATAGTTTCTAGATGGACAGATTGATGGAGGCGATAACAATATCCCCATCATTTTGTCACACTGCATTGGGATAATGATAAAATATCAGATAGGCAGGCAGACAGGGGTGGTGGGAGGGATCGATAAATGGATGGACTGATGGTAGAGGGAGGGAGGAAGTGATAGGGATGAATATAGATGGAGGAAGAGACAGATGGATTGGTTGATTGGTGGATGTATGTATTGGTTAGTGGAAGGATGGGTAGAGGAAGTGATGGAGGGAAGGAGAGGTGGGGGATAGGTAGGTAGACATTGAGGGAGAGGTGGTTTACACATACATAGATATCTATGGGAAATCAGGCATAAGTAAATAGAGGATTCAAGTTTATCCATCAATCATATGACATCATAATCAAATATGTGATGTGTAGGATGACGTCATAATCAATTATATCATGAATGATGTAGATAAGTTTGTCACGAATGCTGAATTAATAATGGACTACGCGTTGTTGTATGAATTTTATGGCTTTATCTTTACTATTTAATAAACATTCTGTTGAATATTTTGAAACTAATTTGACTGAGCAGCAACAGTGCCCAGTCAAATTAGTTTCAAAATATTCAACAGCTAACCTGTATAAGTTCCTGGAAATTGAGATTGCAGGGATCGATCGATCCCAACACGGGCATACTGTGTGTGGAGCTTAGCTAGAGATGGGTGGGGTATAGCCAATACTAGAAAGGTGTATTCTTTGTACTTACTGACAGCACTGGTACAATGGTGCTAATATACTGTGCTCATCATGGTATGGATCACCAAAACTGGAATAAAAAAAACATACAGGACAGCTCAACAATAATGTAATCCTTACCACTATGATGTCAAAATTTTTAATTTTCAAATTAATTTAAAAGATGAACTGCTGTTCATTTTTCAACAAATTTGGTGGGAGATGGTGCTGGCATAGACAGCAACATCGACCACCAAAATTGTTGAAAAATGTACACCAGTTTCTTCTTGGACGGATGGATGGAAACTTCTTGGAAGGAACCATCATGGAACCATGATGACGCATCCAAAGGACATTATTTTCGCCGCACATTCATCACATAGATGGGTTTTTTTCCTCTAATCAATTCTGTAAATGTATTTGGAAGGTTTGCAGTTTTCTGAACAGCTTACAAGATTCTGTGATAGTTTGTTCCAATCCATTGTCGTACTGGGAATATTAAAGCTGAATTTAAATACGTCGGTTCTCGCATAGATTTGATTGAAGTGGCTGTTGTGCATATGTTTGGTTTTCCGAATTGCTGTCTGTAGACTGTTTAATGGTATCTTTACTTGATGTTGTAGACCTTTGTAGAACAGAATAAGGAGGGCTTTTTTCGTTCTGTCTGACAATGGTGGGGGTTTTAGGGTTTCCATTATATTTAGTCACTGGTTCGTAGCAATAGTTTGAGCTGATAAATCTAGCTCCACATTTTTGCACATTTTCTAGTTTGTCCTGAAGTTATTTGATGAGGATCCCAAACTGTACTTGCATATTCCAGAACTGGTATAATCAGTCCCATGTATGCCGTAAGCCTTATTTCTTGGGACCAGAATGATAAACTTCTCCGCAATAGTCCTAAGGTTCTGTATAATTTGCTGCAAATCTCAGTGATGTGTTTGTTCCAGCTTAGGTCATTGGTGATGTGGACTCCCAAGCACTTTACTGATGAAAGAAAACAGACTCAAGGGTCCTTTTAGTGTGTAGTCGAATTTGATGAGGGTTTTTTTCTCGTTAGGCTCATCATGTTGCATTTTACTGGTTGGAAGCCCATTCCCCAAGTGGTAGCCCAGTTACCTAACATGTTTATGTGTTGTTGGAGTCCTTAACGTCATCAATTTACCGTTAGCTTACACAAACGTCAGCAAATACCCTGATCTCTGAGGAAATGTCCAGGACTATATCATTTATGTGTAATTAAAAAAAAAAAAATCTCTTGATCTGCAAATGGACATTTTCTATGAGAAAATTTAAATTTTCTTGAACAAATTCACCGCTTAAATGGTTTAAACTAGTTTCTTGAGAATATACGTAATGGTAAACTTTTCCATTATATTATTGCCCAATATAAAACAATCATCTGCTTTCTGTATGGTACCTTTCCCTATCTTAGAAATACAATACAATACAATAACTTTCCAGTTTATCCATCCATCATATGATGTCATAATCAACCATGGGGCATGTAGACTGACGTCATAATCAATGATGTAATGAATGATGTAGACAAGTTTGTCACAAACGTTTAATTGATGACTGACTAAGCGCTGTTGTATGAATTGTATGTCTACTATTTAATAAACATGCTGTTGAATATTTTGAAACTAATTTGACTGGGCACTGTTGCTGCCATAGACTTTGATTGTAGTTCAATAAAAATGGAGAAATCCAGTTTACCCATCGATCATGATGTCATACTCAACTTTGTGACGTGTAGGCTACGTTATAATCAATTACACTATGAATGACTCGATTTAGTCCATTTTAAACGTTTAGTAGTCTGTCAGGTTGTAGAAATTATATGTCTGTACTATTTAATAAACAGGCTGTTGAATATTTTGAAACTAACTTGACTGGCTGGCAGCAACAGCACCCGGTCAAATTATTTCAGTCAAATTAGTTTCAAAATATTCAACAGCTTTCAGTGTATTTTTGAAAATTGATAGTTAGAGTGTTCAGAGATTGATCCCAACACGAGCGAGGTGTGGGTGGAGCTTAGCTAGAGATGGGCAGGGCATAGCTAAAACCGGACAGGTCCATTGATGTGAAAGTTAGAAACCTGAATTCCCAGAATCTAAATTTCAGCGTTAACCCTATAATGGTCAAATTTAGTCATGAAAATTTTAATTATTTCTTATTGAATGTCCATTTACAGGCCAAAAGAATACAATTTTTGACAATTTATCACTGGAATGACTGGCTCGGTTATCAAGCCAGTCATTCCACTGGTAAGTTTTCAAAATTTTTATTCTCTTGGCCTGTAAATGGGCATTCCACAAGACCATAGCAGTTGCCGGTTTGGGCCGGTATGACCAGTAAAGGGTTAAGCCGTTCAATATTTTGAAACTAATCTGACTGGGGGCTGTTGCTTAAATTGTAACTTCATACATACAATTTGTACAATTAAATGACATTACTTTTAAATTTTCGTGAAAGACCTATCTATACTTTATTTTGATTGTGACATCAGCTACCAAGTGACACAATGGAAGAATCCCAGTTTTAGCTATGCTCCCACCATCTCTAGCTAAGCTCCGCTCACGCTTCGCCCGTATTTGGATCTATCGGTCCCTGAACTCCCTGACTATCAATTTCCAGAAAAGAATACAGATAAACTTTTGAATACTCTGAAACTCATTTCAATCGACCCCCCCCCCCAACACGGGCAAAGTGTGGGTGGAGCTAAGCGAGAGATGGGCGGGGCATAGCTAAAACTGGTTTCCTCCATTGAGCATCATAATATAGGACAGTTGTACATGATAGTCTTATAACTACACTCACATTAATGTGATACAGTGGACAACTAGGCCAGGAGTTGACAGATGACTCAAGACGGAATTGGGTGACAAGACACCCATAGATTTAATGTCAATTAAAACGAGCAATTAATAGAATGTACAATAACCCCAGATACCCAGCCAGTATATATTATAATGGTATCTCGGGCAATAGCGAGCTATGGTTCTCCAAAACACCCCATATTATTACAGTTAAAGTTTATCCAGGTCACCATAATGCCCATTGGACTATTTTTTTGGAAGCAAGAGTACACCACCTTTCAGCCTATGCACACATGCCTATAAACCGTTATAGACAAGCAGTGACAACTTTACAAAGTAAGGAATGTTCTGTTGAATATTTTGAAACTAATTTGACTGGGACCCGAGACAGCAGCAGCTCCCAGTCAAATTAGCTTCAATTAACAGCTTTCCAGTGGAGTTGTCTTGAAATTGGGACACTCGATTTTCAAGTCAAGTCAAGTTAACCTTTTAACACTAGAATTTGTTAAAGAAAATTTCAATTTTCTCATAGAAAATGTCTATTTGCATACCAAGAGAAGACTATTTTTGAAAATGTACTGCTGGAAAGACTGGCTCGCTCTTGGTCTGCAAATGGACATTTCTCAAGACCACTGCAGAAGCCGTTTTTGGCCGATATGCGTGTTAAAGGGTTAACATGTTAGCTGGTCAGTAGATGGTTACCTCTTTGCACTGTCTAATAAGAGCAGGGCGGCATGAGGAAACCCCTTGAATGTCTCATAATGGTGACGATCAGCATTGCCTATGAGGTAATCAAAGATGGCAGCGTCTATCAGATCCAGTAATAATGGTCCTGTTTTATATGCTTGCAGTTTAAGCACTGAGCCGCAGTATGCGTCATCCGTCTCCCATCTACGAGAGAAGGATATTATGTTTTAATGGTTAAGCCGGCCAAAACCGGCCTCTGCAGCTAGCTGTCTTTAGGAATGTTCACTTACTGGCCGATAGAATATATTTGAAAATTTACCACTCGAGTGACTGGCTAGATAATCAAGCCAGTCATTCCAGTAGTAAATTTTCAAAAATAGCCTCTGCCAGCAAATTAATATTCACTAACAAACAATTCTCTTGACCAATCATGAACATTGAAGGCTTGAATCACATGGTTAAATCATAGCTGAAATGGAGTAATCCGGTTTTAGCTATGCCCCGCCCATCTCTAGCTAAGCTCCACCCATGCTTTGCCCGTGTTTGGATCGACCAATCCCTGCACTCTGAATCTCAATTTCCAGCAAACTATACAGGTTCCCCTAGTCAAATTTGTTTCAAAATATTCAACAGTACGTTGATTAAATAGTAGACATACAATTCGTACAACCTGATGGACTGTTAAGTGTTTAAGACAGACTAAATCGAGCCGTTCATAACGTAATTGATTATGACGTCGGCTTACACATCACGTAATTGATTATGAGGTTATCTAAGATTGATGGATAAACTGGGATTTCTCCATTGTTATAGAACTACAATGAAATCTAACTGAATAAATGCCTTAAAGCGCTCCTGAATCAATAAATGGTATGCATCTTATCTGAAATTAAACCCTGTTTATCAGATTTGAAATTTTAAAAATATTCTATAAAACACATTCATAATCAAGATTTGACAAGAAAATCTACATATCTGACTAAGTGAATGTCCATTTGCAGGTCAAAAGAATACAATTTGTTTAATTTACCACTGGAACGACTAGCGCAATAAGCAATCATTCCACTGGTAAAATTTCAAAAATACCCACTCTTGGCCTGCAAATGGACATTCCTCAGGACCACTGAAAATGCCAGCTTTGGCCTGCATGACCATTAACCTCAAGAACGCTTTCTCATAAAGCTGCAGATGAAAAAACAAATATCTTTGAAATTTAGCACTGGAATGAATAGTTCAAATAGTGAACCAGTCATTGCAGTGGTTAGTTTTCTAAAATATTCTACGCTGCAAATAGACATTTCACGAGATCACTGAATTAATAGACCATTTTTGTTTGGGTTGACCATTATAATTAAGCCTGTTTAATCCTCAATTATCTGTCTGCTGCAAGCCACCAGACAATAATTTCAACTAGATGATATAAATCAAATAATCCCCCCCCCGCCCGCAATAATGGCAGCCATGTTCATAATACGGTTATTGAATGAAAGCCCAAAATTTGCATGGATGGACAGACACAAAATCAGATACAAAGGGATGGATGGACGTAGGGATGGGCTGACTGACCCACAAAATAATGTACATTTCCCTAGTACCATAGCCAATGTTCCCATGAAGTTTCGTCACAATACTCCAAGCAAAGATAAAGTTATTGAACGAAACCCCAAATTTGCATGGATGAACAGACACAAATTTAGGGACAAAGGGATGGAGGGATGGGCTGACTGACCCCAAATTTGCACGGACGGACTGACACAAATTCAGAGACAAATGGATGGATGGACGGAGGGACAGGCTGGCTGACCCTCAAACTAAGGTGCATTTGCCTACTACCATAGCCAACCTTCCCATGAAGTGTTGTCACAATATTCCAAGCAAAAGTAAAGTTATCGAAAGAAAACCTGTTTGTGTGACGGATGCACGCTGGATATTTTGTAAACAATTTGACTGAAAGTTGTTGTTTGTTTAGCGAACAACAACTTTCAATCAATTGTTTCCAAAATATTCAGCATATCCAGAGTTAATCCACATCGAGAATGTAGTCTGCAGAAATTCAGCAGGCACACAGTTCAAATGACGCCATATTTTTATAATCGATTCTCTTACTTGATGGAAAATTTTAGCCCAAAGGGAAAGTAATGCTCTGGCAATAAGTTAGACGCATACATGTACATCAAGCCTCTGAGTTGAACAGGCCTGTGTTAGCCTATATTACTGAGATTATAAGATTTGGCTAAGAGTATTTGGATTTCCCAATGAAAATATACCTTGCTTTTTTACCCTCTCTATAAGTTCTTGCCCAGGGACTTTTGTACAATTGTAGTGGAAGCCAGTCCGATGGAAACCAGAGCACCAGAACACCCTCTAATACGTCCTTATTTGCGCAGACACCATCCGGTTCACCTTTGCAGTAATAACATTTACCATAGAAACATAGATTGTTATCTGAAAACACAGAATGATTAGGGAAAATTTAATTATTTCCACATGAAATCATAAGATTACATAAGTCTTTAAATATTAAGTTAAACACAATTTTCTCATTGAAATTTCAAGATCTTAACTTTACCCCTTTAACACTGAAGCTGACCAAAAATGGCTTCTGAACATGTCTTGAGAAAATGTTAATTTGCAAACGAAGAGAACTGGTAATAACTACGTCATGTTGGAGAAAAGCTGACCGTGCAATGGACCTTTCCATTTTTAGCTATGCCCCGCCCATCTCTAGCTAAGCTCCACCTACACCTCGCTCGTGTTGGAATGGATCGATCTCTGAACTCCCGACTATCAATTTCCAGAAAACTATATGGGTAAGCTATGGCAGCAACAGCACCCAATCAAATTAGTTTCAAAATATTCATCAGCATGTTTATTAAATAGAGACATACAATTCTTACAATGTGTCATACTATTAAGAGTTAAAGATGGTCCTAATAGAATCATTTATGATGTAATCCTACACACAGCTTAGCTGCTTATGACGCCATATGATATCAAATCATCGATGGATACTCTGGAAAGGTGAATTGATGTATCCAGTGTGATTCTCTGTATCCAAAGGTCGCGTTTTCAACATCGGGATCGGTCCTGGTGACTGAAATACTAGGCACCGGGACCTCAATGTTGCGGGACACCCCTCTTTTCAAAAGAACACTATAATAATTTACCATAATCGGCTGCCACAGGAACACCACTATTAGAATAGATGGGCCCCCCCCAAAAGGGGCACTGCCTACACACTCAGTTCCCTATCTCTTCCCGCATCAGTGCCAAAAGGGAAACCTCTAAATCCACAATTGGTGCCACAAAGGACATCTTGCAGTGCCCCTATTCCAGATAGAGGGACACCGCAAGTGTTATCGATGTAGGGACACTGGTTAAAGGGACACTGTCATTTCCCACATTTGGTGCCAAAAGGGCACCTCTAATTTAACAATCTGTGCCACAAAAGACACCTTGTAGTGCCTTTTTCTTAATAAAAGGACAACGGTTCACAGCACAATGACAGGCTGACTGGTGTCAGGGCCACCGAGTATAAAAGGCCGAGAAAAATCAGTTTCAAGCCATTCAAACTTTTCAGTCACATTAGTACTCAATCTAAGGTCGATGAAGATTCAATTGAAGAAGTCTCCAAGTAGCTGATGATGTATTTATTATCATGCAAACCAAGACAAGGATGTTTTTTAACATTTACCACTGGAATGACTGGGCCAGTCATTTCAGTGGTAAATTTTTTTTAATAATCTTGGTTGGTCTGAAAATGGGAATTTTCTATGATCAAAATTGAGGGTTTAATGGTTAATGGACAAGGCAGCCAGACAGCGCTTCAGTGATCTTGAGAAGTGCTCATTTACCAACCCAGAAAAGACTATTTCTGAAAATTTATCACTACCTTTAGTTAATAACCAAGTCAGTCGTTTCAGTGGTAAATTTTCAAAAAATAGTCCGCTTGGCTTGTAATTGGCATTCAATGTGAAACAATTTCAATTTCTGGATCAATCTTGTCCATCAATGGTAGTAAAGCAGCTAAATAGATGAATCGTTTAAAACTAAATCGACAATGGTACGATCTCCATATGGAAGGAAAAGGGGAAGGGAATTGGACTTGCTAACATTGACATATGCCCGGAAAGACGAATTTCATCGCAATTATCATATTTTAGTGAAATACTCACATGTGAATGTGAATTTAACCCTTTAATGACTAAACCTTTTCAAGAAACAAAAAATTTGCTTATTTAATATCCATTTGCAGTCCAAGAGAAGAGTATTTTTGAAAATTTACCACTGGAATGACTGGCTCGGTTATCGAGCCAGTCATTCCAGTGGTACATTTTCAAAAATACTCTTCTCTTGACCTGCAAATGGACATTCCTCAAGACGACTGCCGAGGCCGATTTTGGCCAGTTTTGTCATGAAAGAGTTAAAATTAACAGCAGCAGGTAAAAGCTATTCCCAATTCTAAATCAAAATTTTGTAACAACCATCTGTGACCGAGTACATAAAGCCAGATTTAGTACCTATTCCTGTCTAATGGTCAAGCTGGTCAGAACCGGCCTCAGCAATTACTGTGAGGAATGTTGATTTGTAGGCCAAGGGAAGAGTATTTCTGAAAATTCATCACTAGAATGCCTGGCTCACTAACCGAGGCAGTAATTCCAGTTATAAACTTTTAAACATACTTTCCTCTTGGTCCGCATTGGGACATTCAATAAGGAAAAATTTCAATTTACCTAAAAAATATTCAGTTTTATAGGATTACGGACTACTTAGTCAAATAATGTGAGCTCTTCTACATGTAATTTGGTCACAGACTAAAAGTTAAAAATTGGAAACATCACCTTTTGTGAAGAAAGTACTGAGTAATGTTTTCTGTGCTACAGGAATGATCTCTGTTTTCAAGTTCACTCGTCTACCGACCACGATTGGACCTCTACAAAACTCGAGCAATCTGACAAAAATTCACAGACAGTAATATCATACAACAAGAGGCCCAATGGGCATGTATCGCTCACCTGGTCCATAGGCATTTCAACTAGAATGCTCTTTATCAACAAGATGGCCATCAGACCATTTATCCGACAGTTTTGAAAATTGCAAATCTGAGATAAGAATACCCAAAAACACATAAAACCAACTTTGGCCTCAAAATCCATCAAAATAAAAAAATCCAATATGGACGCCAAACATGCTATATTTTGATTGGCCCACCGCTGCCATGTTTTTTGATGGATCAACCACTCTTGAACAAACTGTAATGGCCCTTAGGCCCTAATCATATCTGCCATATTTTGGCCCGATCCCTTCTGCGGTTCTGGAGGAGTAGTTTTTGCTACAACTAGGTCAACCAAGATGGCCACCGAACCATTTGACCAATCAAGTTATCTTGAACAAACTTGTTTCAGCTCTTGCCCTAAATCATATTTCATGAGGTTTGCATCAATCCCCCAAGTGGTTTCGGAGAAGATTTTTAGACGTTTCTAAAAATTGGCCAAAATCCAAGATTGCCACCGGCCCAATTGACCGATCGGCTTCGTTTGAACAAACTTGAATCTCTATGCCCTAAGGATGCTTCCTGCCACATATAACTGAAATCGGCCCAGCAGTTCTCGAGAAGAAAACATTTAAAATTTCCCATTGCTTTAGTATGGGAGCTTTTGGCAGGAAAATGATCCATGAAGGCCGGCAAACCTTTTATCTGACAGTTTCGAAAATTGCAAATTTGAGCTCAGAATACCTCAAAACACATAAAACCAATTTCAGCCTCAAAATCCATCAAATAAAAAAATTCAATATGGCCGCCAAACATGCTATATTTTGATTGGCCCACCGCTGCCATGTTTTTCGATGGATAAACTTCTCTTGAACAAACTTTAATGGTCCTTAGGCCCTAATCATATCTGCCAAATTTCGGCCCGATCCCTTCAGCGGTTCTGGAGAAGTCGTTTTTGCTACAACTAAGTCAACCAAGATGGCCACCGAATCATTTGACCAATCAAGTTCCCTTGAACAAACTTGGTTGAGCTCTTGCCCTAAGTCATATTTGATGAGGTTTGCATCAATCCCCCAAGTGGTTTCGGAGAAGATTTTTAAAGATGTTTCTAAAAATCGGTATAAATCCAAGATGGCCGCTGGCCCAATTGGCCGATCGGCTTCGTTTGAACAAACTTGAATCTCTATGCCCTAAGGACGCTTCCTGCCAAATATTAAAATCGGCCCAGTGGTTCTTGAGAAGCAGTATTTAAAGGAAAAGTTGACTGATGGACAATCGCCATGGCATAAGCTCACTTGGTCTTTCAGGCCAAGTGAGCTAATAATTATATAGTTAGTATATATAATGGAATAATTTTGGTAAAGTTACGATCAAACTTTTGGCGATGGAGTCTGCAGTTCACAAGATCAACAATCTTAGCTGACAATATCACTGCCATACGACTTGCACATTATGTGCACCTAGATTTCATTTAAAACACAAAGCAATGTAAGTGATTTGAAAGGGAACACAAACAGAAGAGGGTCAAAGCGTGCCAAACAATGCTTTTGTATAATTTAATAAAAATAAATTATCTTATTTGCATATTTTCAAATTCTTAAATACGGTAATAAATTTCATCACAGAATGTCATTTTCTTTCATGTCCCATGACAATTAAGGTGTGATGGCATCGCGTGAATAATATTTTGCTGTTTCTCATTGATAGCTCACACCAGCTATTTCATATGCCTGTACAGGCGTGACATCATAGCGTGAATAATATTTTGCTGTTTCTCATTGATAGCTCACACCAGCTATTTCATACGCCTGTACAGGTGTGACGTCATAGCGTGAATAATATTTTGCTGTTTCTCATTGATAGCCCACACCAGCTATTTCATACGCCTGTACAGGCGTGACATCATAGCGTGAATAATATTTTGCTGTTTCTCATTGATAGCTCACACCAGCTATTTCATACGCCTGTACAGGTGTGACGTCATAGCGTGAATAATATTTTGCTGTTTCTCATTGATAGCTCACACCGCTCACACCAGCTATTTCATATGCCTGTACAGGCGTGACATCATAGCGTGAATAATATTTTGCTGTTTCTCATTGATAGCTCACACCAGCTATTTCATACGCCTGTACAGGTGTGACGTCATAGCGTGAATAATATTTTGCTGTTTCTCATTGATAGCTCACACCAGCTATTTCATACGCATGTACAGGTGTGATGTCATAGCGTGAATAATATTTTGCTGTTTCTCGTTGATAGCTCACACCAGCTATTCCATACGCCTGTACAGGTGTGACGTCATAGCGTGAATAGTATTTTGCTGTTTCTCATTGATAGCTCACACCAGCTATTTCATACGCCATCACGTTAACCCTGTAATGGTCAAGCCGACCAAAACTGACCTCTGCAGTGGTTTTGTGGAATGTCTATTTACAGGCCAAGCGAAGACACTAGAATGCCTGGATCAATAACTGAGCCAGTCATTCCAGTGTTAAATTTTCAAAAAATATCCTCTTGACCTGCAAATGGACATTCAGTAAGTAAATATTTCTATTTACTTGACCAAATTTGACCATTAAATGGTTAATATCATGTAAGAGAAATACTAGCCTTAAATAAACTAGAGCTATATCCCTCTAACACTCATATCAGCCAAAAATGGCTTCTGCAGTGGTCTTGAGAAATGCCCATTTGCATACCAAAAGAAGACTATTTTTGAAAATTTA
This sequence comes from Chaetoderma sp. LZ-2023a, assembly GCA_034401795.1. Taxonomy (NCBI): domain Eukaryota; kingdom Metazoa; phylum Mollusca; class Caudofoveata; order Chaetodermatida; family Chaetodermatidae; genus Chaetoderma; species Chaetoderma sp. LZ-2023a. The sequence continues at coordinate 96,837,981 of CM067362.1, read as the reverse complement.
CCTCTGGAATGACTGGCTCGATAACCGAACCAGTCATTCCAGTGTCAAATATTCAAAAAGAGTCTTCTTTTGGTCTGAAAACGGACATTTTTTATGAAAAAAACTGAAATTTTCATGAATAAATTCGAGGGTTTAAACCGTTAAATCTGGATTGATGTCCAGCTTCGTAATTTTGTTAGACGCCACTTTCTTCTATTAGTTTCATCTATTCTGGTTGACGATTCACGCGATGCCGTGATACCGTGAATTTTATGGGGGGTTTCAAAATTCATGAATTTAGGCAAAATTTTAACAGTGATAGAGTTTGTGAGTTTGTCAAATTCTTTTTAATTCATGAAATATCTTAAAAACTTATTTTTCTCATTCTTATTGAAACTTAATTCTCGTCTGCTTTAACTCTTTAACACTTATATCAGCCAAAAACGACTTCCACAGTGGTCTTGAGAAAATATCAATTTGCAGACCAAGAGAATACCTTTGAAAATTTACCACTGGAATGACTGGCTCAATAACTGAGCCAGTCATTCCAATGCTAAACTTTCAAAAATAGTCTTCTCTTGGTCTGCAAATTGACATTTTCTTTGAAAAAATTTAATTTTTCTTAAGAAAATTCAAGGTCCAATACCCTTCTGAGATCGCATAACATCAAGAAAGTTTACTGTATTATACAAACTAACCATCAATATGAGACAACTATGTCCTTAAGACAAACTTCTACTGACATAGCCATCTCTTTAACCCGCTCACCAACAAATCACATAAAAAGTATATTCTTATGAACTTATTGTGTTAAATATTTTGAAATTAATTTGACTGGAAGACGTAAGGGAGCAATGCCACCCAATCAAATTTATTTCAAAATATTCAACCGTTTTCCGGCATGGTTGCCTTGAAAATGAGATATGGGGAATTCATCGGTGAAAGGATTAATATGAAGCCGACCAAAACATCTTCTGGACTGGTCTTCAGAAATGGTCATTTGCAGGCCAAATGAAGTTTTTAAAAACATTTCTCACTGTAACAAGAGGCCAAAAGAGGCTGTATCGCTTACCTGGAACATGTGGAACATAGGCATTTCAACTAGAAAGGTTATTAGCTTTATGTAGAACACAAAGGTTGGCCAGAACCACAAGAACAAGGAACAAGAACAAGGAAGTGTCCTACCAAACTTGGTGAAAATCGGTTAAGTAGTTCTGGAGGAGAGATTTTCAGTTTCCGATTGCTTTACTATTGGAGATTTTGCCGGTAAAAAAAACAAGATGGCCACCAATCCATTAGTTCTGACAGTTTTGAAAGTGCCAAATTTGAAAGCGGCATATCCAAAAACCTTTATCAAATCAATTTCGGCTTCAAAATCCATCAAATGAAAAATCCAATATGGCCGCCAAACACGCTACATTTTGATAAGTCCACGCTGGCCATGTTTTTTATGTATTACTTCCTTTGAACAAGGTTAATGGTCCTTTATGGTGCCTAAGCATATTCCCCAAACTTCAGCCTGATCCAGGCAGCGGCTCGGGAGAAGTCGTTTTCGTGAAAACTAGGTCATCCAAGATGGCCACTGAAGAATTTGGCCAATCTGGCAGAAGTTCTCTTCTACAAACTTAGTTCAGCTCTTGTCCTAGATGATATTTCATGAGTTTTGGATCAATCCCTCAAGTGGTTTCAGAGACAAATATTTTTAAAGACATTTCTAAAAATTGACCAAAATCCAAGATGGCCACAGGCCACATTGGCCGATCAACTACCTTCGAACAAACTTGGATCTGTATGCCTAGATGGTTCCTGCCAAATATAATTGAAATCGACCCAGTGGTTCTTGAGAAGTCGATTAAAGAAAAAGTTGACAAATGAATGGATGATGAACAGTGTCACTTGGCTTATCAGGCCAGGTGAGCTAACAAAAAGAGAAAAATGTTGGCAACAAATTGCTAACTTTTGTAAAAAATCATAAAAATCGATGAAGATCATGTTGAACATGCAAGAATGGTATATCATTTAGCAAACAACTAACCAAGCACTTTCAGGTGTCCACACATGAACGCAAGCGTGGAGACAGACAGACAAGCACACAGACAGGACCATTACAACGATCTACAGCAATACTGTGTGCCAGAACAAAATACTGTGTTATAATGTCACACCTGTTCAGATGGAATGAAACAATCTCTCCATTGTGTCGATCTTTGCCAGCGTAAGGAGAACCTTCTACAACATAATCTCTGCTATACCTGCTCAACACAAAATATGATGATTAAATCTCTGGGAACATCTATTGCCAACAAGAATTAATCCAATACTGGAAACTGCAACTTTAACCATTGAATTTGTTCAAGAAAGTTTCTATTTTCACACTGAAAATGTCCATTTGCAGACCAAGGGAAGGCTATTTTGGAAAATTTACCAGTGGAATGACTGGCTCGGTTATCGAGCCAGTCATTCCAGTGGTAAATTTTCAAAAATAGTCTTCTCTTTGTCTGAAAATTGACATTTTTCAAGACCATGGTAGAAGCCATTTTTTGGCTGATATGAGGGTTAATGGTCAAATTTGGTCAAGAAAATTTAATAATTTTCTAATTGATTGTCCATTTACAGGCCCAGAGAATACAATTTTTGAAAATTTATCACTGGAATGACTGGCTCGGTTATCGAGCCAGTCATTCCAGTGGTAAATTTTCAAAAATTGTATTCTCGTCCTGTAAATAGACATTCCACAAGACCATAGGAGAGGCCGGTTTGGGCCGGTATGACCATAAAAGGGGTAAATGACAACTTAAGATATATTTAAAGGCCTGGTCCTGCTCATGTCGAGCCTTTGGGTACTCTAAAAAACCATCCTTAGCTGTGTGTAATTCTTACTGGACAATGGACGCTTAAGATGTCATTTGGCTCACTAAATCTAGCCATCCTCTGCTTCATGTAGGAAGCATATAGGGGTGGTAATGTTACTACCTCATGTAGGGTGGGGGCCTCACATTCAAGGCACCCCTACCCCACGTTGTTGATGCCTTGTGGTTCCATGCAGTGGAGTTGATGGATCCAATGTGATTCTTTGGATCTTCTCCAAAGGGTAGAGTTGTCGTCATCCGGGTCTGATGAGAGGACTTGTATGATACTGTATTGCATATCATTCCTAGAATGTGTGTGCAGGTTAAAGTGTCTTGATACTGGCGTATCATAAGAGGCCATTCTATAGAGGTAACAGATGCTTCGTAGATGTTCTTTAATGTGTATCCCGAATGTACGCTTGGTTTCACCAACATACTGTTTCTTGCAGGTTTTGCACGAGATGAGATAGATCACATTCCTGGTTTTGCAGTTGCCAATAATTTTACGCCTATACGTATAGCCAGTATGTGCGCTATGAAAGAACGGTGTTTTTGTCATATTGTGGCAAATATTGCAGTTTTTCATTATGCAGTTTTGGAATGGGTTGTGAAAAGGGGGTCTGTCTTTCTCTGGACTAGGGAGACATGCTCTAACCACTTTGTCCCTTAGGGTCGGATTTCTCCGGTAACTGAAGATTGGTTTCTCAGGAAAAGCAAGGCGACACCTGGCGTTGGATTCTAGTAGAGGCCAGAATTTGAGGACCACTGATTTCACAAAACGACTCGTTGGTGTATAGTTGCTAATAAAGAAAGTTTTGTTTGACTTTGTTTGTGTGGGCTCCTGTCCGGCTGCGGGATGAAGGATATCATTGCACTCCTTTGATAAGGCTTTCTCATAGGCCTTTGTGAAAATGTATTCCGGGTATCCCCTGTTTAAATAGTGTAACATTAACTCTGTTCTATGTGTGATGTAGTCTGTGGTCTCAGTGCAGATTCTGCGTAATCTAAGGAACTGTCCGTATGGGCTCGCATTTTTGCACGCATATAGGACTCGACATTAAAATACTGCTGAGATTCTAGGGAAAAAACTGACATTTTTCTTTAGTAAATGTCCCTTTGCAGATAAAGAAGACTGTTTTTAAAGACTTATCACTGGAAGGACTGAATCAATTATCCAGGTCAGGTCATTCAGCGCGACGTTTTCTAAAATAGTCTTCTGCGCTGCAAAATGGACATTCATGAAGACCATTAATAGAAGCCGTTGTTGGCCGCCTAATGACCATGAATGGATTAAAGGAACAACTTTCTGGTGCTAAGTAAAAATAATTTTGAACAAACTTTACTGAGTTAAAAATTATATTTACAAAACTAAACTAAACATGATTTTGATATTAACATTCATATCAGCCAAAAACAGCTTCTGCAGTGGTCTTCAGAAATGTCCATTTGCAGACCAAGAGAAGAACGTCTAATGGAAGAATCTAGCTTTAGCTATGCCCCGCCTGTCACTAACTAAGCTCCACCCACACTTTGCCCGTATCGGGATCGATCGATCCCTGAACTCCTTGATTATCAATTTCCAGAAGACTATACAGGTAAGCTGTTGAATATTTTGAAAGTAATTTGCATATGGCAGCAACATCACCCAGTCAAATTACGTTCAAAATAGTTAACACTGTGTTTATTAAAAAGTAAAGACATACAATTCGCACAACAACGCTTGGTCCTTCATCAATACACCTTTCCCACATTGACGTCATGACGCCGGGATTTCCCTAAATCAACGCTCCGAGCAAAACTGCTGGCTGGTATAGCCGCCAACAAGCCGCTGACCCACATTGAGTTACTTTTGCGCTAAAATACAAGGCAATCTAAACTGTTCCTATGATAAACTAAAATCATTATATTATTTAAATCATATATCATTGGAAAGCGCATTCAATTGGCGAAACATTAATGCATTACTTTTTTATATTTTTGTAATGTTTTCGCTGAGTTATTTGTGTATATAAAATACACCTTTCGACTTAGATTCATTAAATCAAGTGGACAATAGGGGATATTTTAAAATTGCTATCAACTGTATTAAATTTTACAAAACTATAAAAACTAATACAGAAATCTATGGAAAATTGGCTTAGCTTTCCAATGATGTATGGCTTCAATAATATTATGAACATGGTTTGTCATATGCACTGCTTAAAGTGCACTGTATCTTATTTCCATAGTAATGCTGTTTGCGCGTCGGTTATTGCGATACCAGCCGGAAGTGGTATGCCCGATGCATTCTGGGAAGGTATTTTCCCAAATAGGCTAATGTAGGAAAGGTCTATTATGCGTTCGTGATGAACTTATCTACGTCATTCATGACTAATTACTTATTACATCATCATACACATCACAGTTGATTATGACATCATATGATTGACTGAGAAACTGGAATACTATACTCGATAAATGAGCCCGAGACTGTCCAGTGATAAATTGTCAAAAATATCCTCAATCTTGGCCTGCAAATAGGCATTCATTAACCAAAATGTTTGCTCTTCTTGACCACTTTGGAATATTAAAGGGTCAAGATCCATTTATCATACACAATAAATACCATAGATAACACATCTAGCTAATTTTCAACGACATCATAATACAAACGAGTTACATCTATTGGCTACATCTCACCATGACAGTCAACATCTAATGGAAATCTTTGTTTCAAACACACAAGTGTAATTGTTAATACGAATCACCATCACCACCACCACCACCACCAACACCTAAACTACCAATACCACGAACACCACTGGCAACATCTAAGAATATCAATATATTGAGAACAAATAATCTAACCCCTTAATAGTCAAATTTGGTCAAGAAAATAAAAATATTTGTCTATCGAATATCCATTTGCAGGCCATGAGATTATTTTTGGAAATTTACCACTGGAATGCCTGGCTCGGCTATCGAACCAGTCATTCCAGTGATAAATTTTCAAACATAGTCTTCTCTTGGCATGGAAATTCCTTAATCCTTTGGTCCATGTAATGGCCCAGGCCGCCCCATACTTAACCAATGGATATGATACCAATATTTTTCCTGTAAGAGTGCTTTCCCTTTAACTGCCAGCAGTCTGCGTTATGCAAGCGTATTTGTGCGGTGAAATACGGTACCAGTATATGCGCTGGAGTTATTTTAAGAAGATCGGCAGATTGCCAGGGCCAGACAGATGCAGAAATATCACTAAAAACTTGTCACAGGGTATGTCGCAGAGACATCATTGGTAAAGTATGGGGTGGCCTGGGCTGTTACAGACCATAGATATGATATCATTTATTTCAACGAAATTCTTGTTTCATGATTTTGTGAAAAATGACAAATTTATGGAAAATTTTGAAAATTAATTTAGTCCACACAAAAGATTTCGTAACTATATTCAGACATGAAAGGGTTAAGACCACTGCACAGGCCAGCTTGACCATTAACCCTTTAACACTCATATCAGCCAAAAATGCCTTCTGCAGTGGTCTTGAAAAATGTCCATTTTCATACCAAGAGAAGACTATTTTTGAAAATTTACCACTGGAATGACTGGCTCGATAACCGAGTCAGTCATTCCAGTGGTAAATTTTCAAAAATAGTCTTCTCTTGTTCTGCAAATGGACATTTTCGAAGAGAAAATTTAAATTTTCTCAAATAAATCTGAGGGTTAAATTACTGGTAACTCTTCAACACTACTTACCATTGAGGCTTAAATGCGACCTTTTGACCTCCCTCCAAGACCAGTGACAGTTTTAGCTGAGTGCCTCTGTATCCAACATCTGCTGAGACAATTGGCGCCGTGTTCAAAGTCTTCAATATTGCACCTATAATGAAGAGATAAATACTGAGTACAGAGCAACAATGTCAATTATGTTCAAAATATTAAACAGTACGTTTAATTTTGTTTTGAAAATATTTAAAGTTATTTCTCAGCTGTAGTATAAGACTATGTATTATTCAGAACCATCAAGGGGCCTCTAACGCTCACCTGCAACATGAGTGTTTAACCCATCTTGTGTCAACTTAACCATTTAATGGTAAAATTGACCAAAGCATCCTCATCAGTGGTGTTGAGGAATGTCCATTTGCAGGCCAAGAAGACTATTTTTTTTAATTCACCACTGGAATGACTGGCTCAGTAACCGAGCCAGTCATTTCAGTGATTAATTTTCAAAAAATAATTTCCTCTTGGCCTGCAAATGGATACTGATTATGCACAAATTTAAATTTTCTCGACCATATAATGTTCAAACAGCCTTCATATACAGGACAATACACCTTTCCAACATTGACGTCATTACGCCGGGATTTCCCTAAATCAACGCTCAGAGCAACACTGCTGGCTAGTATAGCCGCCAACAAGCTGCTGACCTGCATTGAGTTACTTTTGCACTAAGATACACCGCAATCTAAACCGTTCCTATGATAACCCAATCATTAAATTATTTAAATCATCTATCATTGAAAAGAGCATTCAATTGCCGAAACATTAATGTATTATTTATTATTTTTTTGCAAAGTTTTCACTGAGTTATTTTGCGTATATAAAATACACCATTCGATTTAGATTCATTAAATCAAGTTGACAATAGGGCATATTTTAAAATTGCAATCAACTGTCCAAAATAAGTTCCGTGGCGAATTTTGAGTATAAAGCAGGCAACCGTTTGATATTTTTATTCCTCATGTTCTTGTAAATCAGAATAACCGTGTTGCCATTTTTTCATGGCTAGTTTACTGTATTTTAATTGGTTTCAACCTTTCTAGATTTTTATTGCAGAAATGTGTCTAATTTATACAGACAAGTCTTGGCGTATACACAGGTAACATTAATTTGGACCATCATATCATACCTATTTCACTCTAAGCTTATGTATATTTTATCTACTATATATATGCAGAGGTAGACATACTCATTAGGGCAAAACATTAATGGTAATTTGCTTGACCCTTTTAATGCTAAAACTCAATTAACTAATCTTTTAGTAAACCATACTGATACCGTAAACTGCTAAATATGTTTTAAAAGAATTTGACTGGAAGCAGTTGCTGTCATAGGCAACAACAGCTTCCAGTCAAATAATTTTTTTAATATTCAACAGAATATATTTACACCATAAAAATGGTATTTGGTATGTAGTGTTGCGAGGGTGAGCAATTTCAATATTGGATTTGCGGTATCTGTGTCAAAACAAATAGACAGGTACGCTGTTAAATATTTTGCAAATAATTTTACTGGACACAGTTGCTAACCTGGGCAGTAAGGGATTTTGAATTAAATTGATTTCAAAATATTAAAAAGAATATTTCTAACGATGTACAAAGTTTTTACTTTTTGTATCTGGTATTTAGCGTATAAAGCGTTACTTTGTTTTCAAAGCATAGTGCTGCGCTTACATTCATATAACGTTCCCTCTTAGTTATTTTCAGATTTCTAGCACATCCTTAGCGTGACTGTATAAACATGACTCCCAGTTGCAGTAGCGCGAAGAAACCACAGTTGAGCACAGCCTTTAACTTTTGCTTGTCTTGTCAAAAATCTGGTGGCGAGTCTGTAGTTGAGGAATTTGATAACTTCTTAGACTATGTTCACAAGTGTGCTAAATATGGTGATGGCTACTTCCCTGAGATAAGGTGTAGACTTGAAAACATACTAGCTGGTGCCTTCTAGCCACTAACAAAGCCATATAGCATTTTGCATGCTGTAATAATGTATGCCACAAGAGACACTTATTATGTGCAAAGACTCTCTATCAAAAGGCAATAGTATTAAAACAGTTTGTATCTTGTGAAATTTTCGGTTTTCACAAGGGTCATCCCTTCATAGGCCTGATTGTGCGTGAGTATTTCAAGCATAGCTCAAATGATCGACAATACATACAATTAATAACAGGAGCCTTTAACGTCACAGCCGTATACAATGAGGCTGAATTAAAATCTATGGTACTCCAGATAAATACTAAGTTCTACTATTATTATTATTATTATTATTATTATTATAATTATATACATTTATAAACTGTACAAAGACGTTGAGTAAATGTAGTGGAGCGATAGATGTGGAGCAGCTTAGAGGCATGGAGGTGGTCCTCCAGATACTTAAATAGATTCTATTAAATCATACAATCTGTACAAGAATACTGATCAAGGTTAGCTGGGTAATGAGAGCAGCTTTCGAGTTAACATCCCCCTCCTTTTAACAGGGTAGGGAGGGAGGGGATTAGTAATTTACTGCGAAGAAGGCCAGAGGTTGCGAATGCACAATGACGAGATGTAAGCCAAACAGCTTATTTTAAAGGTGGAAATGGAGCGACTCCATTGGCTGACTATTCCAATCCACCGGTGGTGAACTGGCACATGCGTCCTGGGTGTGGCCAATCCGCCCCGGGCGTTGGGGCAGATTTACCACTGACCAATCTGAGCGAGCTTGGCCATGGTGACGTCGGGCTGGTGTGGCGAGGCCGGAATTATCCCTCCGGGCAGCCGAGTGTTTTCACAGGTGTTCTGTGAAGACAAAGGGCTGGATGGACACTTCCTGTCTCGCTTACACAACCCTGTCTCACCACAGCTGGAGAAAGCGATAAGAAACCCCACCTGCCCCTGCCATTAATATCTCATTAACAATATTAATGTTTCCATCTTTCAGTGGAGAACCTTTCTTGAAAGACTCATGATTCCTTTGCCAGACCAATATAACAGCTCCATTGCATGAAGTTTCATCATTGGAGTGCGTGGGTGGGGAACTGGAAAATGCTGTTGAACCAGCAGCCAATGCCAAATGGAAGGTCCAGCTAAATTCTGTTCTTGATTCTAGCTATGCACAATTAATTGATGCTAAACATCACAACAATTGTTGGTCGCAGATCAGAATATCAACTAATAACACCTGCTCGTTGAAACAAATCTGTCCAGGTGTATACCAAACAAACATGAGAGAGAGAGAGAGAGAGAGAGAGAGAGAGAGAGAGAGAGAGAGAGAGAGCTATGATGAAGTATATCTAATTCTTTATAACTGTGTTGTTAATAATTCACTAAAACTACTACAAGGGAACATCGACAGAGGACTTAAATGATGTGTTTTTCACATTACAGACTCAACACTAATGGACGAGATGACGGCAAAACAACTCCTTTTAAGTATTCAAACAAAATGGAATTGACTGTGTACCTTGCTAACAAAATGACCCAACGAGGAGTGACCAGTATCAGTATCTCTTCGCCATGCACTGATGATTAAAGAACAACCATCTCGTGCACCCCCACCCGCTGCCAAATACAGGTGTTCGTTATAGACAACTTTGACTTTGTTATGTTTCATACCCTCTAAGATACTATCAGTTAAAAGATCTATTAGACAGATACATTTATGATTTTTAATTCACGTTTCCTATGCAAGTTTCCTGTTACTTGATCAGTAACTGTAGTCGACATAACCCAGATCTGTTTTGACATGTTCACGATGGCTGCCATTTTCCTATCGATAAACTGAGTCATGATGTTCCTAATGGAGTGGTAGTATTTATGATTTTTACAACCTGTGTGGTGTTTACCCTGGATTGTTATACAGATTTATCATATATTATTCAATTCTGAAATGTGAATGCAGTAAATGGTGACATGGTCTCTCTAGCTAAGAACCTACAATGAATAAATGGCCCAAGGGTCAGAGTGCTCACCTGGCTGATAAGGAACTGTGTAAACATGTTTCCATTAATTAATGCACAAACGCAACATTGGTCAATCTGACAAGGATAACTGTTGCCATAGACCAATGTGCCTTATCGTTATTGACCAATGAGGCAGTCATCTATACCACTAATGACTAACAGCACAAGTGTTACTGATAGGCCTATTATTAACTAATGGGATAAGCACTATTTGGCAATGGGGCAAGCGTAACTGATGCCTCTGACCAATGGAACCATGGTTCTTGGGCATATTGAGTAATGAATCAAGTATCATTGACACAATTTACCAATGTGATGCCACTGACCAATAAGAGTATGGGTTCCTGACATTATTGACCAATGTGGCAAGTATACCAAAGATAATTGACCAATGTATCAAGCACGATTGGTCAATATAGCATACTTAACTGATGCAATGGACAAATGAGGTGTTGGCAATGTGTCCTTGGCATTATATACCAATGATGGTAACATCCCTGACACTATAATGACTAACAAATCAGGTGTCTTTTACACTATTGACCATTCTCCCGAGAGGGTTCAATAATTTAAAAAAGCCTTAAAACCACAACTATGGCCCTTGTTCCAAGTCATGTCCTTTTTATATTCATAGTTCTAATAGATATTTGACTGAAGGAACATATCTGCTGAATTTGGTTTTGATCCATTAACAATTGCCAAAACAAAGGTCGTTTCCCCATAGGGTTGTATGACTACTGTATTCTGCGGCTGTAGTAATAGAAACATCCTACAGCTGCAATCAGTCCTTCACTTTTGCCAACAGTGTCTTGTACCCAACCGAAATCCTTAGCTTCCTCAGGTCCATCCTTGACTTGAGTGTAGCGAGTCCTGCTTTCTTGAGGTCACCTCATAGTACGCTGAGCAGATTTATGCGATGACGTTCTCTCTTTGCTTTGTATTTGCTGGCTCTGAGTAAGGTAAATTCCAAGGCTCTCTGTGCTGGTCTCTTCTTGAATCCTTAGCACATGGCCAAACATGAACCATCTTTGCTGGGCGACTTTTACAGACAGCGGCGATGTATTACATGTCTTGTATAGTGCATCGTTGGAAATTATGTTGTCTGGCCATCGGTGTCCAGTGATGGTGCATAGGTGTTTGCGGTGGCAGGCATCGAGTTCATCTAGAGCTGCCTTTGGAGCTGTCCAGCTGCTACAGTTATACAGCATCAAGGATACGAAGATTGCATTGTATAAACGTAGCCTTTTTATCAAGGGCATCTTTGATCTACGAATCCATAGCTTCCAGAAGGACTGGAAAGCTATGTTCCCCACCCATGACGCATATATATTTTCTTTAGTTTCATGCTTTGTAGATGGATATATGTGGGTGAACTCTGTTTTGGATTCATTCATAAAGAGACTCTCAATTTTTAGTTTGCTTGCAGCTATTGGGAGAAGTTCGTCAAGAGGTTCCTTTTCCTCGTCTATGAAGTCCACATCATCGGCATATTCCATCTCTAGCAGCATCCCCAGTATTGACACTGGGTTTTTTTGGTCTTGTGGAACTTTCCCGCACTGATTTCAATGCAGCAGCAAGGTAACAGGTGAAAAGCACCAGAGATAGACATCTCCCTGTGGGGAGCCGATTGATGTCTCAAACTCTACAGACTTCACTGACTTGACTCAGACTCTCAGATTGGTGGTTGCAAGCAGTAGTCTCACTAGTCGTAGCTCATCTTTATTGCAACTGGCCTGGCGCAGTACATCTAGGATCTTTGAACGTTTAATTGTGTCGAAGGTTCGTGACATGTCAATTCCCATTTTGTGAAAATCCCCAGTGTTTGGACATGACTACCAACACAAGCATGCGTTGAGCTCATAAAATTTATGCGCAGCTGCGTCCACGTTTGTAGCCACTTTGACATGATCCGGTGAAGTCATCGATCTTGTCTCAGATGCAGAATAGAGTAACATTGGATAGGATTTTCTGTATGCTGTTGAGGAGCACAATAGGCCGCAGATTTGCTTGGGGGGTGTGTGAGGGGGCAGGTGGCTTCTTGGGCATATTTGAATAGTGCCTTGCTTATGCCATCAGATCCAGAAGCACGTCCATTTTTCAGGGCGTTAAGTGCCTTCTCAACTTCTGCTGTTTTAATTGGTGTTAGTATTGGCCTGGGGGTCTCCTGAGAATGGGTGCAAGGGGTAATCATCGTAGTCAGTGAACTGTTCTTTGAACCATTCTGGAATCGCCTTGGCTTTTCCTGGGGCAGTCCTGATAAAGCGTCCTTCAGAGTTGTGTACAGTGAGTGGTGGTGTGTAGTCAGTAACGCTAAGGGCTTGGGATGCCTGAAACATTTTGTGACAGTCCTCCGTGGCAGTGATTTCATCTGCTAGGGAGTCTGCTTGTTGAATAGCAAGATCTTTTAAGTGTTCGCTAATGTGGCACAGAATGTTATTGCACTCCTGGTGTAGTTTGGTATTGTCTTTACTGTGGCCACTTTGATAGATGCGCAGCCATAAGTCTTTCTGCTCTGCTGATGGTTTTACTACTAGAGGGTCGTCAGTATACCCAGTTTGGTTGTTTTTAAGAACACCTATGGTGCTGGTAGATCAACCCATAGGGTTCAATACTTTAAAATGCCTTAATGAACTAGTGCTATGGCCCTGGCGTAACAGTGTGGCCTATTCATTTTTATAGTTCAAATAGATATTGCCTGAGCCCTTAAGGTAGATATCTCGAAAATTTGGTTTTAATCCATCAATAATTGATGAAACATGCCAAAACTCAGACAGCCAGCCACCCCCCCCCCCCCCACCACACTCCCAATAGGTCTTAATACTTTGAAAATCTAACAACGGCCATATCTCTGTTATTTAAAGGTGTGGCCACGTCATTTTAAAAGCTTAAATAGATGTTGCATGTTGAAATTTGGGTTTAATCCATGTATGAATGATGAAACTGGCAACAAATGTATTTTCCCCATAGGCATACATTGAAAATATAGCAAGGTCCATAACTCTGCTATTTGAAGGCGTGACCACTTCTTATTGATAGCTCAAATAGATATTGCACACAGGAACAGATCCACCAAATTTGCTTTTAATTCATCAGCAAATGGCGAAACGTGGCAACAGATAGTCGACATAGGCAAATCGTGGTTGCATAAGCCCACCCAGGTGAGCTAAATTACTTGCATATAGCCAAAGAGTGGGGTGATAACAACGTACTGGGTCTGTTTGCTTATGGTGTGCATGTCGGCCCAGGGAAGGCGGTGACCCCTACCCTGCTTGGTTGATGCCTGTCGGCTCCATTGTGTGGAGCTGGTGGATCCAGTGGCATTCCTTCTGTCTTCTCCATTTGGTGGATACTTCATCTCCGGGGTCCGAAGAAAGGACCTGGATTATTCTGAACTGCATGTTAATTCTAGAATGCCTGGGTCTGTTGAAATGCCTTGAGACTGGAGTGTCGTACCTCTCGTGTTTGTAGAGGTTGGTGATCGAGCGAAGGTGCTCCTGAATGCGGATTTTACAAGTGCGTAGTGTCTCTCCTACATACTGTCTTTTGCAGACTGAACATGTCAGCAGGTAGACTATGTTTCTTGTCTGGCAGTTGCCGATGATTTTGGACCTGTAGGAGAGCCCTGTATGAGAACTAGAGAAGAATCTGTTCTTCTGCATTGTGTTGCGGATGTTGCAATTTTTTGTGGTGCAATTTGCGAATGGATTTCTATGGGGTAGAGTTCTGTCCCCAGCCGGTAGCTTAGCTCTGACTATTGTGTCCTTTATGGTTTTATTTCTTCTAAAACCGAACAGCGGCGGTTCGGGAAAGGCCAATCTGCATCTGTGGCTTGCTTCCAGGATGGGCCAGTATTTCTTGATGGCAGATTTAAGAAAAATGCCTGTGCGATTGAAGTCACAAACGAAGACTGGTTTGGATGGGAAGGTGTTCTTTGTTTTTGTGGGAGGGTGTAGGAGATCATTCCTGTTCTGTGTGCGGGCTCTGTGTCTAGCTTTGTCTAGAATTGCGCGCGGGTATCCTCTATTTTCGAAGTAGCCTAGGAGGGCTAGGCTATTTCTGTCGAAATCTTCCGGTTTCGTACAGATTCTCCTGACTCTTAAAAACTGTCCGTATGGGGACGAGTCTTTGCAGATGGATGGGTGATCTGATTCGTAGTGGAGATATCCGTGTGTGTCTGTCGGTTTAGTATACAGATCGAAAGTTATTGGTTGGCCATCAGTGTTGATGGCCATGGTGTCCAGGAAGGAGACTCGTTCCCGTGACGATTCCATAGTAAATTTTATACTATGGTGGGACGAGTTCATGTGCGTGACGAAGGAGTGTAGAGCTTCTTCGCCATGTTCCCAAACCATGAATATGTCATCTATATATCTGATATAAAGCGAAGGTTGGAATGGGGCTCCTGCTAGGAGTTTCGTTTCTAGGTCGGCCATGAAGATGCAGGCGAAGGAGCATGCTGCTTTGCTGCCCATGGCAGTCCCTCCTACTTGTAGGTAGTGTTCGCCGTCGAACTCGAAGTTATTGCATTCTAAAACTAGTTTTAGAAGGTTCAGGAGGCCTCTGATTGTGAGGTTTCCAGGGAGCCCGTGCTTCTTGCAGAATTTTGCTACTGCTCTTAGGCCTTCGTTATTGGGAATATTAGTATACAGAGATGTGACATCCATGGTGACGAGTAAGGTATTTGGTGATGTTTTTCCGAAGCCTTCAACCTGATTGATAAAGTCCGTAGTATCTCTGGCATATGAAGCAACCTTTGTGATATGTATTTTAATATGCTCGTCAACAAAGCTGCTAATGAGCTCGGTGGGGCAGCCTATTCCGCTGATAATTGGTCTGCCTGGAATGAGGCCTTCCTTGTTTGTCTCCTTGTGGACCTTTGGTAGGAGATAGAACCTGGCGGTTTTTGGTGGTTTCGGAATGAGATTATTGGCGGTTGTGAAGTCTACCTCTCCGTCTCTAACTAACTGATCCAGGCGTTTTTCTACCAAGTTGGTGTGCTTGTGTGTTAGGTCTGTGTCGACCTTTCTGTAGAACCTGGTGTCAGCTAGTTGGCGGTGAGCCTCAGCTACGTAGTCGGATATGTTTTGTACTACGGTTGCTTGTCCTTTGTCAGCTTTTTTTATCACAATTGTATGGTTTTGTGTCAGTTCGTTTAAGGCAGTTTGTTCGGCATCGGTTAGATTGCTCTTGTGGGAGCGTCGATGGACGTGTTTACTGAAGTCATACCTGACCGTCTTGAAGAAAGCCTCAAATGGCGCATCCATGGTGGGTGGCGGCATCATGCTTTTTTTGGCGGCAAACTTTTTGATTATGATGTCCTGGAACGTTAGAACCGTAGGCAACGGTATTGTAGCCGGTATGCCAGTGTGGTTATGTAAAAGTGTGTGGGGTGGGTGCGGGCTTGGTGTGAAGAAATGTTTGAGGCGCATGCGTCTGAAGAAAGCCTGTAGGTCGGTGTACAGGTTGCCTAATTGTGGTTCTGAAACCATTGGGCTGAAGCCCAAACCCTTATCCAGTAGGCTGACGGTACCCTGGTTGAGGGGGTTTGATGAGTGGTTAAAGACAAACGAAGAGATGTAAGTTTCATCTTCTTTGTTCACAGCGTTATTGTTACGGTTTGGTAATGAACAATGCATAATAGTATGGTGAATATTGGTATTGTTAAACAGAGGATGACTATTACAATGAGAGTTTTTGAAATAAAAATCACAAATGGTGTGACGGTTATCCAGTAGTCATCTCCTTGATTCTGCTAGCCTCTGGACTGCTATCAACAGTTGCTCGATGGCTTGTGTACTATTAGTGCCCATTAAGGGGGCCGGTCTACTCTGCACCGGTCTATTGTTACTTCTTCTGCGTTCGACCCAGTCTGGTCTGGTGTACTGCCTCTTTGGTGCCTGTGATGGACGTCCAGCCGGTGGGCGGTAGGGCCTCTCGTTCTGCCTCTGTTGCTGGCGGCGGATGGTGGTCGGGCGGGGTCGTCTTCTTGGGCTTTGTGACCTATGCAGCCGGCTATGCCTTACGGTGGTTGTGGCTATGGCCAGTTCTGCTTCCCTGGTGGCAGTGTTACTGTTGCATCTTTCGAAGGATAATTTGAGTCCTTTGACTACTTCATACTGGGCAGATAATTTGGTCTTGGTGTGGTCAAGTACTGATTTTGTCAGTGAAGCTTCAAACGCTTTTATGCGTTCTGTCCACTCTTTCTTGTACTCGGGATCCTCCGTATCGGGGGTCCAGGTGACCCTCGTACGGAGCATGCCCGGCGTGGTGCCGTCAGACAGAGCCTGTTCTAATTTCTCAGTCTGAAATTCAAGTTTTGTAAGCTTGCAGGCTGCGTTTCTCCACAGCCTGTAGGCTCCCTGATGCTGTTCAGGGATTGCCGGTTTTTGGTATTTGGCACTGCTTCCTGGATCGGTTTCCGTTGCTACTGATGCGGGGGCGGAATCTGCTTCTACCCTTCTTCTCTTTAAAGCCCTCTCTTTTTCCGTCCTTGGAGGGTCGACGGTGGAGGAGCTGGCCTCCCCCATGGGCATTAGTGCCGCCGGTTTAGGTAGGATACGGCGTGTGGATGCGTCGGTGGTCGACGGTGTCAATAATGCGTCCGCGTCGACTGAGTTAAGACTCAGTCCTGAGATAGACGGCAGGATGACTATCTCCTTTTCCCTTGGCAACTGGTTGCTAGGTAAGCTCATCGTGTAAACTTAAAAGATGATAACGACGTAGTCAGTGATTAGTAAACCAATATGGGTTTTTAAGCCTGACGCTTGGATACGATTGTGAATCCAGAAGTCTGAATGGCCATTCAGACTTCTGGATTCACAATCGTATCCAAGCGTCAGGCTTAAAAACCCATATTGGTTTACTAATCACTGACTACGTCGTTATCATCTTTTATAGCCAAAGAGTGGACAGGAAAAAAGGCAACATGGCTTTTCTTGATGATAAAGTAGTGTCTAATAAAATTATAATAGTTGTTTGCTTGGTACCAACAATTCCCATGGATCCACAAGCTCCAGCACTAGTAGTAAATTTTACAAAACTATAAAAACTAATATAGAAATGTATAGAAAATTGGATTAGCTTTCCAATGATGTATGACTTCAATAATATTATGAATTCAATATAGTTTTTCATATGCACTGCTTAAAGTGCACTGTATCTGATTCCCAAAATAAAGTAATGCTGTTTGCGCATTGGCTATTCCGGGAAGGTATTTTCTCAAAGTATGCTAATATGGGAAAGGTCTATTGAAAGACATTTTTGTAAATTTCACCGGAAAACATTTAAAGATTGTCTTCTCTTGGCCTGCAAATGGATCGCATTCAATGAGCAACACTTTCTTCTTTTTTACAAATCTTGACCGTTAAATGGTTAATTGATATAGGCCTATATGAGTAGGCGCTGTTGACACAAGAGGGGGTAAGCTACAAACAAGGACCCAAGGGGCCTTAATGAACCTTTCCGGTTTTAGCTATGCCCCGCCCATCTCTAGCTAAGCTCCACCCACACCTCGCTTATGTTGGGATCGATCGATCGCTGAACACCCTGACTATCAATTTCTAAAAAAGACTACACAGGTAAGCTGTTGAATACTTTGAAACTAATTTGACTGGGTGCTGTTGCTGCCTAAGGCAGCAACAGCGCCCAGCCAAATTAGTTTCAAAATATTCAACAGCATGTTTATTAAATAGCAAAGAAGTACAAAGATATACAATTCATACAACGTGTCGGACCATTGGAGATTTGATGACGGTCTATATGGAACCCTTTGTGACATAATGATTGTGATGTCATCATACACACGCTGAGCTGATTATGACATCATACAAGGTCAGATGATGGATGGATACTCTGGAAAGGTGAATTATCGCTAAGCCGCAACATTAGTCATTTTAACTCATTAATGGCTAAATTTGGTCATGAAAATCTAACTATTTGCTTATATACTGAACCAAAAAAGTTTAGCAACAGTGAAGTTTGGTTTGTTGTATTAAAACTATGCGTCCATTTATAACCAAATTTGCAGGCATGTTTCGTCAATGTAATGCCTCCCTGATCATGAAGAAATGCAAATCATTTCTTGCATTTCTCGGCCACAGGCTTAATGCATGTGAAAATGCACTTTTCATGCACTGGCCCACATTGGCGGGTAGAGAAGGGAAAAATTCACCATATTGCAAAAGCAGATAACGAACGTTAACAGAAAACCCTTAAAAGTTTACCCTACCGAACATGGGCCGCCGCTGGGCAGAGCGTTCGCGCTGTTGCTCGACATTTTAATGTTCACACCTCAACCATTTCCCATCTCCGCCAACGGGAGCAGGAAACTGGACATGTTAATGACCGACCACGATCTGGCAAACCGAGAGCAACAGCACCACGAGAAGACCGCTACTTAGTGATGTCATCACGACGTCACAGGTTTGAGACTACGCCGCGGCTGTCCCGTAATTTTCACACCGCTACCGGCACTACAGTGCATGCACAAACTGCGCAAAACAGACTCCATGATGCTGGACTGCATGCCCGTCGTCCACTTGTTGCTGTTCCGCTTACAGCGCGTCACATTGAGAATCGGTTTGCATGGGCAAGAACTCATCAGAGATGGCGTGCTCAACAATGGAGCGACGTTTTGTTTAGTGATGAGTCGAGGGTTTGTGTGGATGTGGCGGATGGTAGGCAATGGGTTCGGCGATGTTTAGGAGAACGGTATGATGCAGCCAACATCATTCAGCATGACAGATTCGGTGGCGGCAGTGTCATGGTGTGGGCTGGAATCCATGAAAATGGCAAAATAGATCTAATTGTGATTCGTGGAAATTTAATGGCTCAATGTTACTGTGAAGAAGTTGTCGCCCCTGTTGTCATCCCTTTTATGCAGCATCATGCAGACATTATGTTCCAGCAAGACAATGCCCGTCCTCATTCAGCTAGGGTCACCAGTGATTTCCTTGAGGCTAACAATGTTCCGGTGTTGGACTGGCCAGCGTGATCACCGGACCTGTCTCCTATCGAATGCGTGTGGGACATTCTTAGCCGTATGGTGCGTGAGAACCATCCACATCTTCACAACGTGCGGGAGCTGGAAACTGCACTGCTCCAGGAATGGGATGCGATTCCTCTTCATGACATCAGGTGCTTAATTCGAAGCATGAGAAAGCGATGTACGGCGGTGGTTAATGCGCGCAGAGGTCACAACCGGTATTGACAGCTCAGTGTCATTATTTAAATTGGACCCTTCCGTTGAATGATGCCGTGTTAAAGGCGCGACGCTAGCATTACAGTAACAAAAGACTGTTGTTCAAATTGGAAAATGACCTATCAATTAAATAATATATTTGAATCAATTTATTGTTTTTGTTAAATAACATTTATACAGTAATATTCTCAGTGTTGCTAAACTTTTTTGGTTCAGTATATATTATTGAATGTTCATTTGCAGTCCCAGAAATCGAAGACTAGTTTGCAAATTTACCACTGGAATGACTGGCTCACTTATCCAGCCAGTCATTATGGTGGTAAATTTTCAAAAATTCAGTCCTCATGGCTTTCAATTTGAGCCTTTGTCATGAAAGGTTAACCAGGAACAGGGGGTATAACTAGAAAGCAAGATTTCTGTACAAAGCATGGAAATCTAAGATACAAATTTGACAATTTTGACAGGAAACAAAGCAAACAGATAAACAATGAGGGAATTTAAGTCTAAAATGCACACATTTTGCTCTGAAACAAAAGAATTCATCATTGCTACAGAGCTGACAGATCAATCAAATTGAATAGGATCAAATTCCACTCAGCAAACACAAAACATATATATATATATCGCAACTTCCCCCATCAAAATCCATCGCTTACCATAACAATAACGCAATTACAATTGGCTTTATGGGGGCCATGTGTGTTCGCTTTCACGCAATCAATCACTATTAGTCTTTATATTATATTTTTCAAGTTTTAGCAATATTTAGCAGTTCTTGAGAACTTGGTCATCCTTGATGGCCACCAGACAAATTGATCAATCAGGTTCTCTTGTAGAAATTTGGTTCAGCTCACTAGATGAAACTGCTTGGTTCAGCTCTTATCCTAGATGAAGTTTCTTGTGTTTCACAATCAGCCAAGCTGTTTCGGAGATGTTTAATTAAAAGTGTGTCTAAAAACAGTGTAAAATCAAAGACAGCCACCTACAAAATCAATGGAGGAATCCAGTTGCATCTATGCTCTGGCGTATTCTTGAGACTGATAGTCATTGACCAGTCGATAAATGAACATAAACCAACTGATCACATATGACCATGTGCCCATGTCCTGGTTTCTGGCTGCATTGGATTGTTTCTTTAGCAAACGTAAATAAAGTTCTTGGACATGTTGCTTCTAGCTAGCCTGCTGGGCAAGGCTGTGGAATAAAATCAATTTTGTTATATTTTGATGGTAGTCTTGTCATTCACATCAACAATGGCCATCCATCTCTAGCTAAATCTCCATCCACGTTTTGACCATGTTGGGATCGATCAATCCCTGCACTCTCTGAATCTCAGTTTCCAAAAAACTATATAGCTAAGCTGTTGAATATTTTGAAACTAATTTGACTTGGTGCTGTTGCTATGGCAGCAACAGCGCCCGGTAAAATTAGTTACAAAATATGCAACAGCATGTTTATTTAAATAGTAAAGACATACAATTCGTACAACCTGACAGACTATTAAGTATTTAAGATGGACTAAATCGAGTCACCCATGACATAATTGATTATGACGTCAGTCTACACATCACGTCCGTACTTAATTATGACATCATATGATTGACTGAGAAACAGGATTCCTCCATTAATAATCAGCTACTTTTGAACAACTTGATTGACCAATCAGCTTCATTTGAACAACCTGATTGACCAATCAGCTTCATTTGAATAACCTGATTGACTAATCAGCTTCATTTGTACATCCTGATTGACCAATCAGTTTCATTTGAACAATCTGATTGACCAATCTACCGTGAAAATGTCAAATTCATATTCAGCAACAACTCAGACCTATATATTGCCATTTTTCATGACTAATCAGCTTCGTTTGGACAATCATGAATCTTGATGCTGTATGGATGCTTCCTGCCAATTTTAATTTAATTTGGTCCAGTGGCTCTTAAGAAGTTGTTTATCGGAAAAGGTTGTGCTAGATGACAGACAGACAATGAATGTTGGCCATGGCATAAGCTCACTTGGCCGTTCCTAATAATCGCTACATTTAACTACATTTCCGCATTAACATTAATATGAAAATTCTGAAAGTAAATTTACTGGAAACTGTTGTTGAGATTAATTCAGTATAAGCGTATGATCAATATCCTATGTAAAACTTCTTATTGTCCCCATAGCTTCTAATAAATTTCATACAGCACTGAAATCTCATTATGATAACAAAATCCTTCATAATGGTCAATGTATCAATTGTTACAAGGTTGCGCTACCACCCTATACCCATCGCACACCACAACAATTTTCACAACAAAGATCTCATCACATGAATTATTGAAAAAATACAATGTAATAATAGAATATTCTGGGGAAAGTCTCTTTAATCAGGTAAATTTTCGATATCGTGATATTTTGTCCATCATTTCCAGCCTGGATGTTGGACATATTGATACCAGTATAGCTGGTTCAGTGTTGATTCACGGAGTCTGGGAACCTTTAGCGTCTAGTCGAGCACCATGAGCAGCGTGGATTCATATTCTGTAGCTGTGTGAGCGACGATCATTCAAATTGAAGCACTAATCAATAAATACATGCGTCGGCAGCTTGTGAGTGTACCGCTGTCGAAACTGTGGACACGAAAACTAGTGCCAGACTATAATTAACCATTTAATGGTGAAAGTTGTTCAGGAAAATTTAAATTTTCTCATTTAAAATTTTTATTTGCGGAATGAGAGGCTATTTTTTAGAATTTACCACTGGAATGACTGGCTCGATAATCGAGCCAGTCATTCCAGTGATAAATTTTCAAAAATAGTCTTCTCTTGTTCTGCAAATTGACATTTCTCATGCCCACTGCAGAAGCCATTTTTAGTCAACTTGTGTGTTAATTGGTTAACTTATCGCTACTCACCTAACTGATAAAGTGTTGTTAACTGTCCAGTCAAATTGTTCACAAAATATGAAACACCTTTAGTATTTGTTGCCTCATGGACGCTTACGACTTTAGGGAAATTGAATTAATCAAAAGAATTGGTAAATCATCGGAGACAATTGATGAATTATTGACTTAGTATTCTAAATAGGTACTGGTCTGCACATCTGCTGCATAGAAAGAAACACACGCTGGTGCGAGGGAAGAAATCGAAAGTTGACCAGTTAAGGCAAACGATAGTGTTCGTGTGCACGATACTAATTATCTGTGTCCGAAGACGATATATAATTAATAAGCAACGTGAGTTATGTCCCATGTTATGTTAAAAATTACTTCTTTAACCCTTTAACTCTTTAATTCTGGTCAAGAAAATCCAAATATTTCCTTATTGAATGTCCATTGGCAGGGCATGAGAAGACTATTTTTGGGAATTTACCACTGTAACGGCTGGCTCAGTTACAGCACCAGTCATTCCAGTGGTAAGTTTTCAAAAACAGTCTTCACTTTGCCAGCAAATGGGCATGCAAAGTGAGCACTGTTTGAGGCTGGTTATGGCCGGAAAGGGTTAACCCTCAACTTTGTGAAAAGTAATTAAATTTATATCATACAAAATGTCCATTTGCAGACCAAGAGAAGAAACTCTTTGAAAATTTAATACTGGAATGACTGGTTCACTTAACGAGCCAGTCATTCCAGTGATAAATTTTCAAAAAATAGTCTTGTATTGGTCTGGAATTATAGACATTTCCCAAGATAACTGCGTAAATAATTTTTGCCCAACTTGAGTGCAAAAAGGTTAAAGGTCAACCCAGCAAAAAGTTGCTTCTGTCAAGTGGTCTTGATAAATGTCCATTTGCAAGCACATGTAAGAGAAGACTTTCTGAAATTTTACTAGTAGAATGACAGGCTTGATAACTCATTTCACAAATAATCATAATTTCTCGACCTGCAAATTGTCATTCCCTGTCAGTGATGAACTTTCTTGACAAATCTTGACTATTATACGGGAATGAGGCAGTAATATCTGATTCTGTCATTAACCGTCTGCCTGCTGAATTCCTACAGACTATATATTCTATGAGATTTAACTCTGGATCTGCTGAATATTTTGAAAACAATTTGTCTGAAAGTTGTTGGTGGCTAAGCCACCAACAATTTTCAGTCAAATAGTTTTCAAAATATTCAGCAGATCAAGAGTTATTGCCCACTGAAATTATTATCCGGTGGCTTGCAGCAGTCAGACAGGTAAGCGTCATTAAGCTCTTACAATTCGTTGTCTCGTGATAACTGCCATTTAAAAATTAATTATTGAAAATCTGCACATATTTCTTCATCCAAAATCTATGCGTTGGCAAGAAGTCAAGTAATAGAAGAATCCGATCTGTCAGTCAATTTTATGACATCATACTCATTGGCAACTGCGAAATATTTTTTTTAATTTACCCCTGGAATGATGCCTCATTTATCGGCCATTCCAGAGGTAAATTTTTAGAAATAGTTTTCGCTAATGGCTTGGATATAGGCATTTTTCAAAACAACAGCAGAAGCCAGCAGGCTTGAGTAAGATAATCCTCAAATTTATTCACGAAAATTAAGATTTTCTCGTCGAAAATGTCGATTTGCAGACCAAGAGAAGACTATTTTAGAAAATTTACCACTGGAATGACTGGCTCGATAACCGAGCCAGTCATTCCAGTGGTAAATTTTCAAAAATAGTCTTCTCATGTTCTGCAAATGGACATTGCTCAAGGCCACTGCTTTCGTCTGATATGAGTGCAAGTGTTAATACAGCGAGACATAAAGAACGTAAATGAATATTTATCTATCATTAGGGTATTGTTAGGGTATTTTTCTGACTGAAGGGGAGACAACCTATTGATGCCTTGGAAGCTGATATGCCTGGGTGTGAGTGCGAATGTATTAACTGAATGGAGAGAAGCAGCAGCAGCGTACAAGAGCGAGCATTAGATTTAGGTCACAGACTTACAGACTGCTTGACTGAGGCTCTATAGGTGTACTCTATTATAGTAACTGGATATTTCTCCAATCTCTGTATCTCCGCCGTGCCCACTGACACGCTGTGCCCATTGACACGCCCTGCGGGTGACACGCCGAGCAGAGATATGCAGAGCAGAGACTCGCGAGAGAATCACAGGAACACGCCGGTTTCATGGGCTATCAACTTGTGCGGGCGTACCACCCACACCCGTTGCATACGCCTGAATCATGCGTATGCCCGTCATATAAAAAGGTTCAGGGTAGAATGAGAGGGAACACTCTCTGACTTTGGCCACGACGCACAGAGATTGCTGTATATAGCTGTACATACATGTAAAGTAAACTGCACTACCAATATAGAAATTAGTAAATTATAGAATTCATTTAAATTCTGTTGTTTTGTTTTAAACTGTTTGCGTTCCTTGAAGTTAGACCAAGAACCCAACAGTATGCTGAGATGGTGTCGGATCAAAAGATTACTGACACAACAAAATATTATAGTTACTGACATGTGATTTCCGGTAACAAGGCGCAGTTGATATTAATATTAGTTTTTTTGTAAATTTTGTGATACAATACTGTGTTAACATTAACTCTTTAACCCTAAAATTTGTTCCAAGAAAATTTCAATTTTCTCAGAAAATGTCGACTTGCAGATTAAGAGATTATTTTTGAAAATTTACCACTGGAATGACTGGCTCGATTATCGAGCCAGTCATTCCAGTGGTAAATTTTCAAAAATAGTCTTCTCTTGGTCTGTAAATAGACATTTCTCATGACCACTGCAGAAGCCGTTTTAGCGGATATGAGTGTTAAAGGGTTAACTTATTCATTCCTAATACAGATCCATTTCCCCCTCCACCCATTTCTAACTAAGCTCCGCCCTCTTATGATGTGTGCTGGAATCGGGTTAAAATTTTAAAACCGGATTTCACAGAATATAATCTTAATTTCAAAGTAACTAGACGCTCAGGTAAGCTGTTGAATATTTTGAAACTAATTTGACTGGGTAAAATTAGTTTCAAAATATTAAACATTAATTATAAATGTTCAACAGAATGTTTATTAAATTTTAATTTCTTCAAAGAATACAATTCATACACTTTCGTGACAGTCTTTTTGATTTTCATTTTGATTGTGTAGTCAGCTGACATGTAATGACAGATCATGTGACATCCCTCCGTTATGAGGCTGCATAAAAAGGTGTGAATATCTCTGAGAAAGTGCTGGGTTTTGAACTTCTGAATTTCTAGTGGAATTATAAAGCAACGAATTAATCCATTGGAGAACAGACTTCTCTGAATTTTTATCACAGCATCAGGTAAGATTTAACTATATCATGTACTTTAGCCATTTAACCACCTTAGCTAACTATCTCCTGTTGCGAGCCACCAGACAATAATTTCAAAGTCCAAAAACTCTTGACTTGACGAATATTGCGCAAACAATTTCACTGAAAGTTGTTGGTGGCTTATCCATCAACAAATTGTAGTTAAATTGTTTTCAAAATATTTAGCAGGTCCAGAGATATAAAAAATGGAATATGTCGTCTACAAAAACTTGGCAGTCAGATGGTTAATGTAAGTGCTCCTAAGAAATGTGTATTTGCATACCATGAGATTATTTGTTGAAAATTTACAACTGAATGACTGGCTCAATTATTGAGCCAGTCATTCAAGTTGTAAATTTTCAAAAATAGCCTTCTCTAGGCCTACTAATAGACAGTCACTAAGCAGAAAAAAATTGTATTTTTTGCCTAATCTTGAAAATTAAAGGGCTATAATTATTATATATCTATATTTTCAAGTGCAACAACTTTGTGCTGGTTATTTTCAACAATAACTTGCTTGAAGGATGCTGATATCTCATTGTCAAAATTATTCAACAGTCAAATAGATTTATATATCCAGCGATCGGTTGTGAAAGGAAGACGTACACAATACGCTGGTGCCATAATCAAAAACAGTGGCAATGATACTGACAACCATAGGTAGGACGACGATGACAACGATAACGATATAACGCTGACAACAAGAATAACAATTTCAGCAGCAAGAACAACAAATAGAATTTTAACATATAATGTTGAGATTTCCATAATCTTAAACTATTAGATGTGCGGCTGAGTGTACTTAACCCTTTAATGGTCAAATTTGGTCACCAAAATTTAACTATCGGTCTACTTAATGTCTATTTACATCCCTAGAGAATAAAATTTTTGACAATTTATCACTAGAATGACTGGCTCGGTTAATGAGCCAGTGACTCCAGTATTAAATTTCCAAAAACAATTCTTTTAGCGTGCAAATGGACGATAAGAGGGAATTTTTGGCTGGCATGACCATTAAAGGATTAAACTCGTCTGTCTGTCTGCTTGCTTGCCCGCCTTCCGACCCACCCATCCCCCCATCCACCCGCCTGCCCGCATATCTATCTGTCTGCGGAGTAAGTTTTTAATCCTTTCACGCTGAAGACGGACAACACCGGCCTCTATAGTGGTCTTGAGGCATGTTCATTTGCAGTCCAAGAGAAGACTATTTTTAAACTGTTAAAACGAGCCAATCATTCCAGTGATAAATTTTCAAAAGTAGTCTTCTCTTGGCTTGCAAATGGACATTCAATTAGTAAATATTCTGATTTTCTTGACCAAATTTGGACGTTATAGGGGTAACTTAGAAGGACTTTATCCCATGTCTTGAGCCCTTTTGTTTTTCCACATCTTTACGGGAGTGTCACATAACAAAGACTTCCCTGCTATACTACATGTATGTTAACCCGTTAATGTCTAAATTTGGTCAAGAAAATCGAAATATTTCCTTATTGAATGGGCATTTGCATGCCAAGAGAAGAGTATTTTTGAAAATTTACCCCTGGAATGGCTGGATCAGTTACCGAGCCAGTCATTTCAGTAGTGAAATTTCAAAAATGCTCTTCTCTTGGCATGCAAATGGACATTCCTTAAGACCACTGCAGAGGCTGGTTTTGGTCGGCTTCGTCAGGAAAGAGTTAAACCTCAAATGTGTTCGAGAAGATTTCAATTTTCTCATAGAAAATGTAAATTTGCAGACCAAGAGAAGACTTTTTTATCGAGCCAGTCATTCTAGTTGTAAATTTTCAAAGATAATATTCTCTTAGTCTACAAATGGACATTTCTCAAAACCACTGCAAAAGCCATTTTTGGCTGATATTGGTATTAAAGTGTCAATACGCTATCACACACGGTCATGATGTGGCATAGCGTGTACGTAATCACATAGAGCTGGGCAGGGGAGGGCAGAGTGTGATGTGTTTGCCCTATTGAAACCTTAAGGAGGACAGTGCAAAATTGAGGAAACCAGTTTATCGACCAATCATATGACGTCGTAATCAAATACATCACATGTAAGCTCAGATGCCATAATCAATTATGTCATGAATGATGAGATTTAGTCCATCTTAAATGTTTAACCCTCTTGTAGCAAAATTTGTAATGTTCAAATTAAAGTAAAAGATGAACTGGTCTTTATTTTTCACCAAATTTTGTGGAAGATGGTGCTGTCATAGACAGCAACATCTTGTACCAAAATTCTTGAAAAATGTACACTAGTTTCTTTGCCATTGACAACGTAAAAGATAGAATATTGGCATCAGTGTGCTAAGGGTTAATAGTCTGTCACATTGTACGAATTGTATGTCTTTACAATTTAATAAACATGTTGTTGAAGATTTTGAAACTGATTTGACTGGTCACTGTTTCTGCCTATTAGTACCCAGTCAAATTAGTTTCAAAATATTCAACAGCATACCTGCATTGTTTTCTGGAAATTGAGATGTTGGGAATCAATCAATCCCAATATGGGAAAAGCATGGATGGATCTTAGCTAGAGAACGGCGGGGAATAGCTAAAACTGAATTCATCCATTGCACTGAGCATGATTGACAACCAGATAATCTGGTCTTGAAAAGGCAAACTCAAATTGCCAGATCAAGATTTTCATCGAGTGCTGTGAACCACAGAACCTAACTAACCTCTGACTGTACTAGCAGCGCAAGCACTTCAGGCCTGAGCAAAGCTTAAAAGATAGGCAAATGGTCCAGTGTCCCACATTGCACATGTTTATATGTAAATTAAAAATTGCAAATCTGTTTATGAACAAATCCAAAACAGAGTTCACCCACATACACTTATCTACAAAATATGAAACTAAAGAAAATGGTGATCCACTTTGTTGCGGCAAACCATGGATGAAAAGTAAAATCCTGAGCTCACTGCTTTGCAGTACTGCTGACATTGCTGCATGCTGCGTCATGGGGAACATAGCTTTCCAGTCCTTCTGGAAGCTATGGATTCATAGATCAATGATGCCTTTGCCAGAAAGACTATGATTATATAATACAACCTGCGTGTCCTTGATGTTATATAATTGTAACAGCTAGGCAGCTCCAAAGGCAGTTCTAGACAAACTTGATGCCAGTGCTACCACAAACACCTCCGCATCGTCACTGGACACTGATGGCCAGACAGTGTTGTTTTCAACAATGCACTATATAAGATGTGTAATACATCACCACTGTCCGTAAAGTTGCCCAGCAAAGATGGTCCAATGTTTGCATGGTCATGTGCTAAGGATGCCAGAAGACACACCTGCACAGAGCCTTGGAATTCGCCCTACTGGGAGCCAGCAAATACAAAGCCAGGAGAGGACGTCATTGTGTAAAACTGTCAAGCATGCTATGAGGCATCGTCCTATCGCACGGTCTCTCCCTCCCGCTCTGCTTCTGTATCGAGTACCATGCTTGAAGGCTATGATATCCACACTAAGTTAAAAAGACATCCTAAATATAAATGAACCCCCAACAGACCCACCTTGTGGGCTGGGTTGTAGTTTTATTAACCACCATACACATACTTACCGTTCAATCACTACTTGCTAAATCAAACCATCTGCATTTAGCACCAGAAAAAGATTTTTATGCTTGCTTTCATGCCCCCACCTGCCTACACCAACTCATTGTACCCTCAAACAGGCTTCTGGTAGAGTACACTCTCACTATATAGCCTGCATAGACTGACACCAGTCTATACTCACTCCTCTTTGACCTAGGTCAATGAGCATGCACGCGCATGCGCAGAGGAGACTAAGAGTAACATAGAATCACTTTCCAAATTTAGATGCAAGAAAGAATAAACAGATTCTCAAATCATTCCCACGCGGGGTGGGTGAGACCGGGTCGTAGTGATTGAACGGTATGTTTATAGTGGTTAATAAAACTACAGACCAACCCACAAGGGGGGGTCTGTTGGGGTTGTCAAATAACATTACATCACAAACATCCATTACCGTTCAATCACTACTTGGTAAACCCGTAGAATTGGTCAGTGCCCTACTTAATAACCATTGGTGAGTGGCGATTTGAGAAGCTCAAAGGAAGTATAAAAATAACAAATACACAATTAAAAAATTAATCAAATAAACATAAAAGTGCAACAATTTCAAGCACGCAGTGATTATCAAACAAGGAAAATGAACAACCAAAGAAACTAAACAAGATACAAATAAAGATTCTCAACCCAGGCATACAGCCTGACGAAAACGGCGAGATGTGCTTGGCAAATGGTCTTTAGCTTGCTAGTTAAAATGGTTATGTTCCTAAAGAAGGAAGCCACTGGACTCTGATCTTTAAGATAAAAGGAGGTAAAGGTCGATTCAGACTTCTAGCCGGCCACTTGCATAATGTCATATAAGGATGAGCCAGCAAATAAAGTGAGAGGTAGCCATTCCACGGATGTCATGGGCTTTAATATGAGCCAATTGGATTTCACCAGATGAACCTATCTCATAACAGATTCGAATAGTATCGCATATCCATCTGGCTATAGTGGCTTTGGAAACGGGTCTGGCTACCTCCGCATACGGAATCCATAGATGGGTTTTATCGGATCTTTTAAATTCAGTACAAGATTTATAAGCCTTTAGAGCTCTAACCGGACACCAGAATTTGTCTGACGGCGAGATAGACGTCAAAGATTTCAGGATAATCGGCTTTAAGCAGGATGATGGTTAGATTGAGATTTTGATAAAAATTCCCATCTAGGATAAAGAACTAAACCGTCCCCCGTCTCGATAAATCTATCCTTTCCCGCAGAAAGAGCATGAATCTCAGATCTTCTCCTGCCTGAAGCGGATGCGACTAGAAAAACAGCTTTAAGAGTTAAAAGTTTAAGACTAATGGATCCGATGGATTCAAAATGGCTACCTGCCAAGACCTGAAGGACCAATGCCAAATTCCAAGCGGGTAAGGGCTTAGACACTGGAGGACAAATGTTGCCTAAACCTCTAATAAAATCAATTAAAATCTTAGTGTCTTTGACATCGGCATTTAAAAGGCATGGAAGAAAAGAAGCCAAAGAAAATCTACATCCCCTAACAGTATTTGCTGATAAATTCAAAGTATCAAAGAGGAGACAAAAAATCTAACACTTGGGATATAGAAACAGAATCAGGCAGGAAACCATTATTGGAGCACCAATCTCCGAAAATTTTAAGTCTACCCTTGTAAACACGTCTGGTTGACTCTCCTGGCTGAATCAAGAATTTCTTGAGATCTAGAAGAAAACTGAATCGGAGGGACCATACGCTCAAAATCCTCCAGACGCACAGACTGGAAATTTCCGGATTGGGATGAAAGCACTTGCCCCTGACTTGAGACAGAAGGTCTGGGGATTCTGGAAGAAGATGAGGAAAGTCCACCAGAAGATCGAGAAGGTCTATGAACCAGATCTTTTTTGGCCAAAATGGAGCTGCCAGGAGGATTTCGCAAACCTGGTCCCTGACCTTCTTCAACACCAATGGGATCAGAATTGTAGGAGGGAACGCGTATGCGAACATCCTTGTCCAGGTCTGAGACAGGGTGTCCACCGCTAGGTCCCGGCTGTCCGGAAAATGAGACATGAAACAGGAGATCTGGGCATTGAGAGAGGTCGTGAAAAGATCTACAAGGGGATGACCCAGAAGGAGGAAAATTGCTTTGGTCACCGACTTCTTTAGCTGCCACTCCGTGTGAGCAAATTTGCTTGGCCTCGACAACTGGTCCGCAAGAAAATTCAACCTGCCTGGGACATGGCTTGTAACGAGAAAGATCTGATTCTTGCGGCTCCACAGAAGAAGGTTCCAGAAGAAGAGAAGACCTTGTTCCCCCCTGCCTGTTGATGTATGAGACCACCATGGAATTGTCTGAACGAATCGAGACTTTGAGGCCCCTCACTCGATTCGCCCACAAATTGAGAGCCTTCCTGACAGCCTATAATTCTAGAATATTGATATGGGCTGCTGACTCCTCCAGGGATCAAAGGCCTGAAACTGATAGGGAATCCCAGACTGCCCCCCACCCTTCCTGGGAGGCATCTGTGAAAATAATCATCTCTGGGGAAGACTTCACCATGGGGACACCTCCTAGGAGAAGAGCATGATCCCTCCAAAAATCCAAATGAGGAATCAGATGCTCTCTTATTGGAATCTGACAGTAAATGGAATGGAATGACTGCTTCCAGAGGGACATCAGATACATTTCAAAGGGTCTTTTCATCAGCACCACCCAGGGAATAACATTCATGACGCTGAACATCAAGCCCAAAACCCTGAGGAAGAATCTTGCTTTGACAATGGGGGAGGATGGCAGGACTTCCATTGCAAACAAGATGACTTCTACTCGAGCCTATGAAGGACCTTGAACCAGATCAAAATAGACTGCTAAATGGGTGAAGACTTGGAAAGGAACAAGGCTTGACTTTAGAAGATTTACAACCCACCATAGACTGCAAGCCAGACTGCAAACCCCTGGGATAATGCCTGCAAGAATTGAGGAAGACTGCTTTTATCAACCAGTCGTCTATATAAACATGAAGACAAATAGATCGACGGTGCAAGACTCCTGCCACAGCTGAAACCAGGCGGGTAAAAAGAAAGGGAGCTGTGGTCAGGCCGAAACACATGGCTCGAAACTGCCATACCCTCCCCATGTAAGCAAACCTCATGAACTTCCGAAAGGAGGGATGGATAAGAACCTGGAAGTAGGCATCCTTAAGGTCGATAGAGGCAGTCCACATACCTGGAGCTAGGCTCTCAATAATTTGGGAGATGGTCTCTATTTGGAACTTGGGGGTGAGAATAAGGAGATTTAACTTCTTGAGATTGATTATCGGACGCCAACACCCTGTCCTTTTGGACACTAGGAATATCGTTGAATAGTAGCCCGGGTCTACTTTCCAACAGGGAACCTCCTCTATGGTCTCCTTGATGATCATGGATTCTAACTCATCCTCTAAAGCGGAAAGCTTCTCCTGATTGGATGGAACAGGAGTCCATTTTGGAAGGAAAGACAAAGGGGTAGGATCCTGAATCCATGAAGGAGCGTACCCCAGCGGATCTGGTCGATAAGCCAGGAGTCCTGAATGAAGGCTTGCAAAGTCTCCCAGAATAGAGACAGGTGCCCTCCCACTGGCACGCTGGGTAAGAGGCATTGAATCAAGGGATCCGAAGGAGGCTGAGGGCAAGATGGAATTAGAAGAGGAAAGGCTGTACCAACCTCTTCCCTTGAAAACCACGATAGGAAGAGTGACCCCGAGGTCTCGATCTACCGTCCTGAGAGGAAGACTGACCACCTCTCGCCTGACCATAATAAGGCTGGCGAGCCTGGGACCTGTCACCATGGGAAGAAATAGATTCAAATCAATCCCCCTTCGCGGATCTCTCTTGGGATCTAGAGTGGGATCTATTAGAATTGGTAATAACTCTAGATGGATATGCACAAAACTCATCCGGTTTCAGACTCTTCCTCCTAGGGGAGGAATTCGGACACCTAACCGAGGAAGAATCTCTCTTGCTAGGGGACCTTAGACACTGAAATCTGAGCCATGATCTCCTTGGTGAACTTAAGGCACTCAGACTCAGCCCAGATGAGACTTGAAGAACAGAGGCCAAAGATGTCTTGACCAAATGGAGGAGCTGAACTCTGCTTAAGATTGATAGAAATACAAGCATCCTGAAGCTTCCTGGATCTCCTCTTGGACGTAATGAAACCTAAGGAATGACACACAGAATTGAGGGAACCACAAGAAACATCAGCAAGAGCATGCAAAACCGCTGCAGGAATCTGCTCGCCATGATGCTGAGCAACTAAAACAGCCTCAGAGAGAGGAGCTAAGAAATTAGCAGATTTCAACTGAGCCCTACATACCGACTCACACTTAAAATGATCAGCAGATGAGGAATCACAAAACCACCAGACATGGACTGAGAAATAATGTCCCAAGTCAGACCGACAACTGATTAAGTAGAGGCTACCTTTAAAAAATCATCCTTGGGGACCTGAAGAGGAGCATCGGATTTTGGAGCCAAAGGAAATTCAGAAGACAAAATGTCATTCACGTAAAAATCCAACATATCAACAACCAAATTATTGATAGGGAGAACCTGTGAAGAAGAAGAGGCCTCAGAAGAAAAAAGAACAGAACCATAGGATGGACGATCAGAATCATATTCATCCTTGAGAGGAAGAGAAAGTTTTTCCGTGATCCATCAGTGAGACAACGACCTGTCATCCGAGGATGCCCGAGTTGAACAAAACCTCTTCAAATCCCTGGCCATGACCGACTTCGGGACCGACGAAGAATAGTGAGAAGAAGAGGATGAAGAAGAAGGCAAAACAGATTCAGAGGAAGCATATGATTCAGGAGCTCTAGCAGAATCAGAAGAAAGAGACTTAGAAAGAATGTGAGGGGAGACACAAGGAAGAGATTCAGACACTGAAGAAAACTGATCAGAAAGAACAGAATCTACACCAACCTCCTGAATGGAAGGAAAAGACAGATGATCTAAGGCACTTGCCGAAAAACGAGACAAAATTGAACAACGAGCCGAAACAAAAGAACGATGGAGAGAGGGATCTCTGACAACAGAAAACAGAAAAATCTAATCCGGAATCAACAATCTGGAACTCTAACTCGGGAGAAAGAATTACAGAAAGAATAGGATCTGAGGATTCAAAAGAGGAAGAAGTGGCGGAAGGAAAACTGGCCATTGGAGCTAAAGAAGGAGAAACCTGAGGAACATCAGAGGAAAGGCGGGGAAAAGCTTGGTGCAGGATGAAGAGAAGAAGGAAAGAGAGAAGAGGAAGCAGAAACATGCTGAGAGAGGAAGTCTCTAGCCGACAAAGAGGAAGAAGAGGAAGAAGAGAGAAAAGCCCTATCAAAATGAACCTGGGGAGATGATCCAGGGGAAGAGGGAGAGGGAACACCAGGAGAAACAAACCCAGAAACAGCATCACGAAAACTGGAAGGACCAGAGACAGAAGAGGAACAACTATTCACTGACGAAAAAAACGAGAAGCACCACAATCTTGAACCTGAGGAAGCCTAGAAGAGACAGAAGAAGATTGATCAATAAAATGAGAATCAGGAACACCTTTAACGGAAGAAAAACCACCAAATTACTATCACCTGAATTCAAGTAAACACTAGAAATTCTTAAACCGGAATTAGAAACAGAACCTAACAAAACAGGTGCAGCACAGCGAGAATCTAAAACCGGAAGCGCAGGTGAATGATGAACCAGAGATTGGGACCCGGAAGTTCAGAAAAAACGGAAGTCAATGAAGGACCGGAAATACGCGAACCGGAAACGGAAGTTGGAAACTGACTAGGATCCTGCAGACCCTGTATATCAGTAGAACCAGAAGTCGCACGGGAAATGGAAGTGCGAAGACAGGAAGCTGAAACCGGAAATTGACCAGGATCATACCAACCTGAGTGATCACTAAGAGCGGGAAGCGGAAGAACAGGAAACGGAAGCTGACACCGGAAGCCGACTAGGATCATGATGACCCGAATGAACAGCCAAGCCGGACATCAAACCGGACGCGGAACTATGTAAACCGGAAGCACCAAGTGGAAGCTGACCAAGATCATGAAGACCCGGGAGAGCAGCAACCCTGGAAGTCGAATATGAAGTGGAAGAGCTGGAACCAGAAACGGAAGTCAGCAGTTGACCAAGGTCCTGCAGACCCGGGGCAACAGAATAACCGGAAATGGTGGGACAGGAAAAACACGGACTGGAAGAAACAATCAAACTATCCTCACAACCGGTAGGAATCAAAACAGGCGACCTACGAATGTTGCGCATGACTGGAACGACTGTGACGTTAACTTTGGTAATAGGTCAACCGGACACATCTGACACCACCACTTTAGGGTCTTGTCTGGCCCCAAGATTTATGTGGGTTTGAGAATCTGGTGATCTGCATGAGCCCACCATTCTCGTCTTGCTATCCTTTTTCCTGGCCTTAGGAGGACTCGCCACCTGTCTCGTGGTGAGGGGCACAAGTTTCTCCCACTTACGGACTTGGCCTTTAGGATTCTGACCAGTTCCTTCTGAGTCACTGCCCGCTTTTGCTGCCTGCTTGGCCAAAGAATTATGCTCGCCCAAAGACAGTTAAAACAGTGACAAACGACTCAAAATGGGCAAAATGAGCCAAAACCATGTAACTATTCTGACTAGAAGATGGAAGCTCCCCCCTCCCTTCCACTGCTGCTGGAGATAATTTAGGAGGGCTAGATTGTTTGACCTTTGCAGCAATAGGAGGGTGTGGGTGATCAGAGGCCACTGGCATTTTTGTAACAAAATCCTTGAAATAAATCTTTCGTAAAGCAGGCGACCACCCCTTGCAAATACCGCACATAACAAGAGGTGTACATGTTGTACACTTAAAGCACACGTGCCCAGCGAATTCAGAGGGGTGATGGCAATCACACTTAGATGATGACCATTTCACCTTTTCTGCTGATTTCAGAGAATCCTATAAAGGAAAAACAGGAAAAGATGAAGCATAAAGCTTCTGAAATCGCTAGCCAACTCTAACAAATGCCTAACAAAGGCAGAGAAAGCACATGCCAGAAAAGGCGGGAAAATGAAGATTCAAATCATAGATTTGTGTAAGTAAAAAGTTAAAGAACAATAGTACAAGTAATCATATTAAAACCATAAGTTACTGTACCATGTAACTTAGATAATAGAGATCTCATTGCAGGCATGATATTAAGAAGTAATCCTCTTAAATAAATATCTGACACAGATGGCAAGCACAACAAAACTTTGACCGACGCAAAACAAACCTTTCTGTTAGCAGAAAAATTTGAAAGTGACTCTATCTTACTCTTAGTCTCCTCTGCGCGCATGCCCATTGACCTAGGTCAGATGAGTGAATATAGACTCGTGTCAGTCTATGCAGGCTATATGGTGAGTGTACTCTACCAGATGCCTGGTTGAGGGTACAATGAGTTGGTGTAGGCAGGTGGGGGCATCAAAGCAAGCACAAAATTATTTTTCTGGTGATAAATTTAGATGGTTTAATTTAGCAAGTAATGATTGAATGGTAATGGATGTTTGTCGTGTAATAACAACTGTGGGTCTCAGCCAATGAAATTGCTCGATAAGAAATACACGATGACCTGATTGGCTACCATCAATGCCATAAGCGTAATGTTACTTCACATAGCAAGAAATTAAAGGTCTGCATGTATGGCCACATACAGGGAAGCGACGTGAGGCGGCATATGTTAGTACAATGGCTATGAGGTGACAGACTCGGTACAGTCCTATCAAGAATGGACCTGAAAATTGGACTTTTCTGGACCATATTTGAGCATTAACCCTTTCACCATCAAATTTGTTCAAGAAAATAATTTTCTCATGGAAAATGTCCATTTGTAGACGAAAAGAAGACTATTTCTGAAAATTTACCACTGGAACGACTGACTCGGTTATCGAGCCAGTCATTCCAGTGGTAAAATTTAAACAATAGACTTCTCTTGGTCTGTGAACATTTCTCAAGATCACTGCAGAAGTCATTTTTGGATGATATGAGCATTAAGCCTTTAACCCTCGAATTTGGTCAGGAAAATTTTCATTTGTAGACCAAGAGAAGAGTATTTTTGAAGATTCACCATTGGAATTACTAGCTCTTGATCCACAAATAGACATTTCTTAAGACCACTGCAGAAGTCACTTTGGTCGACTTGAGTGCTAAAGGGTTAAAATGTCATGGCTCTATAATCTATATATGATAATAACAACATAGTCAGCCTAAAGGTAAAACAATTGGTTTGGTGTGGGTCACCCCTTTCCCTGTACCAACACACCCACCACAGGCGGACACGCCCAATACGTCTTTATTATCCTATATTCTATATAACATGGTTGATATACTTACTATCCATATCATGTTATGTATAGGACACCAATACATAATTTATCACACTTTCAAGTGATTTTACGGAAGATACAAATCTCTGAGGGAGTATGTATTTTCATTAACAATGGACACATTGTATTTTCATTAACCATGGACAGATTAAGATTTCAACTGGAAAACTGGATTATGTTGACGGCGTATTGTCTAAGAAAACCCTGATAAATTCAATTCTTAGAATAGACATTTATTTAACAAGAAAAAATGGAGCAAAATGATAGGAGCATCTGTTCCAGACCGCAGACGTCGAGCATCGTAATAAGCCAAGATTTCGACCCTTTCCTAAAGATCAACTTCATGGCGGAATGTGTATATACATTGTTACCATGGAATGATTAACCATTTAATTGTCATGCCTGCCAAAACCGCCTCTGAAATTCTATTGAGAAATGTCCATTCGCAGGACAAGAGATGATTTTTTTAACCTCAACACTGGAATTACTGGCTTGATTATTTTCTCTTATTATTTAAATTAACATTCACTAAACAAAACAATGTGATTTTCTTGACAAGTTTTGATCATTAATTAAACATTTGAACCTTTAACACTCGAATTTATTCAAGAAAATTTAAAGTTTCTCATAGAAAATGTCCATTTGCAGACCAAGAG